>OY757314.1:145089914-145689914 GCA_963583905.1 Stenurella melanura | reverse complement strand
GGTCAAGGACAGCCGGTACAATATTCATCTAGATTCTCCTGTGCAATTACCGTTAGAATCAAAATCTGAAAATATATCGAGTATGCCTTGGCGGATTAAATGAAAACAAAATGAACAGTAACAGAAGTCGTACAAACTTGACATGCCAATCATCTCTGTCCGTTAAAAATAAAGAAATAGTTGCCGGATGTAATTTCGTCACGAACATCATAAATTAAAATGAACTCCGTATTGGCTAGTTATATTGGACACCCCACATGCTACCCGCCATGATACGATGCCAACGCCAAGGTTACGTTAAGTGAACGGTCATTAGTCGAAATGTAAAGTTATAAGGTTCGACTGATCAGCTGATTGAGCGAAACGGTGACGTTTTAAGGCTGATTTATTCTATAGGTCAAGTCACGGTCTGACACGGTCCGGTCACAGTCAGTTCAAATATTATGGCATATATTTTAAATTACACTATTCACATTGTAAGGCAAGGTCAGATCACGTGCCAGTCAAGTGGCTGCGGTATTTCTTTCCAACGATATTTTGATCTGACTGTGACCGGATCGTGATCAGGTCGTGACTTGACCTATAGTATAAATCGCCCTTTTATTCTTCGACATCCGTGATAAAACGGTAACTTTCATTATTGTAATTCACGTAGTAAATTGGGTGTCAACAATGTATTTAAAAATAAAGTATCAATGAGTACTCCTTATGACAACTTATTACTATAACTATTTTAATAACCTCACATTTGTTGATGGATTTCGTGTTTAGAAGCATTGGGTTAGCATTTCTAGAGAGAAGAATTAAAGTTTAACGAAAATATAAGACATTTGCCAATACACCGCAAAATAACTAACTAAATAACTATGTCCAAATTGCCAACATTGTAGCAGTTGATAGTCCTGTTACCAACTTGAAATAAGTTGAGGATATATCATGACGACGATACGATGGTTGGGGGTGTCAAAAATTTAGATTGGGAAGCCTGCGTTATGAAGTCCACTTTTATTTACGAACTTCGTGAATTTCGTCGACACCTGGTACTTTTTTACGTTTGCTTCCCTTTCCCTTAATTTTTAAGAAATCTAGTGGCACAGATACGATGCTGAGTTTACATTTCTCGGTAAAGATTTAGTTACACATAAAACATACAGCTGATTTTCTTCGTATTGGTAATAAGAAATAACCACTACGTACCATTATGCGAATAAAAATATACCAAATGTAATTGAATTTTGTGTCGTATTAACGTAAATCAGAAACATAGAAAATCAAAATCATTCAATTACAATCAATGACTGATAGTTACTTTGGACTGTACAGTACTGTTACATACTACGCGTACAATATTTCCAAAAACAGGTATCACTCTAGATTCTTTCAATTTTGTTGTATTATTTTAGTACATGACAATAATAGTAAATGTAATATGGAAGGCAAAAAGCAAAAATATATATCGAGTGATAATAATTATATGTGTTCTTTTTCAAAAAAACAATAATTTTCGAATTCAATTAAAGGACGGGACGGGTCAGATCAGCTAAAAAGATCAGTCTCCTTTCGCCCAAGACGAATTTTTGTAGTAAATATTTGCCGAATGGCTATCGACTATTATGGCTATTTGATTTGGCTCAAAATTCGTGGAAACAACCGCATGTAGGTACGTAGGTAGATCATTGAATTTCCAATTAGATAAATAGATCAAATAAAATTGCACTATTTACTTGAAAATACAAGATATTTCTTTTTGTAAGTTAAATGAAGATACTTAGTGAAAATTAAAAAAATTATTTTCCACAGTGACCATATTTTTGTATAACAAAGGTATGACTAATCTCTTATGTTACGTCACTGATGGACTTAAACTATATTTGCATTAATAAATACAATTCTAGCAGACACTACATAAGTATGAAGTCATAAATTCTGCTTTAGGATTTTTTTCCTCCTTCCCTTTGGCTTTGGATGAACCATCATCCAGTAGCTCTTGATTAGGAAATTTCATTTCCTACAATATTGTTGTGTATTTTTGCGCCATCTTCCGTAAGCTGAATACGGGAATTTTAATGATAATTTGCTGTTTTTGATTTTATTAGTACTGCGTAAAAATTTGGTAAATATATTAATCATAATTCTATGAATGTGATAGAGCACAATATTGAAGAACAGGTTAAAATCGTAAATGGATCGATCGACCTATAGAGAATATTAAGGAAGGGTGTAATAATTTTTAATGCGGCAGATGACCTCAGGCCTCGCTTAAGAAAATGATAGCAATATGATTATTTACCGATTTGCGTTAACGATGAATGCAAATCGTTTCTATATAATCTGTTTTATTGTTTGCAAAGTTTACATTATCCCACTCGATATATATTTTTTACAAAAATTCAACTACGTTATTTTGTAAACAATCATATTCGGCGACACATATATTTGTATAATATTTAGATGTCTTGTCAACATTTTCTGAGTATTTGCTAAAAATGTCAATTGAAATAAATCGCTGTTAGAAGAAAAATGTTAATACATGAACGAATGAAAGCTGTTTAATTCACAAAAGCAAAATTTAGATTTCATGAAGTAGAAAAGAATGTTATTACTCAGAGGCGGTACGAGAAATTGAGACTAGGATTGTAGGGCTCAAAATAACTATTTCCGAGGCTTTGTATTTTTTCTCTCTTTAATTAAGAGGTCAGTTTAGATAGACTTTATACATGAAAATCTTCTTAATATGTTCAAGGGAAGTATGTATAATAATTTGGGTGATTGGGATTGTCCAACCATGCAACGATGAAAAAAAGAAAATAAAAGTAGAATGTTTCGTGTCGCGCGATCATTGAATATAAACGCAGCCTAAATTACCCAAGAGTCAAAAAGCATACAATGAATTCACGGTAAAAGTAAACTTGATAAAATTGTTATCAAGCGAGTGGAAAAAAATGCCCAGACAGGTTAATTTTTAAGTATATTTCTCTATTTATTCATGTTGAAAAATAATTTTTCAAAACTTTATGATATAACGGACATTAAAAAAAAAACAATCTCTAATTTTGATTGTCTGTTCAGATGCATTGTGGATTTGAGGCAATCTCATCAAAAATAATCTAGAGTGGTTAAATGAGAAAATTTAGCTGGTCACTCTATTAATCCTCAACTATCAATGAATTTTTTTTAACATGGAATGGGATGGGTTGGAACTAAGGCGTCATCAAATGCTGGTATTTGATGACACCCTACTAGGTTAAATAAAGTTTATTTATTATTATTGTTATTATTAAATACAGAAATATATCTAAAAATCCAGTTTACATAAGGTTTTCCCAAAAGATCAATTAGTAGACGGGGATTAATAGTGTAATTAACCATCTTCTGACTCATGCGATTCGACATAACTTCTGGCAAAATAACAAGTTTTTATTAAAATGAAATAATTCCATCGAAAAGCTTACCATTCAACTTTTAATTCGAAGGTAATATTCTTACTACCTTCGCATATCGAAGGGAACTATTGTATCCGAGAGAAAAAAAAACACCCTCCGAGATTTCTTCGAATTTTCACGTTTCCGATTACGTAGATTACGAAAATATAGGTTTTTCAATTCCGTCAGTCTGTCTGTCTGTTGGTGCATTAACTAAAAATCTATTTGACGGAGAAAAGTCAAATTTGGTAGGTAGTTGACGGTACTGTCAACGAAGAAATAGTTACACTTTCACTGAAAAATACACAGGGTCTAAAGGGAATAGATAATGCAAAAAAATTTTTTTTCGCACAAATTTTAAATTTCCACGTTTTTTTTGTGGCACTGTGGAGCTAGTCCAATCAACCAGAACTTTCCACGTTTCATGATATTCTAAACCTATTAAAAAAATGTTGTTTTTTTTTCATCACTACTATACAGGGTGTCCTAGAATTGAGTTCCCGGACGGGAACCTGCGATTCCTGAGTTCATATCGGGCCTGTATAACCCAACTCTCCTTGGTATAAAAATGCATCCCTGAAGAAGTACATCCTCTTTAAGTGAAAAAGAAGAAAAACATTTTTTTCCAATAATTTCCGTTATATTGAATATATAATTTTCAAATTCTGGTGGAAGCAATATATCTCTAAGTACTCTATGTAAACTTGACAACAATCAAATATATTTTGTTTGTCAATTTTTTTTTCATAATAGTTATTATTTGATTGGCTATACTTTTTTTAATGCCCTGTAAAATTACTGAATATTTGTAGATTTTTGCAGAGCATTGAAAGGGCTGCAAAAAAGTACTCTTAATTATTTTTGTAATATTAATTATAATACAAGGAATTATCGTTTTTTCCTCCATTTGTATTTAACATTTATTTACAATTCTAGAATAAAAGGTTATAATCTTAGAAAAATACAGTTTATTTTAAAAAATACATTAATAACAAATGCTCCACATGACATCCACCTGTTTCAGTACATAAGTTATTATTTTTAAAATTTTGTGTAATATCAACGAAAAATCAAGAATTATCCACTTGTATATGTAGGCCATCAATGCTTGTGAAACAGAAAACCGGCCGCGTTTGAGAAACAAAAAATAAGTAGTTGTCATCAAGCTTACATAGACTACTTATAGAGATATACGTTCCATGAAAATTTGAAAATATTATCATCAATATAATGGAAATTATTGGAAAACATTCTCTCTCTCTTTAAGAAAATGTACTTCCTCAGAGATGTATTTTTGTACTAAGGTAAGTTGGGTTATACGGGCTCAATATGAACTCGGGAAGCACAGCAGGGTTCAGACTCATATGGAAAACCTGGAGAACCTGGAAAATTCAGGGTATTTAAAAATCTTTAAGAAAAACCTGGAAATATCAGGAAATTTTATAAATTGTATAAAAAATCATGGAATTCTGCGTCTCGATATGGAAAACCATAGAGTTCTTTAGAATTTTCACTGATTCAGTTCAATTCAAGAAATTATTTTATGTCAAATAAAAAATTATTTCCCTAAAAAATATATGGAAATTAATATTTTTGGTTATTGAAAACCTGGAAAACTCTGGGAATTTTTTCAGCTTTGCAAAGTCTGAACCCTGCACAGGTTCCCGTCCGGGAACTCAATTCTGGGACACCCTGTAGAATAGATATGATGAAATCTGAACGATTTCTTGTTACCCACTTTTAAGAATTTCATCGAATTTATTCCTTTCATCGTGAATTCACTGAATACATATACACATATCATATAATATTACATTATTGTCATTTTAGATAATTGCATTCTTGCCATTTGCGTTTGTACCGAACCGCCTTTGAGTCTACTACAACTAATGAGGGTGAACTAAATAATATATTTTGTATTTTCTGATCTGACCATACACTAATTCAGAATTGACTTTTGTCTCAGCAGCATTGACCTTACGTAGATAGAATATACATTTTTTCTAAGTCACCTTGACATTTCTTTTAAGACTTAGTTGTGCTTTATTACGTAGGTACGGGAGCATGTCAAAGTGGTTTAGTAGTAGTAGTAGTATAAAATAAAAGTACCTCGCCGAATCTATCTATAAAAATATTTAAGTATAATTCTCTTAACTTTTATAAAAATAACCTAATTTCACTAAAGTACTCACTTTTTTGGTAATTAGTCTCTGTAATTGTGGTAACTATAAAAAGTAATTAAAACATTTTAATGACTAGAACATGTTTCAGGGTAATGTTTTTCTATCGAAGTGAATACATCATACTTTATGGCACTCTCTTATTTGACGTAAATCTCATCTTTCTTCTAACTTTTGAATGTCTTATTATGCAATGAAATTATGAATTTACACAGACACACAAAATTAAAAATATGTACACAATACGAACAGTACTTTGGTTCTATAAAAGTAGTAATAAGAAGGTGTTTTCTCAGTAGTACGGAGTTTTTTTTTTCAGTCAGTCGGGCTTCACGTAGTAGCATTTGCATTGTCATAACCTTTAATTAAGGTTTCTATGATAAATTTTATTGTTATTTTGTATATATTTTCCACGTTTTCGGTATAGCGGTCTCCTAAGGTGGTTTCGACGGCCTCGAGGAAGGGCTTTTCTATTTTCTGGAAATATAAAGAAACCATAAAATGTATTTAGCAGAGCTGCCCCAAAACGCAGTGGTTAGTGCTCATACAAGTTCTCGGGGCTCAGGGCTCGTCTGTTGAACAACTCCGAGCGCACTGCAGCCTCCTGGGCTTATTGCACTCTCCCTGTAATGCTTCAGTCAGAGCACTGTGCTTACGAGCACTTTTGAAAATCGGTGCTTAGAAAATTGAGCACTTCATCAAGAAGCTTAGTGTTCAGTAATCTCAAAAATGCTCGCAGGCACTTTTTAAGTGTTCGCGAGCACTCGAAGTACTTGCAAACAATCTATAAGGAACATGTAAGTACTATTTTAGAAATTTAAACGTACTTGGAGTACCAAATGTTGTAAATATATTCCATTATTAAACGCCTGTTTCGTCAAACGCACCTGCGGAAAGAATGTTTTCTTTCACACTAATTATAAACTTACCTAGGCGTCATGTTCTCGACTAGAGATGGGCACGCGACGTAATTTTCATCGTGTCATGTTGTGTCACGACGTGATCGTGTAACATTGATGTAGTAAAGCATGAATATTTTCGTGAATGGGCGTAACTAAAAATATTCAGTACGTGAATTAGAGCGTGAGTGTGTGATTTGATTTTTGTCATGTGTCACGTTTGGTCACGGCATCGCACTGGATCTTGGATCTTAAATCTGTAAATTTTAATTATTACATACGTAGATGGTAGTGTATGAAAAATTTTCATAACAGTTCGCACGTAAAATGTGCATGTGTGTGTGTTTGTGGCTGAAAATTAGAGACTACTGAGTCAGACTCATCATAACTATATATATATAAGTTTAATTAATGTGCGAGCAAAATACTGAAAGGAGTGAGCGTGCCTGTACGGTCACAACTACCTATGTGTCACAATTCGATTTTTTCAAATTCCCTTCATGTTTTTACTTACAATGTTTCAGCAATCAATTAGCTACACGCTGATAACTCATAGCAAACTCCTTTCGACGGTTTTTGAAAAACTCAAATCGAAAAAAGTAAGCTCCTATGGATATCGGTATGTAAGTAACTGGTTGCGGACAAAATTGAGTTATGATAGTTTAAAAATATACTTTTAATTATCGTGGAGAACACCCTATAGAATTAGGTTCGACTTTAAAAGACCTGGAAACTAGTACATGGCCTTTGACCACCATTTAAAGTGAAACCATGGTCAATTTATGAAAATACGTTTGTTGCAAAATTAAGTCGTGACCGCTACAGATGTATTTTTTATTTGTACTCGGTTAATACCCGGTACCAGGTACGTAAATTTCAGCTGAAACCCCCGGTATCCGACATTTACAAAAAAACTACCCGGTGCATTCCTTGTTCAGTGCATTTATATGAAAAAAAAATGCTTTATTACGTATTATTGCTTCATGAATTTGAACGAAACCCTTTGCAATGTACCCTGAAATTGACCAATTTAAAGATGTACCTATTAAAAAATTTAGATTGAATAGTTAAATTATTCTATTCATCCCAAGAAAAAAAATCATCTGGCCTTTTTTCCTCTAAACATCGTTTTCTTTAAAAAAAATGAACTTACTTTGTGCAATATTTTCCGATATATTTAAGAAAAATAGACTTTTCAAAATTCAAATTTAATTGTTTCAATGAAGCGAAATTTGGCAAATTTCAGCCGTTTTTTTTAAATAAGTTGTTGTCTTGGGTGACCGAATATAAAACCTTCCGTCTAATTCAACATTTTTTATTTTGTTTTTTGGAGCGAGCGTAGAGACGTCTGCATAAACTCGTATTTCGATACGCAAATGCAGCAACGTTGGGCGCGGTTAGTACTTGGATGGGTAAGCCTCTCCAGGGAAACACAGCGTTCTCGCTCCATCTTCTAACGGCTTGTATATCAGCGCATGCGTAGAAGGTATGTAACTTTAGGCGGGGGTTACATAGCGGATATACCATCCTTCGGAGGGGATGTAAAGCAGTCGGTCCCTTGTCTATTAAATGTTAGGCAAGTAAAAGATCCCTACTCTTCGATAGAGAAGAGGTTCGGCAAAATTTCTAGGTTGGGGGTAGCTCGTCTCCTGGCGTCGGTGATTGGCCTTGGTAGCGGAAATAGGCCGACGTTAAATAAGTGATTAAAAAAAAAAAAATTTGTTTTTTTATCATAGGTATATTTCAACTAAAAGCTACTGGAATTTTGATACGCAGCCTGTCACTTCCAAACGTTTGCAAGTGAATTTACTATAAACTAATGATAAAAAACAAAGGAAAAGTGTCTTTTTAGACCAGATCGATTATCACGAATTAACGATTTCCAGTATTAATTGTTTTAAACACCTTGTAATTTCCCAGCCAGAGTCCGGGCCCTGAAAACGACTCTCGGTAATGTCACCGACATTGAGAAATCCGCGTCTTGCTTTCACATAGTGAAGAAGCCATTATCGAGCCCTTGTTTGAATAACTCACCCAAAAATATTCAACTTTAAATCCAGGTATCCTACGATGTGACGCACCAACTTGATGTAAATATTCGAAGAAGGCGTCTAAATTATCGAGTCCTTTGATTCCCTCGTCAAGGGTGTTCATTACTGTGCTGGCGTGCTCTTGTAATTCGAGACTATTTGCCTGGTCCTCTTTCGTTTTCAGTTCTTTGAATTTCTCGAATAAAACTAATAATTCGCCGTGTTCCTCAAACAACCTGGAAAAAAATTAAATTTTAATTTAGGTAAGGTTAGGCCAAACGTTATGGTTGCGTAATTCTAATACTTAAACACTAAAATATCTTATATGACCAACTCCTTATGCCAGATTATAACGAGTAACAGTGAAAATTTTGGTCCCATTTTTTAATTGACATCAAATTCTTGTTATAATGCCCTGTTGAGAGCGTTCGGGTGGCTTTTTCGGCACGGCATCGTTTTATTCTCTGTTACATATTTTTATGGTATGTATGAATTATAACATAACAATTCACAAAATCGACTCCTGGCGAGGAATTTCCCCTCAAGTACGTCACGAGTTGTGAAAGTTGTAAAAAATGAGGTCATACCACGCAATCGTTACATGATTTTTTTCCCTGTGAAAAAATCACCCCCCGAGATTTCTTCGGACTTTCACTTTCAAACCATGTAGATTGTAAAAATTAAGGTCTTTCAATTACGTCAGTCTGTCTGTCTGTTGGCGCTATAACTTAAAAACTGCTTGACGGAGAAAAGTAACATTTGGTAGTTGATGCTACTGTCAGCGAAGGAATGTACAGGGTGGACAGCTCAAATTTTAAATTTCCTCGTTTCATGATATTGTATTAGTTTTGCATGGAACATCGTTATGAGTGGCTTTGGGCTTTTCTGATGAGTCCACAATAAGGTCGAAAAACGTTTCAAACTGAATGAGATTTTAGAAAATGTAATTCATTAGAATGAAAAATTGTTTAAAGACAAGGTAGGTACATAAATTAACTTCAAGCCTTGGTTCTCATTCTTAATTGAATTTACATATCGTAGGGGATCATGTAGATACTAGTTTAACCTGCCTAGCCGTAGGGGACTATGTTGGATGCTAGTGTTATAATGAGAATGGCAAATAAGAATTTTTACTTGTTAGCATAACCAAAAGTCAGGTTATCGAAAGAATGCAAAGATTTCATTAATATTTTTATATATAGTTTTTCTTTTAGTTCTCATAGATAGTTTTTCTTTCCACTGTTTGCAAAATCCTATAAAGAATATGTTTCATCCTAAATCAATTTCAACAAAAAAAAAGTTTTGAAATTTTTTTGACTATTGCTATAAATACTTCTCTTCTCTACGTGAATGCGGAAGTAGAAATGTTACAGATGTCAATAATATCTGACATATACTTAGTTAAGGCAATTGGCAAGGAAAACACCTTTTATAGTTTTATTGAAAAATACACAGGTTTTCTTTGTAGTAGTAGTGATAACTATATTGCGATTATCATATGTTGATTTTTAATTAGTAATATTTAGAGTGACCGCCCTGTGTAAATAAAAAAGAAAATTCTGTGTAAATAACCTTCATCGATTTTTTCAGATTGAGAACATCTTTTAAATATTTTGAATGCAGAAAAAATATTCTCAGAAAGAAATGTTTGTCAATTAATTAGTCAGAAAGAAAAATGTTTCAAATTTTACACACAAAAAAAAAATCATCAGATTTTTAACAAACAAACCGACAAATTCTTAAAAAGAAGGAGGTTCTCAACTTGACCAGTATGTATTTATTTTTGCATGTTTGTTAAATCATCTTTCTGAAATGGTGCAAGCGATTTGTATGGAAATTATGTGTAAACGGTGGTAGATATGGCTCGGTGATGGTTTCATATTAGTTTCATCGAGCCAAGTCTTGTATAAGGTGAGCAAAAAGACGAAAACAAATGTTTCAATTAAATTTTTTTCGAGTTTTGGCGGAGTCGCCAGTAATATCAAATGTCTAACAAAATGAGTAATTATTGACGATTACTGGATCACTGAGTAACATTACTATACCGAGCGCTTGAGTGCATCCGTACTTGGTGTATTTTCATGAAATAATAAAACTTAAAACGTATGTTGTTAATATAATGAATGACAGTTAATGAAAATATGTCACCAATTTCTGTTTGAATTTCCATAACGCTTTTTGCCGTAGATAAAACCACACAAATTCAAGCACTTCAAGCAACAGCAAAAATTAAATAAATTCACAGCGCTTATGGTATCTTGTTCGGTTGTGCATGGCACACTCATAAAATGTTATCGAATAGCCGATTCCAGCTAAAAATTCAACTTAATTATTTCTTCTATAATTTTGTGTGCAATCCGAAAGGAAACAACTAGTAGTTTCCTAATTTCTGCAGAAATTTTATGGAAGCGTTATTTTTAATCTAGTGAGAGCTACGGATTTCGAAACTGCAGCATGTTTATTTAATGTTTTAGTTAATTAGCCCTAATTGATAAAAGTTACAAAAAATTTAGGGAACAAAAACTGGAAAATTAATTTCATTAATAAAGACTGAAAAATTACAACTTTAAAACTGTTTCAGCATTTTCATCAAAGTTAAGAGAGGCAATTCTGCACAAAACTTCTCGTCTTCATACCATGTTAAAGTAGTAAAACAGATATTCGTAATTATACATTTCCTCAATGAGCAATTTTACATACTAAGAGTAATTATTTCATTTTGTGTCCCACTATTATAAAATACTTAAATATTTTCACCAAATTTTCGCCAATTTTAACACATATTTAATTTCAGATTGATGTCACCTTATTTTTCTCTTGTATGTAAATATACAAAATATCACTTTATCGTAGGTATGTTGTGTTTACGTAAGTTATCTTTCAAGAATTATTATCTTTGTACATTTGTAGGAATAGATATTTAATTATGTCATGATATATATGTATGTAACTTAATTGGAGGATTGGGCGAATTTCTCTTCAAATTTATTTGATTGCTTATGAGTTAACGCTTTGAGTAGTAATAATCAATTTATATCGACGTATTACGTATCTAAGGAATATAAAAAACCGCTGCCTAAGGAATCACTACTTCCACATCCAAATCACTTTAAACGAAAACTTCTTGGTACCATATTTGCACTCAGATATCATAAAAGAAAATTGATACCTTGGCTTCTAGTGTATACACCAGATCTCAAATTTTTGGACGCTTACGACTTTGCTTTACTTATTTTCCTTTATTAAGCCCTCAAGCCTTCAACGAAATAAGTTCAAAATATATTTTAGTTTCAGATCTCGTTATATTACGTACCTACGTTAGGATGGTCCTTATTTTTCAACTTTTAAAATTTAATCGTCCCGCCCCCTCCAATTTTTATGATATAAAAGAAAATATTTACACCAAACTTACGGTAGCTAGCTCAACCTCTTCCCGTGTCACCAAAGTGGTGAATTTTTGCACAATTTTAATATTCGGGGTTTTTTATGTTTATCTCGCAAAATATCACATAAAGCAAAAAAAAAATCCATTGATGATAAGTTATTTCTTAATTACATTGTCTACAAAAATGGTCCCACACAATTTTATTGTCGGATGTACCGATTCGCGAGGAATCGCATAGACGTACATTATCTTATCTTAAAAAGATAGTATCAATTGTTTTATTTAGCACATAAATATAGCTTAGCTAAAGTGCAGGACTTGAAATGTTCTACAAAAACCAAATACCTATATGAAACATTTTGTATTAATAGGTAAATTTTATAAAATGCGAAAGCGGGAGAAAAAAAACGTTTAGAAACCATGAAATGTGCTATATACTGATATCTACATTATCTGCTCAGAACCTAAAAAGTGTTTTGTCAACTACTCTGAATTTGGCTGTTGCCCGGGACTCCCAAGATCCTTCGAAAGCTTGTGATTTTCCTGAGAGCTAATTTTCTTTCAGACGTTAATTCCGTCTTTTATAGGCACTTTATTATAATAAAGATTAATAAGCGGATTAACATTTTGCATTCGTAAAGTATGTGTTCTGCAGTCTCGGTTGTAGTATCACATTATCTGCCTTTATCATTTTCTGGCTTGCCCATATTCTTAAGATGATATCTCAAGGGGCAACGACCTATTAGAAGGCGTATCACTAGCCTTAAGCATAACTTTTCGAGTTCCAGAAGTCGCGTGGTAATAATTCTCGAATAAATTATGATTTTTTTTCGTTCGTCTTTCGTCTGAAGTATAACGAATTGTTTAAATAATTTGCAAATTCCATTAGCAAACTTTTGATCAACAATATTAAACATAACTTGTGAAATTTAAAAAAGGTGGGTGGCACTGTTACAAATTTGTAGCAAAATATAATTGTTTAAACAATTTGAATAACATTAAAATAATCACAATATGTAATGTGATTAATTAATAACAGTTTGGGCTAAAAAAATCTAAAATAAACGAAACCACATTTAAAAATAAAATCCCATACCCACAGCTAAGGACTACCCTAACGTACGTGTACCCTTCAAATCAATATCCAGAGTAACGTGCGCACAAAAAGTTACACGACGACCGACCCACAGAAATTTTTTTCGCGTTCAAATATAAAATCTCGACTTTTCATGATATTCTAACCTATTTCAACAAAAAAAAAAAAATGATTACTATACTTCCACTTCAGTACGTGGATGTGGAAGTAATTATCTACTGGTTTAATCTAAAATAATTGTTTTGATGAATGTTACTGTAATTTACTCCATCCAGACTTCATAACAATATGATGTTTATTATTATTATTTGCTACTTGATAGCCCGCTGCTATACTCTCATTTATCATGATACAAAATTTAATTATTAGTATTAATTTGAATCGTCGAGTCGCGTCATTTGTATTCGACGCTTGACGATAATTGCTTTTGTTTCTCTGACTTTTCCATGTTGTTAATAAATTAAGAAGCGTTTCAATATGTACGAATTATAAAAAAAATAATTTCGTTTTAAGAAATACAGCTTTTTAACTAACTTAAAAAATTTTAAAAGAAAGGAAGGAAGAGTATAGCTCGATGGTGCTCCCATATTACTTAGTTTCATCAAGTAGAGGCGTCTGTTGTAGTTGAAGAGTTAAATATTTTCGTAGTCGTTGATACTGAATCTGATGTCAAAAGTTAAACACTCAAAATAGCGAATCTAATAGGACTGCTATATTTGCATAATTTTTACAGATTTACATTAAAATTATCCACTAAAATGGATGATCATATTTTATATTATTAAACCGCCTTAAAAAAAAGACCAAGTCCAAATGATTTTTTAAATATAGCCTGATAAAATTGTATTTGTTAATAACATATCTCTGTTAGAGGTATCTGTTTTTTAATTATTGATAATATATGCATGTTTTCAGCAAATGATACCAAACCACAAAATAAAGTTTGCGGCCAAGCTCTTTTTTTATGTACCAAAAAAATTATCTAAGGTAATACAATTCCATTAATTTTCGTTCAATTCACCGCACCTTGTTTTCAACGTTTATGATTTTTTAAAAGATTTTTTAAGCGTTTTTTCGGAAACGTGTTAAAAAATACAAGAAAAAAACAAATTATATATTTTTGAGTTCGGGCTTTAACAAGCTTTCATTTGACATCCACACCATGACCTTCAAAAAACTTTTCAATTTACCGTTTTAATTTTTTGTACCTCACTATTGTAATTGTGCCGCGATTAGTTATAACCGTGCCAAATTTAAACTTTTTACGTCAAACAGTCTATGAGAAAAATGCCCGTAACAGGCGGATGGCCGAGCAGCCAAGGAGTTTTTAGTTAATGCATTGCCAGACAAGAGAGACACTGACGGAATTGAAAAACCTGTATTTTCGTAATCTACATGATATGAAACATGAAAATCCGAAGAAATCTCAGAGGATGATTTTTTCTCGAAAATAATACGAGAAGTAATATTTAAAAAAGTTTTTATTTAAAAAAAAAAATAAACAGTATTTTTTTTAATTAAATTCATACAGTCAGTTTGCTCAGTTGACCGCCCTCAAAGCGTTTGGTTTCCAGATGCCTGAATTTAACATTTTTTTTTTTACTTTTTAGTACATTTTTTTAAATTCATGTTTGTTTTAAATACTGTATTTAAATATTTTTTTCATATTTTAGTTGGTATCAAAATGTGCCAAAGTTAGGGCAGGCGACAGATCTAAAAATCTCTCAAAAGTAGATAAAAATGGAAAGTTCATGATATGGAACGAGCACTTTGAATATCGATTAAAAACTAAATTCTCTCTTTGTTATAATAATAGAAATTTTGATTATTAATCGCATTGAAATAACATCTTGCATTTGGCATAAAATTGAATTTGAAATCAACCAAAACAATTATGTTAACAAATGGGTAGCCCCAGATTTTTCAAAACCCGTACCCGGAGCCTGTCACAGTGCGAAGAATTTGAAACAGCGCATATCACATACAAGGTGTAATTAGTTTCATGTCATTAAAAAAACTGGTAATAAGGATCGACTAGACAAACAAAAAACTTATATGACTTTTTTCTCTAGGGGCACTTTGAAAAAACTGACCTAGGTTTAAAATTTGAATGTTAAGGTAGGAAACATTTGAGAACCACTGTTATTCAGGGTCAATGGATGTTATAGCTCCGAATATTAGAAATAATAATAAGCTGTAATACCCGACTTGTGTTCCCGCCGGAAGAAGTGCGGCACTTTGATGGGATTACTTGTATCGAACTATTTATACCACTAATTATGAAAATGTAAATAATTCCTTCTCTTTCGGCACAGGGCAAGCATAGCATGGCGTGGCATGGCCGCAGGGGTTTAAATATAATTTATTTACATGTGTTTTTTTAATTAGGAACAAAGTTATTGTAGCTTTTATTGTCGTTTATAAGAATTTATAAAATTTAAAAGTGGTTTATTAACATTTGTAGCATTGTGTTAAAAGCTTAAAAAATTAGTCACTATTTTATGAAATTGGAAAACGAACAGTTAGACGATAACAGAAAATAGTTATGTATTTTAAGTTAGGAAAAAATCTGATTTCTTTAACGAATTGAGCGCATAATTTTATCCAATCAGGTATCGAAAACTAAAAATCGAGTCTTGGGTCTCTATGAAAATCAATGTATACAATAATAAACAGATCAAAACAAGACAGCGAATACTAATAGTAATAATAATCATACATTTAATGCCCAATAGGTAACACCCAATAACTGAACAATTCTTTTGAGTCTTTAACAAAAATTCTTCGAAATGATCTCCATCTCCACGTATACACATTTCGGCACGTCGAACTAAGGACATACGCTCTCCGTTCAACACATTTGGTAAATTAGGATCATTTTTTATGGTTTATATGCACATTAAAATACGTTGATGCAATTGTTCTAAAGTGTCAATTGGATCACGGTAAACCAGAGATTTAAAATGCCCATAAAAATAGAAGTTCATCGGATTTAGGTCGGGCAATCTAGCAGGCCATGGCACTGGTCCGCCACGTCCAATCCATCGTCGAGGAAACTTTCTGTTCAAAAAATTTCGAACAGCCAGATTAAAAAGGACTGATGCGCCATTGTGCAAATATTACATTCTTCTGCGCGTAGCCAAGGGTACATCTTCCAGCAAATTTGGCAATATTTGTTGCAAAAATTTAAGTCTACATCACCATTTAATCTAGCGGGTAATTACATAAGTCCATCGTGTGTACGTTGTTTACCAAGTAAGGACACAAACTGAAATTATTACTTGAGAATATTACAAGGGAGAGTATAGCACGCGTAATAAGATAATTTCGATGACCCAGTCGCGGCCTAATTATCTCTTACGCTCACAATACTTATTTGCACGAATGTCAGAGTATCATGTGCGACAAGACGCGAGGAAATGAAGCCTACCCCAATATGCCAGCAGTTCTCAAACTATGTTTTAAGTATTTTGGAAATTTTTGTTTATTTTTTTCTCCAAAACTATGAGCTTTAGACCCCTTGTTATATAAGATTTTTTTGTTTGTCTTGTCGTGCCCTACCACCAGTTTTTTTAATGACATGAAACTAATTACACCCCGTATATCCGGTAACACGGGATTACATTTTGTACCAACTTCTAATTTAATATTATTAATTGTGCATTAAGTTACGAAAGGTGAGATTTTCTCTCTATTTAGATATTTTATTTATTGATAGGTAGAGAGCCGGCTGAACAGATTTCCTATGGATATGATATATGAAAAACTTTGTGTGAGTGAGTAAGTACTACCACAGACCTACAGGGAGCCACTTTTCATAAAAGCAAATTTTATCCGCGTCATAGAATTTTTGCGTCACTTCCGGTCACGATTTTTTTATGTTTTCTTAAATCATCGAATATATGAATAAGACTGATGTCAACTTACTCAAAACGTAGGTTTTGAGGTATACAATGAGATTATAGTGGGGTGCCAGGCTTAATTTGCCCGCAACCCTGATACATCCTCAATTAAAGTTTTTTTATTGTGTTTTTTTTTAAGTCGAATACATGGATGAGTTTTTTTAAATTAAAGTACAAGCCTTCTAGTTATTAAAAAATTGAGGGTGCCTCTTCTTATTTGCCCGCATCCCCTCATGCCGGGTTCGTTTCTAATTACCATAAGGCCTATAAGCACAAGCCAAGTCTATGAATTAGAACATTTATTTTTTATATTAATAATATGAATTTAATTCATTTTTAATTAATTATCAGTTATTATGACATACAGGGTGAGTCACTAGTGCGTGAATGGTCAATAACTTCTCAACTGTTTGAAATTTGAAAATTGTCTGAGATAAAAATGTTTGGAAATCGACAAATTATAAAATTGTTTTTAAATCGACAGGGTGTTTCATATAGTGGAGGCAAGTTAACAGTTGATTCTTTTAAATAGAACATCAAACATCCTTTTCATATATTTATAGTTGACTCTTAATTCTCGATCCTGGCATTTATAATTTTTGAACTAACATTGCGGCGATCTCATGTTACTCCACATTTTCTGATAAAATATACATTTGCCGCGTTCAACAGTAAAAAAAACGTGTTTTCATAAATCTACATTGCCATTTCACTTTCAGTATTACTCAAGGCCACGTACTAATTTCAAGGCTTTCTCATAGTCGAACCTATTTCTACAGGATGTTCTCCACGATGATCTAAGTTTCTACATTTTTAAACACGTATGTGTTTACTTAAAGTCTTTCAGTAATCAATTGCCTACACTTTCCTGTCTTGATTTTTCCTCGAATTTAAAAAAAAAACATCGAAAAGAGTTGGCCTTATGAGGTTATAGATAATTGATTGCTGAAAAATTTTGACTAAAAATAGACATATGCTTCCTTTTAAAAAAAATAGTTAGGGCAGTTTAAAAATGGGGAAACCGAAATCATCGTAGAGAACACCCTTTAGAAATAGGTTCGGCTATGAGAAGCCTAAGTTCAAGACTATATGGGCTTGACTAACATTTGAAGTGAAATACGATCTAATTTATGGAAACACGTTTTTTACAGATTTTTACTCTTGAACGCGGCAAATGCATTTTTACCAGAAACTGCGGAATAACGTTACAACGCCGCAGTGTTCAAAAATTATATATGCCTGATTAGAGAATTAAGAGTCAAATATAAATATATGACAAAATGTTTGAAGTTTCATTTAAGAGAATTAACTATTAACTTGCCTTCGCTATATGAAACACCCTGTCGATTTAAAAGCAATTTTATAATATGCCACCTTTGACCTCCAACAATTTTTATCCGACATTTTTTCAAAGAGTTATTGATCATCCACGCACCAGTGACTCACCCTGTATGTCATAATTGATAATTAATTTAAAATGAATTAAATTGGGATAATTTATAATGAAAAATCATAAATTACCAGAATATATAAAAGAAAATGTTCTAATTCATAGATTTAGCCTGTTTTTATAAGCCTTATGGTAATTAGAAACGAAGCAGGCACGAAGGGATGAGGGCAAATAAGAAGAGGAACCCTTATTTTTTTTGATAACTAGAAGGCTAGTACTTCAATTTAAAAAAAAGTCATCCATGTATTCGATGACTTAAGAGAACACAAGAAAAAAACTTTAATTGAGGATGTATCAGGGTTGCGGGCAATTTAAACCTGGCGCCCCACTATAATCTCATTGTATACCTCAAAACTTACATCTTGACGTAAGTTTCATTCATGTATTCGATGACTTAAGAAAACAAAAAAATGTGATCCGAAATGATGCGAAAATTCTATGACGCAGGCAAAATTTGCTTTTATGAAAAGTGGCTCCCTGTAGGTCTGTGCTAGTACTTACTCGCTCACACAAAGTTTTTCATGTATTTTATCAATAGCCGGCTCTCCACCTATGAAGCTATTATCATTTCATGTATGTTCCATCATTGCGGCGAAAGGCGAAACTACTGGACCGATTTTAATAAATGAGATGTCGTTGGATTCGTCTCAATGTCAAGAGTGACATAGGCTAATAGAAATATAATATGGCGCCCACTGGCCGCCATATTGTCTCAGGTGATATAAATATATTGCCTTTAAACCATATCGAGATAGGTACCGATCAGATGATTACATTGATATTATAATACACCAATAATTTCGCAATCGGGTTGTACTATTTAGGCTCCTTCTTCTTGTTTAACCGACTCTTCGCTTTGATTCGATGAGAAGAAACTGTACAACGTTCTGTTTATCATCTGAACACTATAAAATATACTTGATTATATCTCATATTATTATGTTCTATTAATACATATTATATGGATATCACGCTCCTATATATGACATATATTACGGCGAATGTAAAATCAATTATTAATTAACAAGAACTCACAGTGTGTAAGGGATATGTCCCCGATAGGTTTGCTACGCATACTATAATTATTATGGCTGTATAAATATGAGAAACTGGAGCGCCTCCAAATCGCATACAGGAGGTAACGATAACAACATATTATACTCTTCGCCGATTTATTGCACTTTTAATATAACTAATTGTCTTTCATTTTATTATGTGAAACCAATCAACGTGAGTACCCCAATTCGTCTTTTTCTTTCGTTCCAACCATTTTGGCACTACTAGATATCGTTATATTAAACAGTTCAGTTAGTCTTGACAAATTCAAAACTTAGTGAAACATTTTTTGAGACTTCAGGGTTATCGGTTAACCTTGACCTTCCCTTTTTTAAAGTTCAAGGTTATAGGATAACCTAATAATAATCGAGTTAAGCGTACACTTTCACAACCGAAGTTGGAAAACTTTTACCGATCCCTCGCGCGCGTCTAATTCGGCTCGGTGCATGAAACTTCATGATCCACTGAAATAAACAACTACTCAAACCAAATAAATGAAGACATGAATGAACAAATTTGACTCTAACACAAATCAACAAATAACAAATTATAAATAAAAATGAAATCTATGATCAAACCGAATATCGGTTCAGTGGATGGAATTGAAATTCATGTTCCATTAACTACTTAAAATAAATAAATGAAGAAATAAATAAACAAAATAGACTAGACGAAATCAGCAAATAATAAATAATAAACAAATATAAAATCTCTATGATCAAACCGAATATCGGCTCGGTGGATGGAACTGAAATTATTAACTACCTACTTAAAATAAATAAAAGAAGAAATAAATAAAATCTCTGAAAAATACTGGAAAGTAAAGTAACAGAAAGAGTAAAAGCAATACATAACCGTAACTTCTAAAAATCAATAAATATTCGTATTCGACGTGATGTGTGTTGGAAATTAATTAATTAGATATTTTTGTACATTAATTCTATCTGGCGATCCTTCGTTTGTGCAAAATGATATATAACTTTATCGAAAAAGGTTGAAATTTTCTTTAGAGATTTTACAAATTCTTTTTCTATTGAAATAATTGAAATATTATTTAAAGGCGATTGCGACATGCTGTTCCTGGCAAAATGTATTATTCTCTTCGGCGTCGAAAAGCTCCTTTCAACCGAAGCAGACGTTGCGGGTATTGGCAGAATTAAAGATATTAATTTACACATTTCAGGAATGTCGTTTGCAAAGAGTTAGAAAAAATAAATTTAAGTTTATCTACCAAGTCTACAGAAGTGTCCAAGATATCTTTATTAAAACATATTACCCTTAATTCGTTTTCTAATTTATCCTTGTGAAAAAAATTCGGATAGTTCTTAAACAAAGTTGCTAATAAATCGGCTGGAAATCGTTTATCAAAAACTGTAAATTTACTTGTATCTTAAAGACCAAAAAATTTTAAATTGTCCATATCAGAAAATCATACTTCAATTTGCGTTATTATTAAATCCAAAATTTCATAATATAAACGTTTATATTATAAGTTTTTATTACTGCTTCCCGGAAGATTAAGATTAACTTTTCTTTTTTAGGCGGTGAACCTAGAATACTAACCGTGTTATCGTAAATACCTTCGAAATAGTGATCTTCATTTCGATATTTTTTTATTGTACTTAAAAGGTTGTTCATTCGCGATTTACAAAATAAAATATCATTAGATTTATTTTGAATAAAAGAATATATTAAATATGTCTGTGTAAAAACTAAATAAAAAACTTGAAGTAAAAAAAAGTTATTAAAACCATTTAAAAATTTTAAATATCCAAATGCTTCCCGAATTCTCAAAAACTTCAAGCAAAGATTCCCGATGTTTTAAAACCGTGCTACCAATTCATGATTTGATATTGCAACGAGTTTGCGCATTTCGCGAGATTTTACGTGAGCAGACATCTTAAAGAACGCTTGTTCTTTTCATCGATTTTGAAAAAAAACTGGAAATTCCGGAGTGTGGCGAAAAATATTTTACACTCTTGCACATAGCCAACTGCATCTTGCAGAACTAAATTTAATCGATTACCGTAGCAATGAGTGAACAACGCTTGTGGAGCAATATTTTTCACTTGCGACTGTAACCCATTTAAATGTCGTGACATTAAGGATGCTCCATTATAAGTTTGTCCGACTAATTTTTCCTTGAAATTAAATTTTTCAAACTGTTCATTTAATATATGAAATAAATCAACACCTGTAAGTCCCTTACTTATATTAAAAAAAAAAACATAAAATGTTCCTTAATATTACCTTCGTGTGTATACCGAAAAATAACTTAATACGAGAATCACAAGATAATTAATCATTTAATCAATGTTAAGACATTTATTTTTACCTAATTAATCATTTTTCATTTTCCAGTTTGATTTTGATATCAAATGTAAACAGTGCTATTCAACAATTCAAAATTCAATATTCATTATAAGTTTAAGTTTTCTTCAGGCGAGGCATGCCCGCCCTAGTTGTGGAGTGCCACCGCTATATGAAACACTTTGTAGATTTAAAACTAATTTCAAAACATGCCATTCATGAACTCCTATCATTGTAATCCGAGAAATTTTTAAATGTTTATTATACCTTTCGTGGAAATAATGTAGAAAAAATAAGCAGAGTGGATGTTACTCCCACGAAAACCGAAAGTGATTTGAGTGGGCCAAAAAATTACACTACACAAATAGAAATCAATGGGTCCGTGCGTTCTTGCGGAAAGAAAATAGGTAATTTAATAGAAATTATTGCGTTCATCGTGAGTTCACTGTTTATTCTCAATGCCGTTAATATTAAAGAATAATTTATATTGGAGTATTTAAATTTTTAAAATGTAAACGACGCTATTTTCGCCCTACGTGCGGTTTTTTAAGTAAAACTCTAATAGGCTTACTAAAGGGCATTCAGACCGCGTATCGGATTCATTATCCAGTTGAAAAACTCTGAAACGCCCTAAAGTGTTCTTGTTTCATAAAATCTTTTAAAATGCTTATTATTGAAGATTGAATTCCTGTAATGGCCCGACTTCAGTCAGAGGGTGCAGTTGCGGAAATCTATGTTTTCCCTTATTAACATGATTTCCCACTTTACAATTTAAATAATATATTCATACACCACCGGTGACTGCGAATTTACATTTGATTTAACCAGTAGAAACTAGCAGTAATATTAAATGAGAAAGTATTAACTAAAAATTCAAAATTGTTTCAATACGTTGAAATTGATGAATTTAAAAAATATATTAGACAAAAAGTGTCGAGAATAAACAAATATAGGATACTGCATACACTAGCTTTAAAGCAACGAAAACAAACTCCCCCAGATCCGTTGGTTGATTTGAAAGGGCGTATTTTCTCTACATTAAAGTTCGTTGTGTTTCCATAAGTAATTGTTCAAATTTGTTTAGCTTTTGTTTACTATCGTCTCACCTTGATTATGAAACAGTCCACAATAGGTGATTTAGCACCGACTGATATCGCTAGGGCTAAAGCAATCGTAGAAAGTGATCGATCTTACAGTGATGTTACCGATATGATTGATAAATCAAAATCGATGATACGACGATCTATTGTGATGAAGTATACTGGACAGTATGTAAGAAGACGAGGTAAAGGCTGAAAACGTTCAACCACGGCTGCAGATGATCAATTAATAAGGTTGTAAACACACCGAAATATGTATTTTTAAACAAGCTTCAAAATGACATGAAGCTTTGAAAAACAAACTGTAATTAGCTAGCTATTAGATAATTTTTCCTTTTCAGGGATTCCGTCTTTTGTTAAGATAAAAAACATATATATGTAGAGAAAAAAATCTAATTATTCTTCGTTCCTTGTTTGTCGGTGTCCGGAATAATTCCTCTATTAAAATAAATTGACCACAATTTTTGCTAAACTATTTAAAAAACTCTCGATGCATAAAAAGTGTGAAATAATATGGGAAATGATTCTTAATTTGAACAGGAATTTGGTTTCATGTAGTCATGAATAATTGTACTAGTTAAAGTTTCACAAGGGACCTTCAAATTTATTATTCTGTAGTTAATTTAAGGGAGGCTCTTGAGCGCCGACTTAGTGTAATAAAATACATGAAAACTGAGCTAAAGAAACAAGCTGTAGATAAGAACTGATTAGGCTATGAATCTTTATGAAATGGAAACCGCCAAACAGTATAGTCAAAAGTACTAATTAATAATTATTATGACATAATTTCGAAAACTGTTAAAATTAATTTATTTCATCTCAAGATTGATGTTGAGAAAAAACTCAATAGTTATTACTAGCGGCTTTGTCATTTTTGTAACTTATATATTCAGTAGAAAGTCAACTTCTTACTTTTCTGTATAGAAATTAGCACATTTAGCAATTACAGTGAATCTACCGGTTAAAAATCCTTCTAATTTCTAAACCTTTGCGTAGGATGTTGAACAATACCCAAGTGAAAAAAATAAGTAGTTTTCGGTTATTTTAAAAATGTTTTAAAAATTCGACCTGAATGTATGACTTTTTTCATGTCTGTTCAGCGACTTCTCTGGTAATGGCTTAAGCGATTTCTACAAAATCTCTTGCAAACTGTAGAGTATGACTCAGCAGTGGTCCCATATTGGTTTCATCAAGTTATGTCTAGAAAAAGGTGAGAATAAATCGAAAGGAAGTAGTAGGAGTAACAAGTGTTAGATAATATTCGAAGTTATAGCGATAGAGCTCACTTACTCTGGTTTCACAACCTTCGACCAATTCCCTCTTGTTTAAATTGCCGTTCTACGCCTATTTCGAAGTGTTTGCAACCTTATAAATCAATCATCTATAGCCGTGGTTGAGCGTTTTCTGCCTTCACCTCGTCTTCTCACATACTCCCCAGTTTGCCTCCAACGTACAACAATACGATGATTCGTCGATTTTGATTTACCAAACGTATCGGCAATTCGGCAATCGATCATATCTGATCATTGCTGCAGCCCTAGGCGACATCAGTCGGTGCTTAATCAACCATATAGACATGTTTGAAAGTGAATTATTTATTATTTGTTTGCTTATAGTAATGAAACATATTCTTTATAGGATTTTGCAAACAGTGGAAAGAAAAGCTATCTATGAGAACTAAAGGAAAAACTATATATAATATTTTTATATATAGTTTTTCCTTTAGTTCTCATAGATAGCTTTTCTTTCCACTGTTTACAAAATCCTATAAAGAATATGTTTCACCCATATAGACAGTTGCACAATCAAGGTAACGATAGTAAACAAGAACAAAACAAATTTAAACGATTACTTATAAAAACACAACGAACTATAGTGTAGAGAAAACACATGTTTCAAATGTAACACAATAACCAACGGACCTTTACACGTTCACATCTAGTTTGACATTGACTAACTTGATAAAAATGCGCAAAATAAACAAAAATTGTAGTACAAAATTCAAGACTGTCTAGACCCTCAAATTTGTTAGAAGGAAAAAAAAGCCAATTTCTTTGAAGTAAATGAAGAAGATCGTTAAAACAGTTTTTTTATTCATCTCCCGATGATGCCGGCATGGTTAGCAAAACAAACGTTGATTTTTAATATTCGAGTGCACTGTTAAAATGTTTTTCTGTTTTTAAAACCACACAATAAATCGTCATAACTTTGTTGACGTAGTTTCACTATACCAAGACAATCAGTTTTTAAAAGATTGTTCCTGGACCCGTTCCGGTCATTACTAATGAAATCATTTCAGCACGCCTGTATTGTTTAAAATTTGGTAAGCGTTTGCGTTTATTTGTGTATCATTCATCTAGTTTATTGTCCATACACCTGGACCGGCCAATTAGTAAACCGACAATAAAAATAACACGCGCTATCGTTTTATTTCTTGGCAGTTTCATTAATGGCCATTATTTCCCAGATTTTGGAGCAATTTAGAGAACCGTTTCCATTAATTGCAGGAAATAAAATGAAAAACAAACCGTTTATTAGTATCCCGTAATTGGTTAATTGCTTCGTACTTTTATATAAATATAAACATGTGTCCGAATTGTGAAAATTGCTAATTTCATAAGATGTATTCAATAAAAATTTTATTTGTTGCAATTACTGCTGCCTGCCTTTACGTCGAGAGCAACGGTAAGTACTAGGTAATTCACAATTCGTAGAATAGGAACTGCAGTTGCCAGATATTATGAGATTGATTGTGGTCCTCTTAAATACAGTCAAATTTTAATATTTTGCTAATGATGAAAAAAGATGTTTTATTTAATACTGATTCCTCAAAATATTTTATTGTAATGTACGTGCACACTATCTGAACAGTTACCTTAAAACGCTGTTTAAAGCTAATTTACAATTTTGAATATTTTAACGCAATGTGTCTCACATGTCGTCTACACACCCTCGTATCTTCCCTAGTTTTTTTCGAGCCGTTTTCTCTCAGTACTTGTAATCAGTGATCTCTATAAATAAAGATTCAGTGGCGTCAGGTCTGGAGATCTAAACGGCCAGTGTACTACTGGACTGTTGCGTCGTATCCGGTGCAGAGGAATGTGTTCGTTTACCCATGAATTATGAATGGGTGACCCATCTAATTGTAGATATAAATCACCTAGTACAAATAATGGTAATTCATCAGGAGCGTCTTGCAACTCGTATTTAGAAAATTAAAAACCTTTCAGTAGTTAAATAATTTTAAAAAAAGTCCAATAATAGTTTAGTCGAATATTCCGCACCAACCATGAATCGTCCGATAGGAGTATTGTCTCTTACAGTTTATTACGAAATTAGGATTATCTTGTTCCCACCATCTGCAGTTCTGTGATGAAATAATATCATTCATAGAAATTTGCTTATAGAAGAAACATCGTAAATGCCATTAATTTGAGACATTTGAGAATCTTCACACTTTACTTTTGGTAACATTTAAATGCAAACCTAACTTTCGGACACTTCCGTTGAGATTAGCACGAATACCTTATTCATTATCATTTAATCGGTTACTGGGTCAATCTGATTATTATTTAGATGAACTGGTCTTGACTTAGAAACATTTCCAGTATTATTGAGAATGATATTTGCAACATTTTTAAAACAAATATTTCTACCGTGATGCCTTCTATTAAACTCACTGGCTGCTTTCCTGTATGAATGAATTTCAGTCACTAACTAAACGAATTATTTCTATTTTCTTCAGACACTGTTAAATTCATTTTAAATAAACACAGAAAAGAGTAAATATTATACACAGCATTATGACCTTGTTAAGTAAACTAATAATAAACTTTGGTTTTTCATAGCACCCTAAGAGAAAAATTTGATTTTACTTATATTAGCAGTAAATATTATATATAAAACTTGACTTGTTGAAGCTAATTAAGTTGTTTCCAATAGATTAAACAAAGATATAGTCATCATCGAGTATCACTTTTGACTAAGCATTGATCAACCAGCTCTAAGTCTGCAAAATGATGCGGCAAACACTGTATGCATACATGCCCGCTGCACAGGTTGATGCTTATTAGGGAATATAAGGTACTATTCTCGTACCGTCTGTCGAAGGTTTGTATTTTTACAATAAGGACATTTTTCATTATTATTATTAAAATATTTTTTGTTCACTAATTCTTCTCAACATTTTTACAGCTATTGATATCGGTGGCCTCATTATAGAATTATTAGATGCTGGAGAGGAAATTTTCGATCATTCTGTAAATCAATTATTTGACGTTAAGAAGGAAATCGGGAAGGAAAAATCATTGCTGGACATATTACATGTAACTAAGGATAAGGAAGAAACAGGACAAGGACAAAAGGTTTTACTGGATATAAAAAAGAAACCTGAATTAATGAAGCTTCTTAAATTCGTGTTAAGCAAGATTCTTCCGTTTATACAAAAGCTTGTCAATGATTTGCCGATGTTAGAACCACTTTTAGTCCCCTCTATTAAAGAAATGATGAATATATTACGTCAATTAGAAGCAGTGCCTATAATATAAACTTGGTGAAGTATTTTGCTGAATGCTGAGCAGTGTGTAGAATAGTAAATGAATGATATTGAATACACTGATGTTCCTTCTGTAAATTATTATTTTAAAAACACCAAAATATTTGAATATCTAGTAGGGCAATCCATTAATCGCCTTCTATCGATGAAACAATTTTTTAAAACTTATACACAAAGAAATCTATTTAAAAATCGAGCTTACATGAACAATGCTCTCCCTAAAAGATGGGTTGGTAGACTGGGGGGGGGGGGGGACACGGACTAATAAAGTGACAAGTTAGATCTCCTGATCTAACACTTCTAGGTTATTTCTTGTGGAGTTACTGCAGATCCAGTATCCATTTGAATAGACGCAATAATATTGAGGCATTAAAGAGCAAAATTAGGTAAAAAATTATTGGAGTAACCGGACCAGAGATTTTAAGATGAATTTGCATTTCGTCTTGTATATTGTCAAGAAGTACAAGATAATCAACATTATTTTCATGCACATGCACATGTTTATAATATTGATACGATTATTGAATTCGATATGCTTTTTCTGTTCTGTTGTATTCATGTGCCGCATTGAAAATGCATTTTCATTATTAAAATCAATAAGACCCTATGAAGTTCGAAAAATAATTATCACACAGTTGCATCAATATCCTGACATTTTTATAATATCACCATATTTTATTACTGCTGACCGGATCGACAGACATCAACGTTTTCTATTCTCAGGTTATGTTATACGAAAATGTGATATATCGATAATCTTTATACTTCTTTCTGTCTGTTGAAACTACAACTAACAAACTACTTGACACACAACAGTCAAATTTGGTAGGTAGGGACGTTACTGCCAGCGAAGAAGTGGGTAGACTTCTCCTGGAAAATATACAAGGTGAAATTTGAAATCTCCACGTTTCATGACATTCTAAACCTATTTCAACAAAAAAATTAAATTCCTTTTTACGATTACTATACTTCCACTTCACTAAGTGGAGCTGGAAGTAAAAATGTGACAGATAGCAATAATATTTGGCATACAGTTAACACAATTCGCAATGACAATACAGAAATAAATTCATTAGTGACTTCAAGAAATAACAAGTATATGTTTAATTTAAATTTATCTTTATTGAAAATAAATTGTGTCTTCTGTCCCACTTTAAGAGGATGTACTTCCTCAGGGATGCATTTTTTGATTAAGGTAAGTTGGGTTCTATGGGGCCAAAATGAGCTCAGGAATTACAGGTTCCCGTCCGGGAACTCAATTCTGAGACACCCTGTACATACGTGTACTAACGTTCAAGTGAATATCTCGTACTATCATAGAAGGACTACGATGCTCGAATAATTAAGACTGGATCTTCCCTACAGGTAAGTCGATCAATCTTTTAATTTTATGTTATCAATCCCTTTAATAATGGAGTGGAGGTGATAGAGGTGGTGGGGGTGGGGGTGGTTGAAAAATATTGGAAAGAAATCTGAGGCCTTGGTTTCTAGTATACAGGGTGTCCAGAATTGCATAGGCCAAACTTCACTAAGTAATACAACTCTTCAAAATAAGAAAATAAACATGGGTCGGGAAGTGATTAGTTTCCGAGATACAGGGTGTTCAAGTAATACTCCTGAAAATATTTTTTTATGAATATTTTCAAAACGTTTAAAAATAAACAAATGATAATTAACACAGGAATTTAACTTTTTATGCTTTTTAAGAAAAACAACTATGTACGAAAATCAGTCAGGAGCGGGTGAAACTGGGGGGGGGGGGGGGGGGACGCTAGGTATAAAAAAATTTCTACACAAAAAAGTAACTTGTGTTTTTTCTCTAAAATTATCAGTTTTTTGAACTTTATTAATTAGTAACCATTATTACCAACATTTCTGGTATGCAAGAGTGTGCCGTGATTGTAATGTTTGTAACAAATGAAAAATAATCTAGCATGCAATTCCAGAATGACAATAATGACATTGTTGTTTTTTTGTTTTCTGTAGTTTATTGTTCTGTAGTTTTATTATTTCCTTTTGGAAAAAGTGTTCTATTGAAAAGTAAAAAATGGTCATATTTAGTAATGCGGAGTACGCGGATATTAATTTTATTTATGGATATTGTAATGGAAACGCGAATGCTGCGGTACGCGAATATCGCAAAAGATTTCCTAATAGAAGGAAACCATCTAAAGGTGTTTTTATTCGAACCCACCTAGAATTTAGAAATGTTGGACTTAAAAGAGGT
This sequence comes from Stenurella melanura, assembly GCA_963583905.1. NCBI lineage: Eukaryota > Metazoa > Arthropoda > Insecta > Coleoptera > Cerambycidae > Stenurella > Stenurella melanura. Next base: position 145,660,302 of record OY757314.1, on the reverse strand, counting down.
CCAAGAAATGAAGAACAGCGAAATGGGCGATTTAAAATCATAATTTTGGCCAAATTTAACAATAATAATAAGTTAAGTATCAGAAGAGCGATCCAACAGCTGCGTGTGCAAGCTGTGCATGTTTCCAAAAACAAAGTTTTTCGGATTCTGAAAAAAGACCACAGAAAAGCTTTTCGAATGCAGCCAGTCCAAAGCCTTCAACCAGGTGATCCCGAAAGGCGTATCAATTTTTGTAATTGGTTTATAAATGCCACGGAACAAGATATCGGAAGTAAAATTATTTGGACTGATAAAGCTACCTTTAACCATAATGGATCGGTTAATTTTAATAATTTAAGAATCTGGGCTCATCAGAATCCTCATATAATTCGCCCTAGGGCATTTCAACGAGAGTTTAGCGTTAATGTACGGTGTGGTGTTATAAACTGGAGTTCTTGTGGGCCCAACATCCTTTCTTCCTGTTTAAATGGACCATTATTTAATGATTTTTTAAATAACTATATTTTTCAATATCTCGAGGATATTCATCTTAATTTAAGAAATGAATGCTGGTTTCAAATGGACGGAGCTCCTGCACATTTTGCTGTTGAGAACCGTTTGAGGGTAAGCAATAATTATCCTGAACAGTGGATCGACCGATTAGGTGTAAGAGCCTCACCGGATTTAACTGCAGTTCATTTTTTTGTCTGAAGCTATTTAAAGACCAAAGTCTACGCAATCCCTGTAAACACGAGAGAAGAGTTAATAGAAAGAATTCTCAAAGAATGTGAAAATTTGTGGGCTAATCCTGTAAAGCTACACACTCTGTACGGCGCAGGTGTCAGAAATGTGATGAAGCTGGCGGAATGCACTTTGAGCAACTCTTGTAATTTGTACTTTACCTTACTTTAGTCGTCATTCTTGTCTAATAAAAAATAATGTAATCAAATTTTGTTTAACTGTCATGGTTTTTTCTGTTCTGCTAAAATCATTCATAAAAAACTATTCCCGAATAAAGTTCAGATAAGATTTACTCAAAAACTGATAATTTTAGAGAAAAAACACAAGAGACTTCTTTTGTGTAGAAAACTTCACATTTTTAAGTTCTGCTCATAAATTAATTTAAAAGTGTCACACAATAAAGTTGGGACTAAATTATACCTAGGCCCCCCAGTTTCATCAGCTCCTGAATAATTTTCATACATAGTTGTCATTTTTTCTTAAAAAGCATAAAAAGTTAAATTCCTGTGTAAATTATCATTTGTTTATCTTTAGACGTTTTGAAAATATTAATAAAAAACATTTTCAGGAGAATTACTTGAACACCCTGTATCTCGAAAACTAATCACTTCCCGACCCATGTTTATAGGAACATTTTTTCTTTGAAAAGTTGTATTACTTAGTGAAGTTTGGCCTATGCAATTTGGGACACTCTGTATACACCAAATCCCAAGTTTCTGTACTCTTACCTGCTTGCTTTAGGTATTTTCCCTTATTTACCCCTATTTAACCCCCAACCCTTCAACGGAACCATTTCAAAATATAATCTAGTTTCAGATGTCGTTATATACATACGCGTACCAAATTTCAAGTATTTCAACTTTATTTTATCAACCCCTTTAATAATGGAGTAGGGGTGGTGGGGAGTTGAAAATATTATAAAAAAATCTGAGGTCTTGGCTTCCAGTACATATACAGAATTTCAAGTTTCTGTACTTCTACCAGCTTGCTTTACTTATTTTCAAAAAACAATACAGTTCTAGATCTCGTTATAATATACATAGATACACGTGTACAAAATTTCAAGTCAATATCTTAAACCGTTCCGGAGAAAACGTGCGGACAAAAAAAAGTTACAGACAGACAGAAAAATTTTTTTCCGCTCACGACGCTTCATGACATTCTTCTTTACGATTACTACTTCCAATCCACTACGCGGATGTGGAAGTAATTATACAACTGCTTTTGAACAAGTAATAGTTAGTATCCATAAACAAATAGCGCGGTTTATAATAGCATACAGGTGTCTTATTATAGCTCACCGCGTACAGCCAATCACCTTTGACTTCATGTCTAGCCTGTCCAATTGACGTAACGCGCAGAATAAAATAGAATTGTCCATGATTATTGAGGAGAAGGGAGAGGAAGATGATTTGACATATTTGAATAGTTTGGACGTTGTCAAATCAAGTTAACTAATAATTGTGCCAAAAATGACGAATTCAGTTATTGAAGATGAACTATTGTTATAATCGTAGATAAAGTATAGTATTCAACTTGTGATAATGGTAATAATAACTCACTTGATCTGCGTGAGTTATTACCTACATTACCGCTCGTTGAATAATACTATTACGCAAACCTTCCATATTTGGCACCTTTTATTTAATACTTATTGGTCGGATGACGACTCTGTATATTTTTTGGAAAAAAGTTATCAGGTCTTCTTTGTGTAATAGTGCTAATTAATTAATAATTAATAACACAGCCACACAAAAAAAATCTGTACCAGAAACACGAGTACATGAATTTTGTGTATGTTTTTATTCTGAATCCGAATCCGCAGACCAAAAACCGATTTCCCAGGGAATATTTTAGTAAAACGCAAAAACATCTCCTAAAATGAAGGGTTAGGTAAAGCTTTATAATGAAATGCAACACATTGTAAATAAATACTTTGAGAAAACATTTTAAAATAAAATTTTAAGCATTAAAAAGAAATATACGTAAATTAAATCCACAACCACCCCTACGAGGGGTTAATTTCACCAACCCTAAGATCAAATGACGAATTAATAGTTAGTGCAAAGCAATGTGAAAACCATAGCCTTGGATTTTATACTACCAAATATATAAATGTAGGTTGATAGACAACATACCAAAAAAATATAATGTAACTTATCCCTCAAAGGGTTGGAAACTACCTCTACAGACCAGGGTCCCACTTACCCCTTTAAGTCATACATTTTTCTATTCAATATTTTTGCCTGAATTTTGTTACCGCTGGTTTTTGAGGTCGCTGATTACGAATCTGAAGCCCGAATCCGAAAATTGCTGAATAAGAGATGGCGCATCCAATACGGATGATGTAAAAATCATAAGCATTCAAACTTTGTCGCTAATCACGAATAGGTATAACATATTAATTTGGAAATTTTTAAATCCAAAATGGCGGACCCATTATGGCGAATTGAAAAGTACCATAAAAATTTACCACCCAAAGAATTGCGTTATGAATGTTTAAAAAATTGAGAGAAACAAAGAATATATTCTTTGTTATTCAAAGATATATTTTCGTTGTTTCTCATTTTTAGACATTTGCCTATTTTTACTTAAATGACTCAATTTCAAAGCTTCTGAACCTTTACAAGCTCACATTACCTATTTTTACCTGTTAATCCCTATGCATCGCCCAACCCTTCACCGGAGTAAGCTCAAAATATAATCTAGTTCCAGATCTCGATATAACAAATAAGTGTCCCAAACTTCCAGTCAATATCTTAAACCGTTGAAAAGAAAACGTGCGCACAACACAGGGAGATCGACTGATAGACAGACATACATTTTCTTTTGCTCAAAATTTTAAATCTTGACGTTTTATGACATTCTAAACTTAAGGCGTAAAAAATAACAAATAACAATCGAACGTATTTTTAATCGACTTCAAAATAGATATTAGGTTATATAATACGGTTCAGTTAACCCAACGATGCGATGGTGAAATTTTATTTAATAATGTTTGTGTTTTCAAAAAAATATATATTGATTACAGTTCTCGTAAAGCAATTTCAATTTTAGGGTTACGACTTTCTGCATCTAAGCCATAAACAGAAACTGGAAACGACGAAATAGGGATCTACAGTATTAAGTCCTTTTTCTATGTTATAATGATTTGATCTAGATTCAATTTACTGATAATCAAATTGCGACTATTCATCTGGTAAATAATTAATTTCGAATAGCATGGAAACATATGCGCGATTGTTTAGGAAAACGACTAAATTATACATGCTGTGTGCTTATTTGAACGATTTTAGATAAACTGAGTAAATAGCTGGATTGGATCTTTCAGGGTGCTCTAGCTCAAATATAAATGGATCGAATCATATTAGATGATTAGAAGGAATTAAACAGAAATATAATTCAAGATTTGCTTCTTATTTTGATTCTCTTTATAGACGTTCTGTCCTTGGCAGCTGTATGACACGTTTCACAGAATCACGCCATCTGCAGCGGTTTTCCGTTAGATATATGTTTTCTTATCTGTTCGATGGTGTCATCAGTTTAAAATTTCTGAGGATAAAACCATTCAAAGTTCTAAATTTTGTCTTTTTCCCGTTGATCTGATAAAAAACAATTTTATACCGGCGATTCATTTTGAAGGGCATGTTTTCTAGTGAATCGATCTATTGGTACGATGGGTTGTCCAATAAATGCATTCTCAATATCTCTAGACTCACATCGCGAAAGTACCTCAACATATTGTCGGTCTATCTCCCTTTCCATGTATCGGTGGCGTAAAGAAGATGTAGTAAACAATTTCTATATATTTTGCAATTTTTAAGCTTTCAGAAATACATAATGTAATTAGTTTCATGTCATTAAAAAAACTGGTGGTAGGGAACGACAAGACAAACAAAAAACCTTATATAACATGGGGCCTAAAGCTCATAGTTTTGGATAAAAAAAATAAACAAAAATTTACAAAATACTTAATAACATAGTTTGAGAACTGCTGGGGGGGGGCTTTATTGCCTCGCGTCTTGTCGCATATGATAGTCTGACATTCGTGCAAATAAGTATGGTGAGTCTAAGAGATAATCCGGCCTAGACGGGGGTCATTGAAAAGCATGCTGACAAAACAGTTAAAAGCGACCGACCTAGGACACCGCCATGTTTTTTGGTTCTTCGCGACCACATTATCTTATTACGCGTGCTATACTCTCCCTTGTAATATTCTCAAGTAATAATTTCAATTTGTGTCCTTACTCGGTAAACAACGTACACACGACGCGACCTACCCGTTTCTTGGTTTTGTCTGTTGCTTTTGTTCTTTTACTTCCACATCCACGTAGTGGATTGGAAGTATAGTAATCGCAAAAAAATTTTCAAAAATTTTTATTCGTGAAATAGGTTTAGAATGTCATGAAACGTCGAGATTTTAAATTTGAGCGAAAAAAAAATTTCTGTCTGTCTGTCGGTCTGTCTGTCGGTCTGTCTGTCTGTCTGTCTGTCTGTCTGTCTGTCTGTAACTTTTTTTGTCCGCACGTTTTCTCCGGAACGGTTTGAGATATTGACTTGAAATTTTGTACACGTATATATTATGACGAGATCTGGAACTGGATTGTTTTTTGAGGAAATCCGGTAAAGGGTTGGGGATTAAATAGGGGAAAATAGGGAAAAATAAGTAAAGCAAGCTTGTAAGAGAACAGACACTTGAAATTTGGTGTATGTACTAGAAGTTAAGGCCGAAGATTTTTTTATAACATCTTTCAACCCCCCACCACCCCTACCCCATTAATGGGGTTGATAAAATAAAGTTGAGATTTTCATTTGAAATTTCGTACACGTATGTATTATAACGACGTCTGAAATTAGATTATATTTTGAGATGATTCCGTTGAAGGGTTGGGGGTTAATTTGGGGTAAATATGGGAATATAAGTAAAACAAGTTGGTAAGAGTACAGAAACTTGAAATTCGGTATACGTACTAGAAGCCAAGGGGTCAGATTTTTTTATAATAGTTTTCAACCCCCACCACCCCTACTCCAATATGAAAAGGGTTGATTAAATAAAATTGAGGTATTCATTTGAAATTTGGTACACGTATCTATTATAACGACATCTGGAACTAGATTATAATTTGAGATGATCCCGTTGAAGGGTTGGGGTTAAATAGGGGTAAATAGGGGAAATTAAGTAAAGCAAGCTGGTAAGACTACAGAAACTTTAAATTCGGTGTATATACTAGAAGCCAAGGTCTCAGATTATTTATAATATTTTTCAACCCCCACCACCCCTACTTCATTATTACAAGGGTTGATAAAATAAAATTGAGATATTCATTTGAAATTTGATACACGTATGAATTATAACGACATCTGGAACTAGATTATTCTTTGAGATGATTCCTTTGAAGGGTTCGGGGTTATTTAGGGGTAAATAGGGGGAAATTAGTAAAGCAAGCAGGTATGACTACAGAAACTTGAAATTCGGTGTATGTACAAGAGGCAAAGGCCCCAGAGTTTTTGATAATTTATTTCAGCCCCCACCACCCCTACTCCATTATTCAAGAGGTTGATAAGATAAAATTGAGATATTCACATGAAATTTAGTACGCATATGTATCATAACGACATCTGGAACTAGATTATATTTTGAGATGATTCCGTTGAAGGGTTGGAGGATAAATAGGGGTAAATAGGGGAAAATAAGTAAAGCAAGCTGGTAAGACTACAGAAACTTGAAATTCGGTATATGTACTAGAAGCGAAGGTCTCAGATTTTTTTATTAGTATTTTCTATTTCTCCCCACCACCCCCACTCCCTTATTAAGAGTTGATAAAATTAAATTTAAATTTTCACTTGAAATTTGGTACATTTATATATTATAATTATATCTGAAACTAGATTATATTTTGACATGATTGCGTTGAAGGAGTGGGGGTAAGTAGAGGTAAATAGGGAAAAATAAGTAAAGCAAGCTGGTAAGAGTATTGCAACTTGAAATTCGGTGTATGTCTTAGAAGCTAAGACCTCAAATTTTTTAACAATATGTTTCAACCCTTCCACTACCCTTACTACATTATTAAAGGGGTTGATAAAATAAAATTGAGATATTCACTTGTAATTTGGTAGACGTATGTATTATAACGACATCTGGAACTAGATTATATTTTGGGATGATTCCGTAGAAGGGTTAGGGTTAATAGGAGTGACTAGGAGAAAATAAGTAAATCAAGGTGATAAGAGTACAGAAATTTGGGATTCGGTGTATATACTAGAAACCAAGGCCTCAGATTTCTTTCTAATATTTATCAAACTCCACCACCTCCGCTTCATTATTAATGGGATTGATAACATCAAATTGAGATATTCACTTGAGATTAGTACACGTATGTATTGTAGTGACATCTGATTGAGATGCCTCCATTGAAGGGGTGGGAGGTGAATAGTAGAAAATAAGTAGGGTGAACTAAAAACTTAATTTTTAACGTATATGGTAGAAACCAACTCCTCAAAACTTTTCTATGACATCTGACCCAAATATTATTAAAATTCTATGACCAATAATTTCCACAGAGTGCAAATATAGTCAAGATGTTTCCTTTAAAACGGCTTGGATGAAGAATCTGGATGTGGAAGTAGTGATTCCTTAGGCAGCGGTTTTTAATTTTGTGCCACTTATGTTAAGATTTATTTTATTGACTTATCGCTCAAGTCGTTAGTACTTGGTTACGTAAGACACTACTTCTCGTTCGTGCTTTTTGTGTTATTTTTTGGATTTTTCTTTTTGTTTTCTTTATTGATAACGTTAATTCTCAGTTTAGTGTGGTGTTTTAAAACGCAGATTTTGGACATTATGGGAGATTACACTTATCCAAAGTTCGCGGATATGCACTTGGTGTATGGAGAAAGTGCTGGAAATGCAGCTAGTGCGGGAGAGCTTTATCGTTTAACGTTCCCTAATCGACGTCATCGTTGTGCTCGTACATTTGTCAGTATTGACCAGCGTCTTCGAGAAACAGATCGTCTCGATGGACATGGAGGAGAAAGAAGTCCACAACGCGAAGAAAGGGTAATTGACGCAGAGGTTTTGGAACTTGTAGAAGAGGATGCAACTTTAAGCACCCGCGATATCGCGAACCGTGTGGGAGTTTCCCATTTTGTGGTATGGAGGACATTGAGAGATATGAACTTATATCCCTATCATTATCAACGTGTCCAAGCACTAGAACCTCAAGATTTTGCAGAGCGAATGCAATTTTGTAGGGGGATTTTAAGAAAACACGCGGCAAATGAGGATTTTCTAAACGTTCTGTGTTTCTCCGATGAGTCGTGTTTTACCAGAAATGGAGTGTTTAAATTTAAAAATATACACTATTGGGCAGACGAAAATCCACGTGTAATAAGAAGGGCGCATTTTCAACGACGGTTCAGCGTTAATTTATGGGCAGGAATTTGCGGTAATGAAATAATTGAACCTATACAATTACCCGCTAGATTAAATGGTGATGTATACTTAAATTTTGTAACAAACATTGCGAAATTTGCTGGAAGATGTGGCCTTGGCTACGCGCAGAAGAATGTGGTATTTGCACGATGGCGCGCCGGTCCATTTTAGTCTGGCTGTTCGAAATCTTTTGAACAGAAAGTTTCCTCGACAATGGATTGGACGTGGCGGACCAGTACCATGGCCTGCTAGATCGCTCGACTTAAATCTCTGGTTTACCGTGATCCACTTGACACTTTGGAACAATTGCAACAACGTATTTTAATGTGTTTTATTCCATCGTCCGAATATTTCACAATAATATTTTTTATGGAAAACCCATCCTTCTGTTTCTCTTTGAATTAAAGTTGTCTATCACTTTTTCGATGTTGATTGCAATATCTTTTCCAATTGTCAGCAGAGCTCATGAACTTAACCTATCCTGCCCTGTGGTATTTCTGCAGTAGGTCTTAAACGCCGCAAACATGAAAAATATTGTTCACATTTCGCGAAAGGACCCCGCACCAAATACATGGGAAAATGGATTTCGGTGAAATTCTTTCTAACTGGGGGGAATCACAACTTGGGTCTGAAAATCCCGGTGTCAAAAGTTACAGCTTATGAAAGTCGGCTATTATCTACCAATTAACAAGCAAAGTGCAATATGCATGAATCCCTGGAGACATGTTTGATATGTATGTATGTATATATATATATATATATGTATATATAAGAGGAAGGAGTGGATTATTAACCCTTAAACGGCCCTTTTCAGGGCCACATGATATGCGAAATCCGACCGCGCAACCTCCTCGTGGTGCAAATTGGGTAATGCTAATGCCGGCGGTACCAAGGGGTTTTCGATGTATATATCGCCGGGTTGTAAGAAGAGAGAATGGACTTATTTTTATGGGATAAAAACGTTTTTGTATTTTTATATTATTGATTTTTTTCAGGAGTGCAGATATACATTGCACTTTGCTTGTTAATTGGCAGAAAATAGCCGATTTTCATGAGCTGTAACTTTTGACACCGGGATTTTCAGACCCATGTTGTACTGGGAACTTTTTTCAGCATCAAATAACGGATTGATTCCCCCCAGTTAGAAAGAATTTCACCGAAATCATTTTTCCCATGTATTTGGTGCGGGGTCCTTTATCGGAATTGTGGAAATCAATTTAAAAAGTACAAAAATGAGAGGGAACGCATTTTTTACAGATTTATTCACAAATATGGCAGCTCGTTCTTATTTATTTTTGTTGTTTATATCTATCATCTTGTAAGAGCATTGCAATTCGGATAAAAGCAATTCCTTGTCCAAGTTGTAAAATTTCCGTTCCAAAGTTATTAAAGGTAAAAAGGCTAAAAAACACATTTTTTTCAATGTTTATACGTCAACAACTTTTTAAACTTAAATCTTTTCGACATAACATACATGACTCTTTCTTCTTCAGACCCATACTTTACGATAGAAGTAGTTTGGAATCGAGAATCATATTATTTACAATTTGTATCAAATTACGAATGCCCGCGGAGTTATCGCAAAAAAATTAAATTGTACACATTAGCTAACATATCAGCGAACGATCGCCAAGTCTTCCCATTTTTGAGCGAGCCTTATATAATTTACCAAATTGTTTGTTCACACCACTCGCTTTTCCTATTTTGAGTTTAATATTACCCGTGAAGTGATAAACTCGCTTTATCTCGGTCATTTGGGTTTAGGGTCTCTTGACTAAGGTTTAACTTTTTGCAGCACTCGCCTTCCCTCGGTCATTTGGGTTTACAGGATTACCTTAAGAATTACTTTCCCTCGGTCATTTGGGCTTATAGGGTTATCGTTTAAGAATTACAGGGTTCGCTTTGCTTCCATCTCTTGGCTTATCTGTGTAAAAGCGCTGCCTACCCAACAAAAATAGTGAAATTACGCCACTGAATGGATCATATGTTTCTTAAATCTAGTTGTAATTGGAAGTTTCGCTTACACAACATATTTCAAATTATAGTCTTACTGAAATAGAAATGTTGAATGTTTCCCTTCACCGAAAAATTGGGAAATCATCAGGTATAAAGAATGTCTTATTTACATAAATATCAAATTATCCGATATACAGGATGTCCTTAAAACTCCCAGGACCATTTTGTAGATAACTCAAAGAGACATTTGAGTTTTGTAAAATGTATTCAGTAGAATAAATACATCACTTCCAGTTTTATGTAAAAACGATATTTCTACAAATTGATATGTAGGTAGCGCTGCGATGCAAAATACATTTTCCGATCCCAGAGTTCCTGAAAAGAGTTGTGATTAGGCATTACATTTTAAGCAATTTTCATAATACGTGTAATTTTGAAAAAATCACTAGTTTTCGAGATATTTCAACTTCAATTTAATTTTTCACCTGCAATTGGTAAAAAAATTGAGATTAGACTAGATCTTTACATTTTGATGTTCCAGGAACACGAAAAAGTGGTTTTTAAAAAATATCTGTATGTATCTGCATATGTATCGGGACACGATAGCGCCGAAATTAACGAAACGGCTTTTGATGGAATTTGGTACAATGGTGATATTAGCATCATACATGAGGTGAAAAGGTTCTGGTGCAGATCGGGTGACGTTTAGTGCCTTTGATGCATAAACCTTCTTATTTTCCACAACGGTATGCATTTTTATTAGGTATACTTCTCGAAAGTGGATGTTATTCTTATTTCAACTATATGTCACACTTTGCCCTCTTTCGCTCATTTCGGGTTAAAAATTATTGTTCAAGTCTTGTGACGACAGGTCGTTTTGAATATTATTATAACGATTATTTCATCTACGTGGGCTACGGTACACCTACCCACCCAGTGTTCTATTATCGTGTCGGTGTCAGAGCCTTAAGGTTATAATTTGAAATATTTTAACAATACACAGAAAAAAATCGTAATCTACTTTGAAGAATTAAACTACTCTTGAAAAAATACTCTCATTTCAACTGACACTCCATTTGTATCGAAAAAAAATTTTCCAGGCAAGAAAAGCCTAATCTTATTTTCAAAAACATCCTAATTTTGACATCCAAGATAAATCTTATTTTTATTTAATACATCCTAATCTTTGCTGAAAAACAAAGATTAATTACAAATGGAGAATACGGTAAAGTTTATTACACTCATAAATTCATATTATTTGAAGTAGTTATTATAGTTATCGCAATTACTTCTATGTCCATTGAGATAAGTACTGTTTTACTTTTGTGTGATTATATATATTTCCCAACTTAGATCAATTATCTTTACAATAACGTCATATAAATTTAAGTAAATCATAGTTGTCTTTTTCTCAAGAACAGTGACTTATTGAAAAGATTTTGCTATACTTGATTCTAGAATAGCTACTACTCATGAAATTACAGTTCCAGTTATAATCAGTATTGTACCCGTCTTAAAGTGGAGAGGGAGATAAAGTAGGGAAGGGCGAAACTACCTTACTAGCCGACGCCATTCTGTTTTTTCTGTTGCTTGACACAAAATCTGACACAATTTTTATAAGAATTATTAGGGTAATAATCAGTTTGTGAAACATATGTTGATATGAAAGAAGTTAAAGGAATGTCAATTAGAAGAATTGATTCCATTATTCTAACGTAAGTATTTTTATTGTTGTTTTATTTCTGCTACTTATTAACATGCTCGTGGCGTCAGATCTAATAAAAAACAAAATATATCTGTAGGTACAGTCTATTGTAAACTATCTAGTTTTTTCATCTTTGTGTAATTTAAAACACTTTTGCCTCGATTTCCGATCCTTAAAAGATAATAAGTTCAAAAGACATATTAAAAACACTAATGTCCTTTTATTTTAGATGGTAAAGTCGCCTTACAATTATTTCCGTTAGGAAGACTCATTACACCAAAAGGAAGAATCAGATCTGGAAAAAAATCACTGGAAATTTTCAATATCCGAATCAGTGGACAGTATTATTATACATTGCTTGGTATGTATTTCTTATTAATAGTTGATTTTATTACAGTGAAAAAATATATGAGAAAAATCAAATCAAATCAAATGAGTGAAAACACAATACTAGGTTTTATACCACTATAGGTATTTGCACAAAAATATTGACTGCAGTTCCCACATTTTATGTCATTTTTATCAAACGATGATTCAGAAAAGAATCGATACCACGATTTTTTGCCAAATATAGTGATATAACACCTACAATTGTTTTACTCAGTTTCGTTAAGTATGAACTACCACAGAGTAATAACGGCTTCCTCGATCAATTTTTTAAATCAAATTGGCGCTAAATTACTATGCAATTGTTACAGACATGTTTTAATTAGTTTATTTCAACATTTTTGGCATCTTGATATACATATAATAGTTTCAAAATGAGAGTTCTAAAAGTATTACGAATATAAAAATTCTCCAATTCTATTAATTTATTGCCATTTTTTAGAGCCCTGGAGATGTTGAGACTATCGTTGCAAATCAAAAAGAAAAAGCCTCAAAAAGGAAAATATTCAGCGAAGTTCAGTCATAGGGCAAACCGTATCTAGCATTACTACAACATATTTAGTGATAGATAAAATACAGTTTCAGTTCAGGTTTGTATTAAAAGCATTTAATGTACTTTTCAAAACTTTTCTGCCTTGGATTTGAAATATCCACCTCAAACCGAACATATTTCTATTTTAATTCAAAAAAGCATTTTTGGAATATTTTGTGCCACTGACAAATCTCTTCCATACATAGAAGATGATTTGAAAATTTTAGAACAATAAATATTTTTAAATTTTTAATGTAAATAATCTATTTTAATGCTTCCGTCATGAAATGTTTACATTGTGGGAAAGATATCAGTGACTTAAATAAATTCGTTTTACGTTTAGAATATGCACACAAAGACATAAATCCTTTCAGTAACTTGCTAGGTCCATTTGAATATTATTCTAGATCATTTCGCAGAAAAAAACATTTGTCTTTGAAATATAATGCCGAAAATGATAATCTTATAAGTACAAGTAATACTTTTCCTGAAAGTGACGATATTTCTTCCCACTCAAGTTTATTTGATCTAGGTCCCTTGTGATCTATTCAAGTGTCCCAAAATGAAAGTACTGATAATAATCAATGCAAGTTCGATACCGACAAAAAAGTTAACGATTTTTTTACTTTACTACACAAATCTACTGTAAACTTTGTTTATAAATTACAGATGAATAGCTATTTGTTGAAAACTTGCCCAAACAATTATTGACTATGTAAGAGATTTTACTTCCACATCCACGTAGTGGATTGGAAGTATAGTAATCACCAAAGAATTTTCAAAATTTTTATTTCTTGAAATAGGTTTAGAAAGTCATGAAACGTTGAGATTTTAAATTTGAGCAAAAAAAAAATGTCTGTCTGTCGGTCAGTCTTAACTTTTTTTGCCCGCACGTTTTCCCCGAACCGGTTTAAGATACTGTTCACGTATATATTATAACGAGATCTGGAACTGGACTGTTTTTTGAAGATATCCGGTGAAGGGTTGGGGGTTAAATAGGGAGAAATATGTAAAGCAAGCTGGTAAGAGTACAGAAACCTGAAATTCGGTGTATGAACTAGAAGCCAAGGTCTCAGATTATTTATAATATTTTTCAACCCCACCCCCCTCCATTATTAAAGGGGTTTATAAAATAAAATTGAGATATTCACTTAAGTTCACATTTTAGTAATGCAATCTGAAATAAAACAATGTTACCTGATCCTGTGAAGCCTCGGAACTAAATGAAGTTAGTAAAAATTATCAAGCTTTTAAAGTTATTAAAAGGAAAAGATATATTTTTATAAATTTAAATGAAATTAAATATATCTTTCCCACAATAATACTTAACACTGACGGCGGCGGCGCTCAACTGGTGTCTATTCCAGTTTTAGGTAATCGCTACAAAATTCTTAAATTCCTTTAGTTTAAAAGCTTAAGTTGTTTTTTGTATTATTACAAATAATAAATGTTAGATACCCAATGATTGTAAAGTTTTTATTTTTGTTATATTGTTATATTGTTATATGGGTCAATTCACGTTAAGGTGACCAATTATAGAATAAAATTGGCAACAGCATGAAGGTCTTTCTACTTACAAAGTTATATGTTCTCCTCCACCCTTTTTGTAGAGTAGGTCGCTAAAGGGGTCAGACAATTTTGTTTTAGCTTCCAGGGGAAATACATCAGTCAGGGTAATGACGACAAACAGGGGAATTACATTTTTGCTACAGGGTAATGACATATTTATTAAAATTTTTGTTAAAATTGATGAATAAAAATTAAATATATTAATTAATTATATGTATACCTAAAATAAAGCATTTTTTGTTCATTTAACTATGATAACACTTAAAGTATTTTGTACAGAACAGGAACGTGCTACATTAAGTATTACATTGCTGTTACATAGGTAAAAAACTTGGAGAATACAATATATAACAATTTTGATCTGCTAAGTTTATGTAATTTTTCATATGTTATGTTTTACAATGAGAATGGCTTGAGGACTGGCCAGGGTAATTATACGTTTTTTTTTGGGAACAAGTACAGATTTCCAATAATAATCTTGTTCGTTAAAAAAACCTTGTTTTTCCTGAAGCACAGTAAGGGTTTCTTTTCACTGATGCCGTTTTAAAAATATAAACCAATTGTTCAGCTGAACAAATTAAGAAGACATCGCTTTACTGTGAAATAACCCATATATATAGTTTTTAATTTTGTTATATGTTTGGTTACCATCAAATGTATTCCATTACCTTGTATTAAGGTATTTCATACAAGTTCTCTGGTTTTATATATAAAAAAATAAAAGTACATTTTGTTTGTAATTTATTTTGATTTCCTTACTTCTTCACTTTTCACTGATTTGAGAAACCAAAGTCTACCTTTTAATTTTAAGATAAATTATATTAATACATTTAGTAATTTAGCAAGTACAACATTATCAGCACAAACATGTTTTCAAACATGTTTATACCATTTAAGTATATTATATTACTGTAATTCAGTATATAAAAAAATTTAAAAAACCAAACTTTTGACACTCTGTGTCTTAAAAACGCCCACTTGTTAGGACATGTTTATATAAACTTTTTTCCATACGCTTAATATATTCACTTCCTAAAATATAATCATGTAATTTTTTGACGCCCCGGCGATATATTTTCCTATAACAACCGAGGGTGTCCTGACAATATGACCTATCATAAAATTTAGCTGTTTTGAACTTTTGCCATTTTCGGATAACAAAATTTTATTTATCCGAAAATGGCAAAAGCTCAAAATAGCTATAGGTATTCTACGATAGGTCATATTGGCAGGACACCTTCGCTATGTTTTCTATGAGTATAACTATAAACTTAATTCAAATTTTAGAAGCTCTCTACTTGAAAATTATTATATTTCTTTCAAACTGTTACATATTTGGCTCCAGTAACGAAAGTATTTGATATGAGATAAAAACGACTGTGGATGCAAATTTTACTTCTATTATTTTAAATACACTTACATTTTGCTCAGGCTATGGAAGTAATTGTAGGAAGAGTTAATAAAATAAATTTAAATTTATTTAGTCTTGAATGAAAGTAAAGACTTTTTGGCTTAACAATTGTTATCCTATATACATGTTTACTTATATTTTGCCTAAGTTTAGCAAACAATTAACATAAATATTGCTATACTTATGTCAAGTTTATTTACACTTAAGCTTATGTTAATTTAGTTATTCCTCCAAAGATTACTATAAGTGTTTCAAATTCGCTTCCTCTTGGCCTAACCTAAACAAAAAAATTAGTTCAAACATAGCTAGACTTATTTCGAGCTCTGCTGCAGTTAATCAGCTTATAAGGTTGTTGATTGTTTTAACAGTAACATATTTTCTGGAACAAGATCTGTTGCTCTTGCGGATATATGAATCTAAGCTTCCATTCAGCCAAGAGTATTACTCTTAGATATAGCACACATTTTTTTCCGTGTACAATGTGTTAAAGGTTAGTCTAGTTTTAAAATATCTGCATGACTGTACTGTTTCGATTTATTTGCCCATGCTAGTACAAGAAACTGTTCAGAAAATATCGGTAACTATTTCTTTTAAATGAAATAAAATATGTTTTTAATATGGATGCCATATTCATGCATGTTATTTTATTTAAGGTTTAAGATAAAAGCTCAAAGTATTTATGATAACAATGCGAAAAATGCATCAAAATGGCACCATATATTTCTTAACTTTAATTTATTTAAATTATGGTTTCAGATTGTTCAAATTATTGTTGAAAACCTAATAATGACGGGGTACGCAACTTTTGAATCCCACAACGGCTGGTCGTTAAGTATCGATTCTAGCACCCACGGGATGGAGGTCTGCATGGCACAGGTCAGCGGTAATAAGCCCGGTTACTAAGCAAATCAAGGAACGTTCGCAAACATTTTGTGGAGAGGTTCCAGCAGCTTCCAGTAGCTGCCCATGCTTTTAAGCAACAAGAAAACATCAAATTACCTACATTTCCATATGAATTAAATTTATATGTCTTATCACATTTTAAATTGCATGTTAAATAAAAACATACGAAACTCACATTATCGATATACTTAAATGGTTGTAAAATAATTAAATATAATTTAGATTCAGCAGGTATTTAAAAAAATATTAATTATATGAAATACTGCACCAAGCTTTTCTGAAATGTAACTACATTATCTAACATTTTGTTTAACAGTGTAAAAGATGAAAATCCATTGGAATACAGCTCTACTCATCGTGTTTGTGTTGTTCACGGGGAGCGACGGTTGTGAGTATATTTGAACATTGTAAAATTAAAAAATCGAGCGATATTTTGATTTATTTATTGTGGCACTAATTGCTTAGCATAATAAACTAATTTATATTTCAAGTTTAGACTACTTAATTCATTTATAGGTGTCTAAATATAACTTGCGAGATTATCATTAAAACCAGTGTTTTGAGTATAGGTACACGTGTAGGTACATCTCGCTATATAAATTTAACACATGATAGTAAAAATTGAATTAGCTTATTACATTATCCAAAAATTCTCGATAGGACTTCGTAGGCTCCAAATATTTGTTATTCTATCTTTTAACTTTTCGGTAGTACGTGTCTAAAAAAAATGTCTTTTTCTCACATTCTTAAATGGACATACCATACCCAACGGCGCATGTTCTAAAGAAAATCCTAGAGTAAGACTATGTGTGGTCCTTGTTGAAATCTGACCTCTACGCTATTGAAGAGGATATCACCAAAACATACAGAATTCCCACAGTTATAACTCCAAGAGATCAGTAAACCAAATAAACAATATCAGTGGTCCATTTATTGTTATGCTTTACTATTTGTAGATTGGCGGTTGTTTTGTATTGTTAATGCCACCATCGGGAGGAAGACGGCCAAATTCTTACATTTGTAATGTTTTTTTGGGGAACATCATAGTTTTTGTCGTAAGAAATTTAAAAATATCATTAAACAGGATGGTTTTTATATTTCTGAATTTTTGAATTTACAGATTTAATTATTCTTGTCTTTCTAAAAAGAGTACGAACAAAAATTAATTCAGCTTAATAATAACCTCTAAAAATTATATGAAAAATATATTATAATTTCCACAAAACAGTAGTATGTAATAAATCAGACCAGGCTTTAAACTTTTCAAAAAGTTATGTTCTGTGTTATTTGCTATAGAAGCATTTCTTTAATATATAAAGTGAATTCATTTTATCACGGAGTAATTAGATATTATACCTTTAATCTTGAAACGTTTTTTTATTCAGCTGTTCACATTCTTATCTTCCAGTTCAGTGTCTCATATGAGTATTTTTCTGTACATTATCATTGTCAACGCACTGACCAATATCATGTCATGATACTTACGCTCTCGCCTGAAATATTCAAATAGTTGGCAAGTTAGACGTATTCAACAACTG
This sequence comes from Stenurella melanura, assembly GCA_963583905.1. NCBI lineage: Eukaryota > Metazoa > Arthropoda > Insecta > Coleoptera > Cerambycidae > Stenurella > Stenurella melanura. The sequence continues at coordinate 145,642,149 of OY757314.1, read as the reverse complement.
TAAATATCGATAAAAAATGGATCGGCTAAAGATCAATGGGAGGGAGAAGAACAGAGGGCGTATGGCGATGCTGCAGACGATGATAGAACGGAAAGTACTAAAATATAGTGGGTCTCTCTGACGTTGTCGCTACGGCGGTATTAGGGAAATATTCGAGACAGAGATGGTAACAAACGACCGTCTGCTACGATAATAATATATAAATAATAGGGGTTGATAGAAAACGTTCGTTTATCTTCCATGAAAATTTATAAGTATATAGGGTGTTGTATTTAAAATTACAAAGCTGGTGTTACTTCCGTGAAAACTGAAAATCATATTGAGTGACCGTAGAGGTGAAAAATATGTCATTCTGTAAATTGAAATTGACGAGTCCAAGCGTTATTGCAAAAAGGAGTTAGGTAAGATTTTATTGAATTTATTCCTTTTATGGCGAACTCATTGTAAATTATTTTCCCTAATCATTATTTACAGTTTTTTATAGCAATAACATAAGTAGACACTAAAGCATTACGTATTCATATACTGACATGCTTAATTTTCTTTCACTCACAGAATCGCAGAGTATAACATCAAAATCTCCCCCAGGTGAGATTTTAAATATGTGCGGTTACGGCATCAGCTCTTAAAGGTGCCAAATACCCGAGGAATTCTGACAACGAGGCGAGGGTGGAATTCATAAGTGGCTGCTTCAGTATTTCTTAAAGTGGGCGTACCTACTTGATTTTGCTGTTCATAAGATATTTTTAGTGAGTTGGATAAGTGAAAAATATTAAAAAAATCTGAATAACCCCGTTTGTTTTATACAACTTATACTGGTTTGTGCAATAAGTACGACGAGTATCACGTTCTCATCACATTACTAAGCCGGTATCATTTAATCAAATAGGACAAATTACATTGCAGAAAAAAGTTTGTATGGAAATTCGTTTTATAATACGTTGATTAAATACCGAAAAAAAAAAAAAAACAGTGTGTTTATGTGCGTGTGTGTAAGTAAACGTGTGCGTGTGTAGGCCATTTTTTTGTAAACACGACAACTTTCATTAGATTTAAAAATGTCTACTGCCAATTTAGAAAATATACAAAATAGCAGGAAACTTTTTATTGAAATTGGGTCATATTCGACATATATGGTGGTCGCCAGAAGCGTGTAAATTGTCATGATCACTATAAAATGTTTTATTGTAATTTTAGAGCAAACTCACCATAATTTTTAATCAAACACAGGAATACGAAGATATATAAGATATCGAATCTGCAATATACAATGTATCTCTCAGAATCGAACGAAAACTGCGTAGTATATGTGACACGTCATTTTTTCTTCAAAATATTATTAAAATATTTTCAATAAACGAAACGAATGCTAAGGATACACGCAGACACAAAAGTGTCTAGATGATATTTCTAGACCGAATATCGTCATATATATAGCACCTAGAGCAGTGTCGCTAGATCGGACATTCTGTGTCACGACACCGCTCTCGCAAGTTAATAGACCATTGTCTGAACATATTTATTTCAACGAGTTGAGACGCGATCTAGGTTTATCGACAGACTGGAAATTTATTGCTAGAGTGACCAGCGAGAAGTACAGTTATTTATATTCAACGCTATATATTCGAAGCTTATTGTTGATTTATTGTAGGTGTTAGTAAGTAAGTAAAAAGTAAAAAAAATACAAAATAATAATACTTAATAATAAAATGACCGAGTCGGTTACGTGTACAAAAGAAAAAAAATCGGTAAAGCTATTTACACAGAACTTCCCTCGTTATTTGTGCATGGCGGTCACTCTAGAAATTAATATTTACGAAATGACTTTGAAAATAATAATCGGAATATATTTATTGCTATTATTACAAAGAAAACTTGATAGGTTTTGGTCAAAAGAATATACAGATTGCTCATCCAACAGCAAAAGTCCAATACTAAATAGCAGTTGCCGCATATGGCAGGCTTGCGCAAATACCTTTACCAATGTCCACCATGACTGAATTATTTCTTGGGATGACCACCCTGTACATTTTTCAATAAAAGTATAACAGGTGCATATGCCAGATATTATTGCCATCTGTCACATTTTCAATCCAACATTCACGTAGTGGAGTGGAAGTATAGTGGTGGTTAATTTTTTTTTTTTTTGAAATTTTTCAAAAATGTTGGTAAAAAAATTTTCAAAATTTTGTTTTCCTCTGAAATAGGTTTAAAATGTCAAACGTAGAAATTTTAAATTTGAGCAAGAAGGAAAGTTTCCTTCTATTCTATAGCAGTGGTAAAAAAAGATTAAAATGCCTGCCATATGTGGCAACTGCTATTTAGTATTGAACTTTTGCTGTTGGATAAGCAATCTGTAAATTTTTTGACCAAAACTTATCAAGTTTTTTTTGTAATAATAGCAATAACTATATTCCGATTATTATTCTCAATGTTATTTCGTAATTATTAATTTTTTAGAATGACCGCCAGGCACAAATAACGAGGGAAGTTCTGTGTAAATACCTTTACCGTTTTTTTTTTTAAATATGTTTAAATAGAATGCTATGAAACGTGAAAATTTTAAATTGAGCAAATAAAAAAAAATTCAATCTATTTTAGTGGTAAAAACTTTTTGAAAAATGTTGAAAAATTTTAATTTTTTTTTCTGAAATAGGTTTAGAATGTCATGAAAAGTGGAAATTTTAAATCTGAGCAAAAAAAAATTTTTCGTCTATTCTAGTGATAGATTAAAAATGTTTTCAATTTTGTTTTAAATTTTTCAAAAACATTTTTAAATTTGTTTGAACAGTTTTAGAATGCAATGGAAATGTGGATAGTTTAAATCTGAACAAAGAAAAAAAAAATTATCTTAGTGGTAAATTTTTTTAAAAATAGTAAAAAAAAAATCTTATTTTTCTTTTAAATGGATTTAGAACGCTATGAAACGTGGGAATTTTAAATTTGAAGAAATAAAAAAAAATCCATCTATTTTAGTGGTAAAAATTTTTTCAAAAATTAGTTAAAAAAAAAATAATTTTTTATTTTTTTTTTAACTAAGCTTAGAATGCCATGAAACGTGGAAAATTTAAATTTGAAGAAAGAAAAAAAAATTTTTCATCGATTTTAGTAGTAAAAATTTTTTCAAAAATGTTGAAAAAATTTACATTTTTCTGAAATAGGATTAGCGTGCCATGAAATGTGGAAATTTTAAATTTATTCCGTTTAGACAGTCCACCCTGTATATTTTCCAATGAAAATTCCACCATTTCTTCGCTATCAGTAGGGTCAACTACCTACCAAATTTGACTGCTCTCGGTCAAGTAGTTTTTTTAGTTAATGCACCAACAGACAGACAGACAGACAGACTGACGAAATTGAAAAACCTATATTTTCGTAATCTACGGGATCTGAAACGTCAGAATCCGAAAAAATCTCGGAGGGTGATTTTTTCTCGAATATAATAATTTCCTTCGGTATGCGAGGGAAGTAATAAAAAAAATTAATAGAAATGTTAGAAGCATATCCCGAATTATCGGAAATTAGAAATCAGAGACATTTTTCTAGTATTCTGGGTCTTACAATCTCAGTTCAGCTAACAAATGAGAATATGCTCCTAACTCGTTTCTCTTTGCAATCCACTCTTTAGCCCAGCAAGTCCAAGGTTTTTGTTTTTGTTTTTCGTCTTTCCACAATACAATGAATAATTACTGCAGTCGCTAAACGACGTCTTCTTCTTGACATGATCAATTTGAAGTACGTTAAGTGCCTATACTGCAAAATAAATATCGTGTGGATAAGAGAAGTCTAGCAACTCTAGTCTACTGAGATGCTCTAGACATACATCTCTCTATGCACAAATTGTGAATGCTCACAATGTGAACACACTGTAGAGTAATCTAGACACAACTGTCGACATTTTAGTGCCTATCCGTACCTTTACACACTTTTTCATATTTGACGGCACCTTTTCTGAAATTTTCTAATATATTTCATCATTTTTAATAATCCAATTCAAATTTCCTGATTGTTAATTAAATAATGATATAAAAATAGTTCTAATGAAACTAAAATTTGTAGTCTTGAAGATGTTTGCTGACAAAAATATATTAAAATTTGCGGGCTCATGATTCTCTTGATAGATGTGCAATATGTGCAATATCCATGTGGTTTTTTATGCATCATCAATCAAAATACCCATATTCATCTAAACATTTAAAGTGTATTAACAGACAGTTTTTGTATGGAAATATATACTTCTTGAAGATTTGGATTTAAAGCTTTTTGCTCTTCATGCTGCTATTTAGAAAAATATATTATGATGATTCCTTGTAAACATTAAATATTTTATCATTAAAAATCACAACAATCACGACAATAAACATTTGAAAGTTGATCATATCGTATTCCCAAAATTTATTATTTGCTAGAAATTATGAATATTTTAAAAATTTCAACATATTTTACTGAAGAATATGTCCTTATATTATAGCTTTTGCGCATGACTCTTGAAATTTTATTCTCCATGCAATGATTGAGGCATTCGGTAAGCGCTACGATGATATAAGCGTAGGCTCCTGATGCCAAATAAAATTTTAAATTGAACGAACCCCTCAGGGTATTTAACCAGGGACTTGCGAATTCAAATACATCCTAAATTACAAAACCTTCCCAGTATTAATTTACCATACGCACAATTTAATCTTATGACTGATCATATGGAAAGCACCATTGTTCCAAAGAATATTACCAGCTTGGTTGTCAAATTAAAACTTTTTTTTTTTTTTAATGCCTTATTTATATTAACGTCCTGGCGGAGTTCAGCTATTGCTGCTCTACCACTCAACCAGGACACGTACATATAGACATCAACACAACAACCATTCCCTGCGATATTGCCATCTACCGCAGCTGAGACTCGAACTCAGGAGAGATAACAGCGACTAGACATGTTGTGCCACCCAACAGCGGTCTAGATCACTGCTACCGTCTCGGTAACACATGAAAAAACGCCACCAACATCGATACCCTGGCCAGGATTCGAACCCGGGACTCCGTGGTCGCAAGCCATTAAACCATTAAAATTATTTATTCAGTATTTTCATTACAAAGTTTTTAAACTTAAATCTAGGTATATATACGAATTCACGAACACCTTCAGCATTGCGCCACCGAGCTGGTGCTCGCTCCATATTATTATACGATGAAGACAAGGAATATAAACTTATCAGGTTATTATTTTTCTTTGTATTTTATAATCTAGCCATTCATTTTTTCTTTTGGAGCGGTAGTAGAAAAATCCACAAATCCGGAACAAATCTGCGGGGTTATGTACTATAAAATGTCATACTTTTCATGAATAAAATTGGCTACTTATTCTGTGAGCGAAATATTGAAAAAAAAAAATTAATCGTTTTGGATTTTTCAGTTCGTTTTCTTCTTAATGCCCAAATGGTCAGTTTTTACAAAAAATGGTGAGAAAAGGAAAACAGAATTTAAAAAGTATTTTATTGATATATACGGTGTGTCCCCGTATGGGGTTACCTATATTACTCATAAAGCTAAATTTTGTTTTTTGACTAAAGGTGCCTTTTTATAAACAATTTTGTTTCTTTAAAAAAAATCGGCAGCTACTGGAAGAGGTTGGAACCTCCCTACGGTGCATCTTTGAAGCCAAAAAGAGCACTAAATCGTGTGCCATAACGTCACTAAACGTAATCCGATCACTACCATAACCTTTTCAGTTCATTTGGAGGACTAAACAAACCCTCAATCCTCATGCAAACTTCTGCACTCCTTTCTCACTTGCACCAAATAATTATCAATATATTTAAAATTTTCAGATCTTTTGAAGCAATAAATAAACCCTCATGCAAACTTCTGCACTTTTTTCTGACTTGCACCACATAAAATTAACATATTGATATTCTCAAGTTTTTTCGGAATTGTCCAATGTCCTTTGCAGAAAAGAGCATTGTGGAGTTTACAAGGGCATTGGACAATTCTGAAAAAAATTGAGAATTTCCCCAGATGGTTCCAAACTCTTTTTGCCTCTTGCAATTTTTGTTTAAACTTCTTATTTTTCGAGTAAAAAAACGCAAAATTCTAAAATGTTGTATTTTTAGCACTTTTAGGTTAAGTTTTCTCGAAATCCTGACGTGATGGCGCAAAACGGACTACAGCATCGTGTTCAGCACATCAAAACCCCTTGAGGTACGGTAATGGAATCTCATTGGTCGGACATTTCTTTTTGTAAACCTGTGTAATCGCAAGCCGCTATAGATCAGGGGACCGAGCCGACCAATGAATGGGGCCAAATCTACCTTTCCATTTTTAAGGAAAAAGTCTGAATCCACTTTCGAACCTGCAGTAACGAGTGCGCGCGGCATCAGTTTGTTGAAAATAGATCTTGCGCCTGTATTCTCAATTTTCTTCTCTAAATTCAGACTAAAAGTAAGTATTCAAGTGTGAATTTTCATTAAAATTTTCCTCAAAGAAGTTTGGGCCAATAAGTCTGTTTTATTTACTTATTTAATTTGTGTTTGATAATTTCCAACTAGAAAAACCTCTCGCAGGCCAAGTGGCCCCTTATTGTAATAGTCATAGACCAGCAGTCGTGACAATAATAGTTACACAATATACATTTACTTTTTTGGATTTTTGACTAATTGTAGTTACTGTAAAATTTGGATTGTCTTGTGCCCAATAATGATAATTTTGGGATGATATTACGTCATTCGTGTTAAAGATAGACTCGTCCGAAATAATAATTTTATAAAACTATCTGTCCCATTATTTTTTCCCTGATATCCAAACAAAAGTTTAAACAATGCGCATTATTTTAGAGTATGAAATTTTGTAGCTTGGAACTTATTTTCTTTTAAAACTCTAGGAATTTCAGATTTGCTTATGTTAATTTCCTCGGATCTATCCTTAACGATGTTTTCGTTTCGTTTCCCAAATTAGCAATGTCGCTACATAACTTTGATTGCGGTTTTTTTAGGATTCTTTAGATTTTTTACACCGCCAGTATATTAAATTTTTGTATTGTCGCGTGTTTCCGCCCCTAGGAAACACCCTGTAAAAATCCGTAGGTTCTAAATAATTTTAACAAGGAGGTAACCACTAACACTTTATTTAATAATTTACTGATAACTATACAATATTAACTAAATACACTTTTAAAATAACCATTAACGATGTTACTACTTAATATTTACTCTTTCTATTTTCTAACCTCTTATTTGTCACTTTTCAACTTCTATCGAACTTCGAACTTCCCGCCATGAATTTCGCCTTATATACTCTAAAGACGCTTCCAGGTTCATCTAGAACCCAATCGAGAATATACGTCTAGAACAATGTATAACTCTAGAGCCATTTATAGGCTTCCCGAAAATATGGCGTGTATTACTCGTTGCCTAACCGTTTCTACTTAATTTCAACTAGTAGTAATCATGGGCGTAACTGTCTCCACATCGTAGGGTGTGTAATGTATAACAATGACCCTGTAGACTAATATTAACAGTAGGGTACTTTTCTTGAAACAATTCAATCGTATATCGATAGGAAATGTTCTCTATACCATAAAATGTAACTAAGTAAATTCGTTGCTGTAAGTAAGCATTATTAGAATTTATATTAACACATAGTAGTTAAGACAATTATATTGGCAAAACCCCATATGTATTTTGATCGAATTATTCCCTACTTAAAGGTAGATAAAAAAACTGAGGTATTGAAAAAAATCGATTTAAACAAGACCTAATTAAAATTTTGGATTCAGACTAAGAAAGTAATTGTAAGCAACTTTTTTAAATGAAGTTTTTATTAAAAATGAAAAATAAAGGTTTACTCTTAGGTAAAATTCATATTTTTGAAATTTTTGAGCGACCTGTATGAAAAAATATATGTTCCTAACATAAACCCTATATCCTTAATAAGCAAAATGTTTTATATTAACTAACTTTTTGTAAAAAAATTACGATTTAAGACCATTTGTGGTGTAGGTAACCCCATCCGGGGACACCCTGTATAGTGAATTTACTATGAAAGGAATAAATTCAATAAAATTGTTATAAAGTTAGTGACAAAAAATCGCTAGATAGATAAGTCGATTTTTAAATATATTTTCTCTTATCTATTTGTTAAAATTGAAAATTGAAAAAGTTATAGGTACCGTACTTAATCTATTTTTTTTTAATAGCAACCTTCGAATCTGAAAGTGCTATTTGAAAGAGAATATTTTTCTGCGTATGAAACTACAAATATAGTTTGTTACCTAACAATTTTCAGAAAATTAAATGCTTCAATTATCTTTGTTGTACTTCCTGACAATATTTAAAATAAAATACGAAAATTCATCTAAAACTTTCTGGTAAAATTAATCCAATTTTGTTTCTAATTCTGCATTTGATTTCTAAATAATATTGGGTGTACTCAGATACATCTCGGATTTGAGGTAACCCCATACGAAATAATCTATAAGGGTTAGATTAGGAGATCTAGAATGCTACTCCATTAGATGGCGATTAATAGAAGGAACAACTAGATCTCCTGATCTAACCCCTCTAGATTATTTATTTCGAGATTTCTTTTATGGATGGAAATGAAGAAGAATCTCGACAGGTTAAAATAAAGTTTCAAATATGTTAGATTATGTTTTATCTCTGTCACCTGCCATGTACGTTGACTGTTAAGTTTTATTGTTAGCAACAGCGGCAAACACGTAAGTTTATTATGTAAATAATAATAAAGATGTTTGATATAGGTAGCAAATTGATGACATTTTTTTTCCAATAAAATTATCAAAATATTGTTTTTTATCTAAGTCTTGTTGGGGCTTTATGGTCATAGAAAAATATACTTAATACAGAAAAAATAATTAAGTAAAGTAGTACATTTATTAATACTCATTTCAACCGAATTCCTGATCGCACACAAAAACAAACATGTTATCTAAATTTCTTCATATTTATAGCTCAAGCGATCGGAAAATACAAATTACATTTGCCGACATTAACAATACGAACTATCTTCGTGATATGATAATTTAATTATCGTAACTTTGAACAGTATTTACAGAAACAATGGAAAAGGATATCAAAACCAAAGGTCATAATCTTCGCCCAAACATACTTTATAAATATCTTTATAAGATAAATAAATTTACGATATTATGAAGGTAACTTTTCTTGTGTTTACCGACTTTCCACTTTAAAAATACATCTCGGACTTAACTAAATATAAATATATTTTAATTAATTGTTCAATTCATTTGTTTTTATTAGTTAATCAAAATAAATAGCGGGTTCCGCGGATTATTGTCGTGCCATTCATTTTTAAACTCTGTTGAATAAGAATGTTTAGTCCTAATGTATCTAATTAGAAATCTACGAAAAATAAACAAATTAATACTACAATTAATAGAGAATTTCGAAAAATTATACTTGACAAAATATTAAACAGCGCGTCAATTTGAAAAGTCACCACCTGAAGTAAAAAGATTAACCATGCGAACTTGGATAAAAGGGGATACAAGATAATGTAACAATGATTACGTAATAATTTACCCCTCCACCACTTGTAGATTATTCAAGAGATCGCCCGACTCTTCAGCCCTTCCTTACCTCGACATAAAAGATCTTTTGTAAATTACCCTACAATTACTTGTTGCCCAGGACTCGCAAGCTATTTACAAAGCTTGTGAGTTTCCGGGAAGCTAATTTCAATCGAAGTCCCCTGCTTGGTTGGCACTGAGTCAGTGTGTTTGGTTATGGACTTCAATTGGATTGGTTCCAAAATTTTTAAGTTAGTTCCTAAACTCAGTTTTCTGCTTCGGGTAAATGAAACAATAATTGATAGACTGGACCGTTACTTGCTGAAAATCCAAATCATCACTATATAATGAAATAAAACCACTAAACTGTTTTACGTTTTCACAATATATTACGTCGTTGATGTAATATATTGTGAAAACGTAAAAAGCAGTTTAGTGTTTCTACTTCATTATGTAGAAACAATAACTGTTTTGCTCAAATTGACACTAAAGCCCTCTAATAAGCACCATTTTGGTTATCATTTTTAAGGCAATTTGCACGAGATTTGAAGGTATAACCTCATGCCTGCCTCTTACTGTAATAATCAGGTCGGTGGCGTATCCCTGGATGTCTATGCCAGAATTATTTAACTTATGGAGCAGATCATCCACCACCATTGCTTTAGCCTGTGGACAGCTCTTGATTGCAATCGCAGTGGCGGACTCCTCCCTCATATTTGTAATAATTATTCTGCTTCTTAGCATGGATTATATCCCTTTAAATCTTAGGGAGTTTATTTTACTTTTCTCTGCGATTTTTTGTCCATACTTGTGAATCTTATGAATCCATATAAGATGTGATGTCAAACACACTATCTGTATCTATGAATTTACACATAGTACTTACTTCCTATGCCACAAATGTCTTTGACTACTTGCTACCCCAACGTTTCAAATTTTCAATCACACTATAATCCTTTTGATACCTCAAATTGAGCGTCGTGACAAGTGCCATTTTTTGACGAAGTGAAAACTGAAATAAGTCCATCATTGGTTGTGGAGACATTAAGACTTAAGTTTAATAAGGTAACAATTAGTATAAGAGTTGTTCAAACTACTGTTTATTATTTGCCTATTAAATCAGGCAAACTCGGTGATCATTTCTCTTGTTTCAAGTATCTCGGTGGCGGTTGTCTCATAATTATTTGGCTGGTACTTAATGCATAATTCTATGATTAAAGACCTAATGATTTTGCTTCAACAAATGATGTTTGATTTTTGTGGTCAAAAAGTAGTAGAATAAAAACCTCTGCCTAAGGATTCGCTTCCAAGTGTCCTTAAACGAAAATATATTCTCTAGTATATAGAACTAATTGCTTATAGAGTTTTAACATAATATAATATCTGAAATCGTCTGTCTTTCTTAAGGCGGTAATGGAAAACTTTTAACGAGATCTCTTGTTTTCGTGCACACACTAAATCATAATTGTATTTTGTTAACTCCTTTAATAATGGAGTGGGGATGGTGATGGAGGTAGATGTCATAAAAACTTTGAAACCTTGTCTTCTAGTACACCAAATAATAAGTTTCTGGACTCTTACTAGTTTGCTTTACTTATTTACCCCTATTCATTCCCCAACCCTTCAATGAAATAAGCTCAAAATATAATGTAGTTCCAGGTTCCTAGTCATATACCATATATGTGCCGAAGTTCAAGGTAATATCTTAAACTGATCCAGAGCAATCGTGCACACAAAAAAGTGACAGCCAAACATTTTTTTGCCAAAATTGAAAATTCTCCACGTTTCACGGCATTCTATTTCAACAAAACAAGATTTTTCTGCTATTACTTTACTTCTTCTCCACCACCTGGATGTGAAAGTAAATAAAACAATATTCATCACTACAATATTGAGAAATATGTTTATTCACTTTGTCGAGGAAGCATGTCAAATGGTGATGGATCTGCATCTCAGATGAATGAAACGTATTCATTTTAAGGGCTTTACAAACTGTTTCGTGTGACATACACATCAAGGAAGCAATCTGCTGAAAACAATTAGAAAGAATAAATAGCAAACTGCCTTAAAAATCTCAATTCGCGCAACATTTTATACAGAGTGTGGTATACCAAACAAGTCTAGTATTTTTGTTTACATAAGTGCACCAGAAAAGAACAATAAACAAAAACTATTTAAAAGCTAAATAAAATATCCAAGTTAATAAAGAACAAAGACATTTAAAATATCAAGTGCACTGTATCGAGTGTTCCTCATACACAAGCTAAATTACATTATAAATATAATAAATTCAAAACAGTTTTCTCAATTATTACAAGGAATTTACTTTTAATATTAAATTCACCGCCTTCAAGGGTGTCAATCTATGGGACTCAATTAAAGTGTTGTCAGGAATTAAAAATAAATCACAAATTTTTGTTGTGCGTTCATAGACACGGCAACGTCAGTTCATTTCTTAGCGTTACGTGTTTCTTCAAAAAAGTCATAAGTACTGACCCCGGTATTATTTTTTTATGTTCACTTGTAATCTCCCAAGTGCTTGAATTATATTGCCGGAAATTTTTTGGGTATATGAATTTTCTTAAAAAAAATTATGTACGAGAAAAACTTCGTGCAATTAATTCATGTGCGCGGGGAATTCGGTAAGAAAATTTCACGCCTAAATATGTATTTTTATGTAAAGGTAAATGTCAAATATGATCATATGTCAATAATTTGAGAGACAAATTTCCACTTATTAACTTCGCTCAAGGAGTCTGGACATTTTTTGGGTTGCTATGGTAACGAAACCAAGAGCAAACTTCTGATTGGCTTCCTGCAATTAATTCAAGCACGCGAGGGATTCGGTAAGAAAATTTCACACGAAAATAAATTAAATAAACTCTAATTTCGACTGACATTAAGATTATTCTAAGACATAACAAGGTATAAGATTAGTAGGCCATGAATGGGCCTTGTTGACAAAGCGACAGAAACGCATCGGAATTAGTAAGTAGAATTGTTGTGTCAAAAATTAAAATTATAAGTTATTTGAAAATGTAATACCTATATACGGATAATAGATAAATAATATCTTTTCCAGCCATTTTAGTTTCCAAAATTTACTGAAAATTGCTTAGGACAACTCTATTTGTGTGTTAGGGAATAAGTATTATTCACTAAAATAGGTGGAACGTTGTTTTCTTATATATTTTCATGTTTTATACATATGCAGTTTCACCACAGTATAACTTGATAGAGATGGCTTTGAAACAAAACGTCATTAGTTATTTATAATTATTTCATTGTCAATTTAACCAGTTTAAGCTCAATATTTCTTATTGTTGAAGTTATTTTCGAGGTTTTAAAAGAATAAGATTATAGAGGATGGAAAAAGAACATAATATACAATATGCGCATATTGTGAAGAGCTTTGTGAAGTACCAAAGCCTACAATAACCCTATCGTTAGCATAAACTCTTTCAGTGAAGATGAGGTTATTCGGGCTCTAAAACGAATTAAACCCAAAATGACGACCGGTCCTGATTCCATTCCAGCTTTTTTATTAAAGGATTGTGCTACCATCTTTGCATATCCTCTAACACTAATTTTTAACTACATTTTAAAAATCTGCCTATTTCCTGACCTATGGAAATTTTCCAAAGTACCTATGTCCCATCTTCAAAAAGGGAAAAAAACTAGATATTGAGAACTTTAGACCAATTTCTGTAATTTGTAACTTCTGTAAAGTCTTAGAAATATTACTTATTATTTTCATTAATTTCATTCAGGGTACCTGAGATTGAAAATATCCGGAAATTTTTTGGGTTGCCACGGTAATGACAGAAAAACAAACTTCTGGTTGGCTAAAGAGGCGACGTGTGAAATTTTCCTTGAAATTCGTTGGCCAATATCAGTTTTCGATATCTTAGTTTAAGCGATTGCAAGGCACTTAATATTTCAAAGTTCGGAGTAGTAGATTGTGAAGGAGAAGTATTACGGACATTGTTATGAAGTTTTATGCTCTTCATTATAACTAAGAACGAGTGTTATTTTCAAAGTATCATTTTTAAATCGATGCACAGTATACTAATATATTTATTTTATTTCAGGGTGTTACACTTGTTCGGACACGTCATTGGATAATAACACATTATGTGAATGTGAGGATGCTTATTACGACGAAACTACAGGGAAATGCGTGAATTATTTCGACTGTCCGATGTTCGATTCAATATTTAATCCAGAAATATTAACTTCAGTGTTATCCACAACTACTGATGCTATCTTCTCCGTTTTTTTAACAGACAATGTAGAGTCTTTTATAGAAAACAGCACAAACGTTTTCCTGCCTGACTTAACTCCACTGATATCAGCTTTACCGATACAGTTGCTTGGAGAAGACATTACAGAGCAAGCTGCTGATGCTACCAAAGATATAGATGTAATTAGTAATATACTCAAAAACAAATTCCTGGACGTAAATAGTAGATATACTAGCGCTCTAAGTCCTATGTTAAACCCCTACGTGTTAAGAAACAAGAAATTTCAAGAAGATTGTGAAAATAAACCATTGTGCGTAATGCAGAAAGTGATAATGGTATATGAAAGGAAACTGGTGAATGCTACTGGCAGATTATTCGAAGACTCTCTGGATTTAATGGCTGTAGCCCTGGATGAAGTCCGAGATTATTCCAATAACAACTGTAAATCCGCAGAATGTCCGATTATTAAGATTGTTGTGAAGCTTCAAGATACTTTAACAAAGGCACTAATTAATTTAAAACAGTTCGGTAAAACCGTTGGCAAAAAAATTGTAGAACTTTTGATTCGTACCCGTTCTGCGGGGAATGGAATATTTAATAAGAGACAGTCGGTTATAAACGCGAATAAACACTGATAATATTTAATTACTATATGCGTGTAGTAGAGGAAGACGCATTAGGTAATAAAACAGGGAAGTATATTTAACATGGTTTTTAATTTATTACAGCTTGCCATAATAAGCAATATTTCGTTGTTGTATATTACGCAAATTATCTCTGTGTGTGATAAAATATTAGTTCTAGCACGTGCTGAGCGACTGACAAATTCTGATCACACTTCATTTCAATACTGCCCTCAATAAATTAATATAAACAATCTCATTATCAATAAATTAAATGTATGTGAAATAAATTATATTAAATACTCTTTTTAGGATTCCGTAGAATCATTATACTTATGGATTGTTAAACCGTTAAGTCATAAAATAAAATATTGAATTTTTTTTTTTTTTTTTCGTGGACCTCCACTATAAAGTGTGTCTCATCTCTGGCTTACCCACCCCGTATCTTATTCAATTTATTTTAGATCAAATTCAAATTGTTGTCAGTTATGCAGTCAACAAAATTGATTAATTTTTGCCTACCAAGGACGGTTAAAAAATATGAAAATTTAAAAACATAGGCTTTATTTAATCGAAAAACTTCATTAAGAAAATAACTTAGCCATTTTTATAAATACACTAATATTATTAGCGTGAAGAAATTAACAAAAATTAATGCTTAATTGGCTTTTACTAAACCACAATCCACATAATATATTTATCGAGTCATTTTTTCATATGTTTCTCTCGGTTCTTGAGGAGTAATTTCTTGGAATGCTCGGAATCTTCTCGCCTAAAATGTGTATAACGGTTAAATCTCTAATTCTAAACGTTCATTTTTTAATAACATTCGATTAAACAAAGCCTACTATATGGTTTTTAAATATGCATATTCTTTAAACGTTTTCAGTAGGCCTTGATCGCCGAAGTAATTTTTTTAGTCAAAAAAAAAAATCAATTTTGTTGGATGCATTGCGATAAAAATTTCAAACTGATTTAAAAAATATTGAGGAAGACATGAGAATGTGTAGGCGAGAGGTGAGACACCCAGTATGTAAATCGGGGATGAAATTTTTTCACACACTCCATCGAGTGGAGTGTCATTGATTTTTGAAAATGAAGTAGAGGTTTCTTAGACAAATTTTCCTTACCTACTTTCAATGAAATTTATAAAGATCACTGGAGCATAGATAACTCATATAAAAATAATTAAAACCCGTTTTTATGATCTATATAGAACGAATGGGAAAGAAACCACAGTTTCCGCTGAAGCGGCTACGCAACCCTATTTTGGGTGCCCAACACGTTTTTTATTTTTATTTTTTGTTAAGAGCTGCTGTATGAGAGGACGATTATTGCATCTACAACTTATTTATCGACAAGGCAAGTGTGTACCTACGTATGTAAGTACTATTAAACCGTAGACTACTGTTAAAGTTTTGAAATGTGGAATGAAGATATTATGGATTGTACCGAAACACGTTCTTCACTCCTAGTGTTACATGTCGCTTCAAAGTAAAAAGAAGCTGCCGATATAAGTGGAAAACTTCATTATAATAATCTATTAAAATATCTTTTGAGGTACAGTTATTATTAAGAAAAGCTTCGATTCATTTACACTTACATATTATATTATTCCATTTTCTATTTCTATGGGTTTTGCCCAAAAAATAATTTGTTACCTAAGCAAACTTTGTACACGTTTGTGATATTTTACATACAAAATAGAATTCCAAATATATTCTAATAAAATATTCTAATAAAATAATTTATGCTTGCGAAGTAATAATTTAATCTCAGTAAATACATCGATTAATGAACAGCATAACATGAAAGCTGAGGAAACTTAAAAAAAGTGTCATTTAAGTATTTTTTCGTAAATGCCACGATTTTCGAGTAAATCATTAAGTAAGTTCATAGCGGAGTAATAGAGGACGGACGAAGTTGTTGGCTTGTGAGAGCGCGCAGCTCTGAAAGAAAATATAATAATTTCTTTAATAATCATCCAATTAAAATAAAGTAACAAGCATTCTAAAGGAGGAGATTTCACAATTATTCAATTTATTCATCAATAATAATTAACAGTGACATTTGATTTATATTATTAAAAATGTACATAATGTGGAAAACTTATTGTGAATTCATAGACTTTCCTAAAATATGGTGGAAATTTGTAAAGGTATTTACGCAAACCTTCCATATTTGGCACCTTTTATTTAATATTTATTTTTTACTGTCGGATAACCACTCTCTATATTTCTTTACAAAAAATTATCAGGTTTTCTTTGTTAACAATAGTGATAACCATATTCCGATTATTATACTCATATTATGTCGTATCTTAACTAATCATTTTTTTGAGTGACCTACCTGCATAAATAAAAAAAATCGGTAAAGGTATTTCCACAGAAATTGTGTAAAGGCCTTTACCGATTGCCGATAAGAATTCATATTGTTTTTGAATTATCATCAATCTTTACAAAATACTTTTTCCACGGCTGCTTTATTCACCGTTCTTTGGTGAATAATTTATAAGTTTATGGCAACAGTAAAAAAAAAAGTAACACGTGTAAAAATAAGTGTCATTATTTCATTTTGGCGTATATCCGAGGACTGCATCGAAAACAAATGAAATTTTCTCGTTATCTTTATTTTAGGAAGGTCAAATTATAGGTTTGGTACTTACTGAAGTTGACTCACAAGAAACAGATGGCAACTCAGATTTTTTCCAGAAAAATCTGCCAGAGGAAAAATTAAAGAGCAAACAGAAATTTACGATAATAATAATGCAAGCAGTGTTTAATGTAACATTTAAACTATTTTTTTACTACATTAATCAGACGCATAACAAATTTAAAATATTACAATTTTCAATGATTCGTTGAAAATTTTACTGAAAGTACCCGGGTACATTATTTGAAAAGATTTTCGAGAAATACCATCACCTACTTTTACAATGACGCTATCCCAGCAATATTTTAAAAATCCCGTTGGAAACCCTAAATACTAGTTAGTTGAAAGCAAATTAATTCAGGTTTTGATTTTTATTCTTTTGAAAATGTAGATACTATATTGTCCGGTTAGTTGACTTGCAACTTTAAGGCGTTTCAAAGCGGTTGATAAAATTCTTTATTCCAGTATCATGACACGAATGGTTAACTCATATTGGCCATTAGAAAGGTAAACGAGGTGACATTATTTCAGTTAGACATGCAAATGAGAAAAACAGCGAGAGAGTGAGCTATCTATATTGTAATTAACTCAGGAAAAGGTTACACCAGATTTATATTCACAATTTCGTCTATTTAATCTAAGATAACAGAATAGCGTGTTAGTGACACTCGATATAATTTACTTCACATAAATTAGTTTACCACCTTAATAAATTTACATCGAATTACATTTATTTTTACATTTAAAAGTAGATAACCACAATGTTATTTTCTTTATGCTAAGATAAGGGATCTAATATAATAATCCTCCGAAACGTTTTCCCATAGTCTCGTTTGAAATGGCGTAGACAGTGGACATTTCGTCGTCCTGTAGGTCTGACTGTAGGCGTAAGGAGCATCTGACAAGGCATAATAATAATTAGCATACCAATCAAGAATATTTTAAAGTGTATTATTCTGTTTCTGCATATATTCGTAATGAAACATTTCCAAGAGATCGAATAATAAATAAAAAATCCTTTTTATAAGTAATCCTTCGAATATATTTTTTTCAGACCAAGTTTATAAATAAGTTCAGTTCTCTAGCACAATCAAATGTAGGTTGTCAGAGAAACACAAAGTTTAATTTTGACATTTAAGCAGATTTGAATTTTTTATTGAAAAGATCTTATTCTTTTTCTGATGATCACCAAATCCTATAAAGAATATGTTTTATTACAATCGAGAGAATGTACGAATATATTTAAAATATTTTTTCAACGACTATTCATTTATTATAGTGTTTCTCACCTCTTGCCTACACGTCATCGTTTCTTCATCAGTTTTTTCAGATCAAGTTCAAGATCATAGCCAACTGAGAACGGTTAAGTGTACGAAAATTTAAAAACATAGTAGGCTTCATTTAATCAATGATAAATAAAAAATGTTTCGAATGCAAACTTGGACTATGTACAAATTTGTTGAAAAAAAGATACATTTTTAGTATTTCATTTATTCAAGTAGGTAGTTAAAATATCTGTAAAATAGCTTTTACAAATAAGTACACTCATGTTACTAGTACCAAGAAATTAACAAAGTTTAATCAAAAAACTTTTATTATAATGTTTACTGATTGAATAACTACTAATGTAGGTAAAATCAAAATTTTCTCTCTTGGAATGCTATGGAAAACAAAATTTGTTTATTTAGTCGGGGGGCATACTTATTAAAATAGGTATACACTCAGTGAGAAACATGATGACATTGAGGGAGCAAGTTTAATACATTCTTTATGCCCTCCATAAACATACCTTACCAGGGTACTTTGCTTGAATTTGTAGCAGACTACCTATATGATGTCAAATATTTTATACTAAACCTTTGTTATTTACAGGGAAACTCTCTATTAAAAAGGTCCTTAGGAATTTATCGGCGTGTTTTACCGTTTAGGTGTTTTCTATAAAAATACTTTTATTTTTACCACTCGTATCATTTCATTTTTTTCTTGTTTCAGATAAAAAGGGATTGATACTCGTAAGCCGAGCAGTTTAATACTTTCAATAGTTTAAGATTAACTTTGTACACAATGTCTACTCCACCACAAATTGATCTCCAAGTATCCCATCGGCAAAAAAGGCAAGGCTGCAGTGTATTTTATGCCGAAATAAGAAGAAGTCACCATTGGTTAAACATATTAACTATGATAAAGTGTTAGAAGTTAGAAAGAATGCGGAATGGAATGATGGCGAATACTTGTTTAATTGATCATGTTTTACTCGTCAAACCCTTTTGTTTGATACCCAGTGAAGATATCTTTCTATTTCCGCCATATTGGATTTAGAACGATATTAGATATACTATATTGCATTGTGATCGGATTTATGCACGTGTGCAAAATTTTAAAGCTCTAGCTTAATTAGAACTAGTCGAAATTTTGATTGCAAGATTTGACATAAACGTGCATACTAACACACTAACAAACTACCATACAAACAGGTGAAGTAAAAGCTATTAAAAATGACTTATTGATATTTTAACTACTTGTATCTATAAATGTAATATTAAATATGAATATTTCTTCCCGAAAATTTATATTTTTGTTTAAAATTCTGAAATTTTTTTGAAGTAATTCTTTTAAGCCAATAAAATAATCAACTTTGTTGATGGCATAATTGACAAAAATTTGAAGTGGGTCTGAAAAAAAGTAAGAATGGTACGAGGGTGTGTAGGCGAAAGGTGAGACATACCGTAGATACGTTTTTGAATAAGTAATGGGGCTCATTATTCATGGCCGTGAGTAATAACTCATTGCTAACAGGCTAGGACCAATCACAAGAATTTGTTCCGAAATTGAACGCTGGCTGGCGCGCTAATCCAGAATTCAACACAACTCGCCTGTGTTCTATGTTACTTTGTATCCGTGAGTTGGTCTGTTTGTGCGGACACACAGGTTGTAATCCTTAACGAATTCACTCAATTCTTTATCGCTTCGTCTAATATTATGCTAATATTACATATTTGTTAATAAAATATGTTAATATGAAGTTAAATTGTAATAACTGTAGAAAATATGATTTTTTTTCTAAGATTATCTAGAGGTAATATGGCAAGCAACAGCGAAACTTTTTTATCCTTCTAAATAGGCAGCAAGAATATTAGGAAGGAATAAAGAAAGATGTGGGATATCATTAGCTAAACTTCGCCAGGACGTTAAAATAAATAAGGCGATTAAATAAATTGAAAAAAAAAATGCAGGATGGAGGCAAATATTTTATTTCAAAATCGCACGTGAAAAAACTTGAACAATAAACTAATGTTATACACATAGCACTTATTGGACAAAACAATTTACAGGGTGTGCACTATTGGCTTTACCAATCGTATTCGGAACTCATCTAGAAAAAGAACAGTGGTTGACTTTAACATTAAGCAAGTAATCACGTTTAAGGTTATGTTTATACTTTTCTGAAATAAAAACAAAGAGTAATGCTATTTTTCTGTTACGAATATTCATTCACAACTTTCATATTGGACTTGAAACAGACAAGTTTGCTAATTTTAAAATTAATTAACATGGTGATAATTCCCTCTCCTACAATTAAAACAACATGTTATGTGAAATAAAACAGTTGCGATTCAAATGTTTACGGAGCGTTAACGAGACGACGTAAAACCGTTCAGAAGTTTATATGTATACAATATTACTGCAAGGACTGTAGCTTTCTTATATTATGACTATGAAAGAAACTAAATAATACTCCTACTAATGAAGGGCATTGTGGTTTCAAATGACAATAGTGAAGTGAAATGTAAAGTTCTTTACTGTTTTCCTATCCCAAAAATATAATACAACAATGTGCAAATGTCAATAGTAGATGTAGGTAGAATTAAAAACCTTTAATAAATCGCTCGTGTGCAGATTCCCTAAATAAATTCAAATCCTTCAGGTCTGCTTAAATTAAGTTAGAAGGTACGAATATAAATACATTTTTTCATACAGGCTTTAAATGTCATGGCCGTGTGAAAAAGACATAAAAATTAATGGCGTTAATACCATACAAACTAAGTGGAGATACTGAACATTATACAAAAAGGTTCAAGTTATGCTACGAGAAACTAATAAACACAGTGACAAAGAACGAAAATGTTGCTTATGTTAATATGAAACCAGATCCTCCGCCATTTTAACGAATTGTAAAAATTGTTGTTTCTCCACTGCTTAACCATTGTCATTGTCAGTAATAGGTGCTTGTATGTTCATCTTAACAAAGTATTCTCTGTATTTTTACAAAACCAAGTAACACTATGTCAATACAATTAAAAAAGAACTATAGTGTTTGTAGCGGACTGAGTTTTAAAATTTGCACGAATATTTTTCTGGAGTAGAAAGGTATGTGACCTTAGCCATAAGTTTATATAACTTCTTGAAAATGGAATGAAAGTAAATATCTCCATAATCAAAGTTTAGAGTATTTTCAGGCTTTTGGCACAGTTATTCTGTTTTCAGTTGCGGTATAACAATTGAAACAATTATTATGAATAGAGCAATTTGATCTTAAACGGCGTAACTTGGTACCATTCGTTTATTTTCGAATAAAATGTTAATTGTTGATTTTTAAAAAAGTTTGAATTTTGTAAGTAAATTATTTACTATTGTATTGTATACAGAAAAAACAATTGCACAGAACGAGGTGAAAATCTCTGCCTTAATTACGACGAAAGTGTTTGTGACGACATTTCGAGAAAAGAAATGTGTTAGAATTGGTGGAATAATTATAAATATAATCACGAATGTTATGAACTTTATACTATTAATCATTACCAGATAGAATACCAACTTGCAGAAAGCCTAAAAAAATGTTGGCTCTAGTAAAGGGTGACCAAGAGATACAGATGTTTTTTGTAGATCATCTTATTGCGTTTCTTTGTAGAGGTGTTAGGACGCTGCGAAGGGATCAAACCATCATTCAAAACGCGCGAAAGGATACACGAAAGAGCACCGGTCGGAAACTACTTTGACTATACGTTTTTAGGGTCGCTGAATACGAACATCGGGATCCCGCAATCCTAAAAGTTGGAGATCACTCCTAAAAACGCTAAAACACCTCTTTTAGAGGTGTTTTCGCGATAATTTTATTAAAAATCAAAAGGGGTACTATAAAATCCCCTTTCTTTAATATTAATTTGCAGGTGTGGTTTATTTATACCAAATATTGCCAAATTATATGATTTGGGATAACCAGAGAGTGTTAAAACCACCTTTATATCGACTTAAAATTAAAAAATTGGTAAAAAAATATTTTTTTCTACTCTTTGGTTCATTTTGGTTGAATGGGCGTTGGCGGGCAAAAGTAAATTATTCTCAATCCTTAAAGAGGTAAAACTACCCCCTCTTATCCCCTAAATTGAAGCAGATTTTGAAAAACGGGTTAAACTTTTTTTACATTTTCATTTTAGTTTTGATGAATTATCACTAAAAAAATTTTTTATCGTGTTTATTTTTCATTTCGATTTAGAGGTTGTTTAACCCCCCAAAAGGGTTAAAGAATAAATTTCAAAACTTGTTTAGTAATATTTCATCAAAAATAAAATGAAAATGCAAAAAAAAACGCCTCCTTTAATTTAGGGTTGTATGAGGCAGTTTTATCACATAAGGGTTGAGAATAAATGATTTTTGCCCTGCAATGTCGATTCAACCAAATTTGAAGAAAAAAGTAGAAAGACAATATTTTTTACAAATTTCTTATATTTTAAGTCGATATAGGGGTGGTTTTAAGCCTCTCTGATTATCCCTAATCATATAATTTGGCTATATTTGATATAAATCAACCACTTTTGCAAATTAATATTAAAAAAAGAGAATTTCATAGAATTCCTTTTGATTTTTATTAAAATTATCGCGTTCTTTCCTGCACCCTTTCGCGCGTTTTTAATGAAGTATTGGTTTAATCCCTTTGCAGCGTCCTAATGCCCCTACAAAATGCGAAATTTAAAAAATTAGTCGACAATTATTCGCAATAAAATAATCTACAAAATACATCTGATGTGTTTTTTCAATAAAATCAATAGAAAAAAAGTTACACTGAACTGAACTTGTGGTAGGTACCTTGTGAAACATCTTGAAAATAATTGTTAGTAAATTAAACACTGCTTTTAGATGAATCAATCAATATATTATAAATACTCTACATATGTTTCGGCTTATTAGGCCTTTATCAATAGTACTACATAGTGAATACTAAAGTTTCCGACATGCATATTCAATTTATACCTAAAAGTATTTATGTCTTAATCTATTTATGACTTAAGCTATTTAAGATTTAATTTAACATCTTTAATTATTTGAATGTTTGGAGTGGACCTAAGCTGATTATATAAATCAAAGGATATTTCTTAACAATTGGTTTGATCCTTCCTTTGATTTATATAATCAGCTTAGGTCCACTCCAAACATTCAAATAATTAAAGATGTTAAATTAAATCTTAAATAGCTTAAGTCATAAATAGATTAAGACATAAATACTTTTAGGTATAAATTGAATATGCATGTCGGAAACTTTAGTATTCACTATGTAGTACTCTTGATAAAGGCCTAATAAGCCGAAACATATGTAGAGTATTTATAATATATTGATTGATTCATCTAAAAGCAGTGTTTAATTTACTAACAATTACGAAAAAAAGTTATAACACTTAAATGATATTTTTCTTGAAAATTTGTCAATTTTTAATTATAACTTTTTCTTTTTCACCTTTACGGTAAGAAGTAGTTACACCAAGATTGTAGAGAAATTGTCTTAGAATTTTTTTTATGAGATTTACGGTTCTCAGGATATCGCGGAAAAACTATCTACGCCCCCCTTTTCAAGATGGCGGCCAAATGGGGGGGGGGCTTACAACCCCGAAAACCGATTTTTTTACTCACACTGGACCCCCCCCCCTACACATAAAAAAAATCTTGTCCTGTCCAAAATGCACGGTCAATGTAACATTTCAATGGCCTATTTCGCTATACTCGGACGAGCGTAAACTTGTGCATTGAACATGGTGGAGGACAATTTCAACTGTTTCTTTAAATTCCCTTTTTCGTTAACGACAATGTTAATAGTTTATTATTATTTTATTTCTAGATAAGAATCAAAAATGCTTGTGCACAGTATTGCCGATATCAGTGAGGGACGTAACTCGAAAAACTGTGACAAAATCACTACAAAAGGATGACATAAGCTAAGACAGTAGTTTTTAATTCCATGACCATCTTTGACCAAGATAATTTTTGATATAACGGCAGTTACTGTTGAATGATTTTTTGCTATGAATAATCCCATAATTAGTTGAAATTGTATATAAGTTACATTTGACGTCCAAGTTGCAAACCAAACTGTCATAATTTGTCTTGTCCCTGACAAGTGAGAGAAGTATCAAAGCTTAAACATAAGACGGTATTATTGTTATTTGTTTGCCACAACTCTCCTGCGCTACGCATAAATAAAACTAATTCATCCTATTTGAACGTTTGTAAAGGAAAACTTACTTCAAGAACATGCAAACTCCTGTACTCTCCATGGCTCTGCTAATTCCTTTCCACGACGCCAGCATATTGTATTTCTGTTTCGCAGTGAGCGGCAATCGGGAATCGACTTGCGCTGGGGGCCCGATATCGTCCAGTTTGCTGTTATTTTCCGAGTTCCCCCTTCCAGCTAGTTTCCCCAATTCGCATCCCATTATCACTAGTTATAATTTAACTCCGAACAGAAATAATTCAATTAAAACACTCACATGCACTTCGGTTTAAAAATAAACAGTCGATAGTAAAGCAAATAAATCTATTATATTCCTAGCAAATCGACCTCGAGGCTTTATTCACATTACCTGCCATCATTAGCAGAGACGTGTAAATGGATTGATTTAAAATGTGCGTGTGTGTGTAAAGAAGATTAGTATAAAATCACTAATCAAACTTGGCACTGGTTTGGGTGTTCTTGGGTGGTGCAAGCTATCTCATTTACGGGTACACATCGGAGGTTGCAGGATCCTGAAAAATAATGGAAAAACAATTTTAGTAGGTATTTGTATACTGCTCATAAAAATATATTGTTAAAAATTTGGGCAGCTACCGGAAGTGGCGAAACCTTCCTATGAAATGTTTACGAAATTTCGTTAATTTAGTTAATAAACAGGCCTCCGTTTCGTGGGTGCTATAACCCATACTTGACAATCCATAGTCACGCAGCATGGACAATTCTTTTTATGGAAAAGAGTGATGTGTAATATAACGTTGAAATCAGAATAGCATCTACTTTCGAATGGTCTAATCAAAATCGATAATATTAAGTTGAAAAATTAGAGTCTATGTGCCAGACAAGGCCCAATAGAGTGGACAACTAGATCTCCTGATTTAACCATTCTGAGTTATTTCTTCGATGGAAGCTCAATTGTGGTGTGGAGTGGCATATGTTTACGTTTAGGGACACGAACAGACTTAGTGGTGATTGATGGCGACACTTTAATTATAATTAGGTACCTAAGGAATGTCTGCAAGATCACGTGGACCTTTGGTCCCACATATCGGAGAAAAAGTCCTCTTAATTTAAGATTATACTTGCCTAAATAAATCAAGTGCAAATACCGACAATGATTTGGCCTGCAAGCTCCCCCCAGACTTGAATACAATCAAACATGTATGGGACATACTAGTTAGGTGACTTAGGACAAAAACTCCTGCTATACAAAACACGAAAGAACTATTCTAATTAAAATATGTGAGAATTTGCCTCAAGAAATGATCGATAACGTCATCAAAAATATGAGAAGAAGGATGACTGTAGTCGTAAGGGCTCATGGGGAACATACTCGTTATTGAAAAAAATTATCCTTGTAATTTTACTTGATCGTTAAAAGTTTAAAATAAATCAAAATGTATACTATTAATTTTTTGCAAAAACGTAAAATTTGGTATTGTTTTTTAACAGATTTCAAAATGGCATGAAACTTTGCAAAATAAAATGTAATTAACTGCTATTAGTTAATTTTTCCTATTGAAAGATTCCATCAAAATTCGTTGGCAGAAAAAAGCCACTTAATGCACGTTCCTTTATTGCTTGTGTACTAATTAATTATTGATATTTGTAGCTTCATATGTAGAAAAATGTGCTCTTTAGAATGGCAATATCCGAAATGAAGGTTACCATTTAAGAAATGTAAATTACAACATAACTTTTAGTATTAAATTATGAATTATATTTTAAAAAAACTGCAATAAAACACTCAGGTACTTACATATTAAATACAAGAGGAAAAACGAAAGTATCAAAAATCAATTTTGTTAATCAAATTGAACATATTAGGCTTCGAGGCTGTACAATTCAATGATCAATCAGACAACCTAGACAATACAGTAGTAAAAACAAAGTGAAAAATTCCAAGAATTGGTTATTTGGTTTATCGATAAAATCTAGCACATATGGAACAAATAAAGCTAACTGGTATTATATCTATTTATTCTAAATTATTGAGTAAATACGTACTAATTTGGAATGAAAAATAATACCACTTAACTGGTTTTCTATCTATTTTTTGATTTATTTCTTTTGTATTGATGTATTATTTTTTACTTTTTATTTATCACATTCCCATTTAAAAATAATAATAAACAAGCTAATCATTATACTCTTCGCCGATTTACTGAACTTTTTATATAATTATTGCATATTCTATAGGATACTCTTCGCAGTTTTTTTTTTGTGAATAATATCAGTTTTAGACATTTTTAGTTTAATTACAAACATTTTTTATTTATTTATTTAAAAAATTAATAACTTTTTTATTGATTGATAGATTATGTTCAAAAAGGGTCTTCCTCTAGCTAACAGTAACTTACTGTCCAAATTTCAATACAATCGGACTTTTCGTTCTTAAGTTATCGTGCTTACAAGGAACGTGACGGACGGACAGACGAACGGAAGGACATTTTAAAAGTTGTTCAGAATTCGACCACCGCACAGTGATATGAAAAATTTTTCTCTACGAGCAATATTGCCCGGTTTTAGAAATGTGGCGATCGAATTCAATATACTCTTCACTTTGCATTTACGAAGTAGACAACCTTATTCGAAATAACGTGAACATTTTTTAGGAACAAATATGAAATTATAAAATGTAACTACCTAGTATATGAAATAAATTTTATAATTATCAACATGGAAAGAAATCGCCTAGATGCACAATAATTCCTAATTTTTTCAGTATTGAAAGTAAATTATCTAGGTACTTTACTAAACCTCAGATCTTGAACCCTAAGCTAAAACTGCATTTAAATGGAACAACAGAACTTATCGCATGTACCGTAATATCCCATTTAATAATGATACTTTCAAATTGGGTTCATTTGCGCGACGAAACTGTTTTTAATGTTAAATAGTGAAACCGTTCTGATAATTAATGGATCCTCGCTGAAATTAGTCTAATCCTCCACTTTCTCCGTTATACCATCTTTTTTGTTCACTTTTGATAAAATTATGAGAATTGGTCGGACAAAGTAGTTTGATGCGCTTCATTTATCTTACCATCTATAGTAATACTGCTCCCTCACTACCCACCGAAAATTGCTAGACATAACAGAGCGATTCGGAACGAAACCGTAATATTTAGGGAATGTGTTCAGAGCGTTAAAACAAACAAACATAAACAAAGGTCTATCTCAACCCCTTTACTTATAAGAGTCTGTCACTGTAGACAGTATTTTCTTTATTTGCCTCGAAGTTAGCAAGCCATGAAAAATAAATTATATTTTTAATCCCCGCCGCAAAATAGAGGTGTTACAAGTTTGATGGGGATGTTTATATTGTGTCCGCGCGTGTGTCTGTTGTTCAAAGAGTGACCCGATTCTTATGCGGTTTTCTTTATTTCGGGGAGCTGCACATCAATAAATGCGAAATTAGTCGGGTGCATTTTTTGGACATATTTGAGATATTTCAATGTTTAAAGTTTTTTTTTCCTGCTCAATGGATTTCAAAAGTGCAGTGTAGTGGCAGGCCAGGATTAGTGCTTTCACTAATACATTTAAAAACACATGTATGTGTAAGAAAGTGTTTGTTAGGTATTAGTAAAAATTACTATAATAAGATTAGGTGAGTTTAAAAGTTTTGTGTGGGTCTTATGTTACGGCAATAAGTGTTCGTCGTATTTATATTTAGTGTAAAAAGTATAAAATAAATTCTATTATATATTACCAAATCCCCAAACATTAATAAATAACTAAAAAATAAATAAAACCTTAAGAAGTATGGAATAATATGGGATATTATTCTTAATTAGAACAAAAATTTGGTTTCATTTAGTCGATTCAATAAAATAAGTTCCGATACCATATCTAGATGGTCCAGTATACTTTAACTTGGCCGGTCCAAAGGTCGATTTGTCGGCCGAACCAAACTTTGTCAATATACGTGAGCAATATTTTTAGGCTATTGCTTTAACTTTGCGTGCAAGAGAAATTGAAATCGTAAGTGCACTTATTAACTCGTACACAAGACAAGTTAAAGTTTATTCGAGTTTTCGAGATATGCCTTCTTACGCCGCCGCCGGCTCCACAGATGCGTTATTCGTATACAAATGTTTGCCATTTGTAGGAATGTACGCAAGTGTGGATGGAATGTTCGTGTTCCTGCACAAATATTCGATATTTGGTCCGAACATGAACACGTTTCCGTTTCGAGTCGGTAAACAGACGCACATCAAAGAGAACGAATATTCACTGTATTGAAATTTTGCCGTATACAAACAACGATGTTATGTGTGGAGGGTGTGTTCGTCAAGTATTCATAAACGAATATGTCTACACAAATATTTGTAAAAGTACCCGAATATTCGTGCGACGAGTATTAGTATTGAACTATTGAATAGCGAAATTCAAATTCAGAACTTGCCTTCATTTTGTACTGATAAACTTTAGCGCAAAACTATTTTGCCCACTTGTGTAACTATTAAATATAATTTTTGTTCGTTCCAATATGCTATGAATCCCATTACATAATTCAATACAGTATGCTTAGTGCCAGATAAAGAGTAGTTTGTTTTGATATATCTTCCTGTGTTGTAGTAGTGGTCTTCATATACAGTACGGGACAAAATATCTTTGAAAATATCGCTTTTAAAAATACATACTATTTTTTGCCAGATAGAGCTGGGTCATATACCTTAAATTTGGTTTTCGTTGTACGATGAAAATTGTTCGAGATACAGAGAGTTGAAAGTGCAGTATTTTTACACCACCATCGCATTGTTAAAAGCTAGTTTTTTTAACGAGTTGAGAGTGCCGTATGTACGTGAAGTATTATATTAGGAACTAATAGGGAATCTACGGTCTCGAAATCGACAAGGGGGGTCGACTAAAGGGTATTAGTCAGGGCAAAATAGGCGGTTTACTCGGAACCAGAGTGATTGTGCATGAAACTACATGTATGATGGCTGTTTTTCGTTTTTGTTTACCCTTTAGTCGTCCCCTCCTCCTTTAAAATGCATCGTAGGGGCTCTGACTCTCTACCAAAGGCAGAACATATGTATTGAACTTTTTCATAAATATTTTTAATGTATTTATTTAAAAAATATCTCAGTTTAATATAGTTAAGAGTGAACACTACCTAACGTCAGCGGGGAGGGGGATAAAGCGCCAAATGAAGAGATATATCCTTAATAATCTAATTTCAGCCAAAAATAGACATCAACAATGTTGTAGTATTTATTTATGTACAACTTACACTTATTTTCAGTTAAATAACATCACCCAATTTGCAAAAAACAGCTTATTGTTAATTACTAAAATTATGATTAACTATAAGCTGTTTTTTGCAAATTGGGTGATGTTATTTAACTGAAAACAAATGTAAGTTGTACATAAATAAATACTACAGGATTATTGAAGGTTATTCTTGGCTAAAATTTGATTATTAGGGAGATATCTCCTCATTTGGCGCTTTATCCACTTCCCAACTAATCTTAGGTAGTGTCCACTCTTAAGAAATATAAATAATCTTATTCTTCGCCATCATTTTATTCTCGCATTTGTTTCTGCGTCGGGAATCTTAGAATCAGTGTTACGTCCATCCTCATTTTAATATTCATCGCTTGTATCAAAATCATGGAAATCATTAGCCTGGATCCAAATCGTGTGCTTGATTCTGCGCGCAGAATCAAGCGACAAGTAGTACCTATAACATTATATTTAGTAGTAGTACGGATTTAGGTGCTCATTTATTCTAATTCAGTCCAACTCTTCTGGCAAAGTCTGATTTCTGATTAGCACGCCATCGTTGTACTTCATAATAGGTTCAACCAGAATGCTGCGCAGCAGCTGCAGAATTAGGTAGAAATATTTCCAATTTTGCGAGTTTTCTTCAATAATGACTTTATACACTAAATCTATTACATATTCATCAAACGAATATTTTCCGTTTTCGTATAAAAAGAAAATAATTTCTTCTGATTTTTTAAACTTCATTAAGCACTGGAATCAACATTATTAAATGCTCTTATGGATTCTTTTACTTCGTTTTCTTTTTCAAGAGTATACAGTTGGGTTGTAACTTGCCTCTTCAAAATACTGAACTAATGGTATATTTGTCAAAAATAGGAAACAAAAGAATGCATTTTTTAAGATCGATAGAAAAGTTTTAAACAATCATATCAATGATCGTTCAAGATTTGTTTACCAATATTTCGAAAGCAGACTGCAGGTATTTTATTCTATATACTGCTTATTATTTGTCATATGTATAACGTTCAATAAGTTTAAATAGTTTCTCACAGATTAAGGAGTCTTTTACTAACTATGACAATTCTTCTAAATAAAACTGACGTATGACGTCTTACCTTTCTTGCATGTATTTATAAATAATATGCGTATTCTGGGCGACTTCCTCTCAACATTTTTCAAACAACTATCGTGACAATTACTATGGTATTTAACTTTCGATAAATTCTAAAATATTTATTTAAAATATCAAAAGTGTCTGCAGATCATCAAATTGAAGGCACCTGACTCAGCTATCTGTTAAAAAAGAGTACTTATTTTACTTCCACATCCACGTAGTGGATTGGAAGTATAGTAATCGCAAAAAAATTTTCAAAAATTTTTATTCTTGAAATAGGTTTAGAATGTCATGAAACGTCGAGATTTTAAATTTGAGCGAAAAAAAAATTTCTGTCTGTCTGTCTGTCGGTCTGTCTGTAACTTTTTTTGTCCGCACGTTTTCTCCGGAACGGTTTGAGATATTGACTTGAAATTTTGTACACGTATATATTATGACGAGATCTGGAACTGGATTGTTTTTTGAGGAAATCCGGTGAAGGGTTGGGGGTTAAATAGGGGAAAATAGGGAAAAATAAGTAAAGCAAGCTTGTAAGAGAACAGACACTAGAAATTTGGTGTATGTACTAGAAGTTAAGGCCTAAGATTTTTTTATAACATCTTTCAACCCCCCACCACCCCTACCCCATTAATGGGGTTGATAAAATAAAGTTGAGATTTTCATTTGAAATTTCGTACACGTATGTATTATAACGACGTCTGAAATTAGATTATATTTTGAGATGATTCCGTTGAGGGGTTGGGGGTTAAATTGGGGTAAATAGGGGAATATAAGTAAAACAAGTTGGTAAGAGTACAGAAACTTGAAATTCGGTATACGTACTAGAAGCCAAGGAGTCAGATTTTTTTATAATATTTTTCAACCCCCACCACCCCTACTCCAATATGAAAAGGGTTGATTAAATAAAATTGAGATATTCATTTGAAGTTTGGTACACGTATGTATTATGACGACATCTGGAACTAGATTATAATTTGAGATGATTCCGTTGAAGAGTTGGGGGTTAAATAGGGGTAAATAGGGGAAAATAAGTAAAGCAAGCTGGTAAGACCACAGAAACTTGAAATTCAGTGTATGTACTAGAAGCCAAAGCGTCAGATTTTTTTATAATATTTTTCAACCCCCACCACCCCTACTACAATATGAAAAGGGTTGATTAAATAAAATTGAGATATTCATTTGAAATTTGGTACACGTATGTATTATAACGACATCTGGAACTAGATTATAATTTGAGATGATTCCGTTGAAGGGTTGGGGGTTAAATAGGGGTAAATAGGGGAAAATAAGTAAAGCAAGCTGGTAAGACTACAGAAACTTTAAATTCGGTGTATATACTAGAAGCCAAGGTCTCAGATTATTTATAATATTTTTCAACCCCCACCACCCCTACTTCATTATTACAAGGGTTGATAAAATAAAATTGAGATATTCATTTGAAATTTGATACACGTATGAATTATAACGACATCTGGAACTTGATTATTCTTTGAGATGATTCCTTTGAAGGGTTCGGGGTTATTTAGGGGTAAATAGGGGGAAATAAGTAAAGCAAGCAGGTATGACTACAGAAACTTGAAATTCGGTGTATGTACAAGAGGCAAATGCCCCAGATTTTTTGATAATTTATTTCAGCCCCCACCACCCCTACTCCATTATTCAAGGGGTTGATAAAATAAAATTGAGATATTCACATGAAATTTAGTACGCATATGTATCCTAACGACATCTGGAACTAGATTATATTTTGAGATGATTCCGTTGAAGGGTTGGAGGTTAAATAGGGGTAAATAGGGGAAAATAAGTAAAGCAAGCTGGTAAGACTACAGAAACTTGAAATTCGGTGTATGTACTAGAAGCGAAGGTCTCAGGTTTTTTTATTAGTATTTTCTATTTCTCCCCACCACCCCCACTCCCTTATTAAGAGTTGATAAAATTAAATTTAAATTTTCACTTGAAATTTGGTACATTTATATATTATAATTATATCTGAAACTGGATTATATTTTGACATGATTGCGTTGAAGGAGTGGGGGTAAGTAGAGGTAAATAGGGAAAAATAAGTAAAGCAAGCTGGTAAGAGTATTGCAACTTGAAATTCGGTGTATGTCCTAGAAGCCAAGACCAAAAATTTTTTAACAATATGTTTCAACCCTTCCACTACCCTTACTACATTATTAAATAAAATTGAGATATTCACTTGTAATTTGGTAGACATATGTATTATAACGACATCTGGAACTAGATTATATTTTGGGAAGATTCCGTAGAAGGGTTAGGGTTAATAGGAGTGACTAGGGGAAAATAAGTAAATCAAGGTGATAAGAGTACAGAAATTTGGGATTCGGTGTATATACTAGAAACCAAGGCCTCAGATTTCTTTCTAATATTTTTCAAACTCCACCACCTCCGCTTCATTATTAATGGGATTGATAACATCAAATTGAGATATTCACTTGAGATTAGTACACGTATGTATTGTAGTGACATCTGATTGAGATGCCTCCATTGAAGGGGTGGGAGGTGAATAGTAGAAAATAAGTAGGGTGAACTAAAAACTTCATTTTTAACGTATATGGTAGAAACCAACTCCTCAAACTTTTCTATGACATCTGCCCCAAATATTATTAAAATTCTATGACCAATAATTTCCACATACTAAAGTGCAAATATAGTCAAGATGTTTCCTTTAAAACGACTTGGATGAAGAATCTGGATGTGGAAGTAGTGATTCCTTAGGCAGCGGTTTTTTAAAACAATATTTTCCGATATTTACAAAATGTAATTTTCGCCTAAAACATCCTTCTACGCCATCTGAAGTTAGGGACTCATCGGTTCCTTATTACTAACAGTGAAAGCTACAAACCCTCAAATTTCTTCTTTTTTCAAGAAGTTTCTTTAAATTTTACCAACAGTAATAACTTATTTTGTTTCCAGAGTTTCTAATTTTTGTATTACAGGAGGTATGTAAGCTATTTAAATAACTGCCTGCGGTTTACATCTGTTTAAATGTAAAATAACAATTCATTTCTGCAGATTTACTGCTATTATCAATTAACTATGTTATGTAATATGCTCTTGAGACATAATTGTTATGTATTACCACATTGATAGAAAATTTCAACTGCTTCCCATGTTCAATGCTCAACAGGCACCTACACACCCTAGAACTCATACAGGGCATGCCAAATCCGAGTTGCTTTGAGAATTCGACTCCATTTATCTTTGTGACATTCCGTTAGGGGGATTTAAATTTTGGCACTAATGTAAAATCGATCGCGATTTGTTAATGTTTCTGCTCTCCATGTTTGTCTAATTTTTTGTCACTGGGGTGCTATATAAACGTTACCACCGGCCGCGCTACATTGTTATGTGTAGTAATAATTCACATTCCTTTTAGCATACTGAACGGAATAATAGTTGACAAAAACATGTGACAATCTATTAATATTTTCTTGTATACACAAAACAGTAGTTTTTACAAACACTAAACTAACACACCAAATACGATTAGAATACTATACTCGCCTAAAAAATAATTACTTCCTAGACTGTTCGTGTGCCATTTTATCAAATCCTTTGTGCACGATACAACTTGACCTATAAATTTAAAGTTCGGCCACATTATTTCAAATGTGAGATATCAAGTCCATTGTACTTTTCAACATCTCGTCAAGTGCAAATGAATGTTCCATTGAAATAATACTCGCAATCAGGACGTAATATGGCAACCTTATATTATACTCGGGACCCCTTTGATGAAATTTATATTATAAAGGAATGGAACGGGTAACAAATATATGAAAGATACAAACTCATTTCTATGTTTAATTCTAATATTTCCACCAGTTGCAGAAGTTCTTAGAAAAAAAAACGCTGCTTATGGAAGCACAACTTCCACATCCAGATTTCCCATTCAAGTCTCTTTAAACCATATTTGCCAATATGTGGAAACATTGTTCATTAAATTTTAATAGAATAATATTTCGTCTACCCTAAGGTAGCAATGCCAAAAACTTTTTTGAGGAATTTTTGTTCTCGTAATCACACTAAATCACATCTTTTTTTTGTTTAATAATGGAGTGCGTGTGGCGGTGGAGATGGCAGCTGCAATAAAAAATTACGATTACTACACTTCCACTCCACTATTAGCCCAGTGGTCACACAGGAATTGATAAAAACCGGTCACCAAATGTTATATGGCTGACATTTTCAGAATAAGTATTTTTGTTGGTGTAGAATACGATAAAAAAAAGTTTACAGCTGTAATGTGCTGGCGGTCTCTAAAAAAATCGAAAATATTGTCCGAAATTCGGTTTTTAGCCAATAACTCGAAAAATAATATACTTACATAAAAAAAACTAATAGCACTAAGCGATAGAAGGGGAAATTTCACATCAAAAACGTATCCTTTTTTGTACGATAACAAATTTAGGGTCCAGATTCTTTTGTTTAACGCACGAGAATAGAACGTGAAGATACATAAGTACGGCTCGCGAGGCGTGGGTGGTCTCGGACGCGCTACACTAAATTTCTTGTAACTTTTGCTCAACAAAGCTTAGATAAAACGAGAAGCATGTGGCTATTAGATTATCATATTTACAAACATAAAATGTTTGTATGTAGGAATAGTACACATACGGAACAAAAAGAGATTTCCGATTAAATCGGTAAAAGCTCTACCACTTTTACAATTTTTAAGATAAAAATCTAAATCTTTCACATATTACTCTTGAATGTATAAAAAGATCCGATGGACAGGTATGAGAAAAATTTTAAAAAATTCTTTCAATTTGGTAAAATAAAGAAGGTTAATTTATTTATTAAGATAAATCCCCTTGAAGCATCTTAAAGTACACATTTCAAGCTGTAAGAATCGCACCTACAGAAATCTAACATCGTGTTTTAAACCCGAGTAATATGTGGTTAAAGTTAGTTATTCATATAAAATATTATCACTTTCTCAAGATTTTCAAATTTTGGAAGCGTACATTTTCAAAAATAAATTTTTGAGATTTTTTTCACTCATCGGATCTTTTTATAAATTACTTCAAGAGTAATATATGAAAATTCCAGTTTTATATCTTGAACATTGTAGAAATGGTAGAGCTCTTACTGATTTCATCGGAAATCTCTTTATGTTTTTACTTCGCATATATAATCCACGGAAATTAGTATTTGACGTGGACAAAATTATGAATTTTTGTACAGACGTTCTTTGAGGTATTACAAACCAAATCCACAAAAATCCCAACATGGCTGCCCAAGATATTGAAGGTAAAAGTTTTTTGCAAATATCTCGAGTCCTATGCATGGGATATCCATGAGGTCAATGTGAAAGTTGTAGAGAATGAAATTATCTACGAGTTGGCTTTTTTATTTTTTACCACCCCCCCCCCTCCTTTTTTGAGATATTCCGCGAATATCCCGCTCCCTATGCATTGGTCTACGACTAAGTCTACATATACATGAAAAAAAAACCTTATTTTAATTTCGACCTTGAATATCTTGAAAAGGGCGAGGTTTTAGGAAAAATGCAAAATACCAATCTTGTGGATAATTCATTTCTCTACAATTTTCATTTTAACTCTATTGCTGGCTGATTTTGTGGCGCAAGTTATTCGCGAAAAAAACATGTTTTTGAATATATTGAAAAGTAAGGGGGTTTGGGAAAAAATAAAAAAAAGACAACTTGTAGATAATTTCATTCTCTACAACTTTCACATTGACCTCATGGGCATCCGATGCATAGGACGCGAGATATTTGCAAAAACCTTTGACCTTCAATATCTTGGGTAGCCATGTTGAGATTTTTGTGATTTTCGTGGATTTGGATTTGAGTCACCCCAAAGAACGTCTGTGCAAAAATTCTGATTCTTACTAATTTTGTGCAGGTTTCCTCGTTTATTTTTTTGCTAATTTCCGTGGGTTATATATACTATTGCTACATACATTCATTTTTATATTTGAAAACATAATAATCCAATAGTCACATGTATCTTCTGTCATTTAAGCTTTATTGAGCTCACTTTCATTAATTAGTTCCAAAGTTGCAACAAATTTAGTGTATCGCGTTCGAGACCACGCTCGCTTCGCGCGCCCTACTTATGTGTCGCCACATTCCATTCTCGTGCGTTAAACAAACAAATCTGGAGCCTCCATTTTTGATCGTACAAACAAACTTCATATAAGTTCTTAATGCGAAATTTTCCCCTCTATCGGCTATGTGCCATTAGTTTTTCGATATATATTTTTTACTTTTCGACCGAATTTCGGCCAATATTTTGGATTTTTTTTGGAGTCGTTGGCACCCTACAGCTGTAAACTTTTTTCATTATATTCTACACCCAGAACAATACTTATTCGGAAAATTTCAGCCATATAACATTTACTGACGCCTTAAAACCCCTGATAACTGGGCTATATGTAGATGTGGAAGTAAAATAAGCTTTTATCTTTTCCACATTAACTAATACAAGGATGTTTCTGTCACATACTTGTTCCCCGTTCCTTTATAATTAAAATTACATCAAAACATCAATGGTCTTAAGTATTGCTATGCCACCCCAGTGGCGTCTCGGGAACTAGGTACCGCTGGCATAGTACAGAATTTATTATTGGAGAGGCCAGACAACTGTACTCTATAGAAGCCTGTACTGTACTGTACTGTGGGAGTTCAGCGCCTCTATCAGAAATGTCGCTAGGGAAGCGGAATTCGAAATTTCCATTCAAAAGAACGTTTCGTTAATATAAGTTACAGCCTTTTTACGAAAAAAAGGAATGATGACAATAGGCTGATAATAATATAATAATTTATCTTATTTGGATTATTCGAGATAAACCATTTGTGAGGTATATAAGGCGACCGCAGAGACAGCGGCGAAGTGGTCAGTTAAGTTCAGATTAGCTCAGAGTGAAAATAAGAAGTGATCACAAGTGAAGAAAGTGATCTGACAAGTGAATTATCAAGCAATAACTTGTGATTAGTGTTATATTAATGAAGTAATCGATGTCGTAAGTATTAAACAAGGTAATAAATAGTGTTAGTGTTACATTGTGTTGTAGTTTCCGAATCCACGGTTTTGGGGGTGTTTACTAGGGGCTTTAAAAACGTATCACTATAATACAAGGTTGCCATATTACATTTGAATTGAGAGTATTATTTCAACGGAGCATTCATTTGAACTTAACGTGATATTGAAAAGTACAGTAGACTTGATATCTCACATTTGAAGTATGTAATCGAACTTTAAATTTATACGTCGAGTTAAATTGTGCACAAAGGATTTGATAAAATCATATTTATGATACACGACCCCATTTTTAGTAGAACCAGATATTAAATGACAATAAACTGTCCGGTACCTTGGAAACACGATCTTGGAAAGTAAAACTGTTTTGTCATGTGAACCATATATACATGCAAAATTTCAAGTCAATACGTGATTCGAAAGTAGGTGAAAACTGAGTTGCAAATTTTCTTACATTTAAAGTTACCAGTTAATAAACGTGTGCTAAATAAAAAAGAAATATTTACTAGACAATTTTGAAGAGGAGACGCGTTTTCTGTGCGTTTTTTATTTCACTGCATTTTGACGATTCTATCGCAAATTTACAAATAAATGTCTTTCATCCAAAAGGAATAGATGAAAAACTCCATGGCCTTCTCGGAGGCACTTCTTAATACCAGCAGACTGTTTTGGAACTTCAAGCAAATCTGAAGGGGACAGCGAGACAAAAAAAGTAAAAAAATCGATTTCCTGAGCCACCATAATACACATATACAAACTCACATATATTAGAACTAAGATTTAGAATTCGGCCAAAAATGATCTAGTTCCGGCGATTCATTTATAATATGTATAAAAATTTCTAGTCATTCTCATATTTTCCATAATTATAAACACTTCTTTAAATAAAATGACAATTCCGCTCCCTGTTACTATTTATTTGAGACAGAGGAGTGTCGCGCTCATTTACAAAGGACAATGACGCCGATAAACCTCTAGAGAATCATTAATCCATTTTGGATAATAGTTTCTATAATAATAGTTAATGTGTCCATCACTCCCTCGAGGACTCTCTTTAGCATTTAATATGTATGGAAGGTCCAGAATTCTCTGGTGGTTAGGCCGTTAAAGTCCGCAACCGAATAGACTTGACAGGTTACTTCATTTGAAACAGGATGCTCAAGATTCGATCTACAGTGCAATATTTCATTTTCATTTCTCTACTTCCGGATAGTTCGTGCATGAGGACGATTATCCTGGACGTTTCACGCTATGAGAAACGACCGAGTCCGAACAGAAACTCTTTAATAACAAATATCTGATGATTACTTCGTCGATGAGATTATTATAATAGAATGAAACGTGGAAATGTGTGATTTGTAGCATTTTGAATTTTTATTTATTTATTTAACGTCACTTTTTTTCTGCTACTCGGCCAATCAATGACGACGCTAAAAGATAACTCGTTAGTGTTTGTATAAACACGGACACCCTAACCTTTTTGTTTTAAATGTAGCCTAACTATCCTTGATGACATGGTGTAAACAATTCTCTCCCCAACCCTCCAATTGAAAATATATAATTTTTCTTGATGGCGCTACAGGCTCTGCAACTTCGTAATTGAACAGAACTTCTAATACAGTAACAAACAGTTCAGTTTTTGTGCAGTAATAGCTATTATAAACAAATATGTGAACATTAAGAACATCTATTTTGTGATTATCCCCGTCACTCTAAAAAAAAAATGAAATAAGAATATATTTTTTTTAACACCAATTTTGTGTTTCATTGATTTATTTAATGTCTTTTACAACGCCTACAAAAAAAACATTTTATCGGAAAAATCCAGCGAACTCCGAACCAAAAGAGTGCAACATTTGATAGATTATTTGTCAATTTCTATGGGACAGAATATCACCTTGAAATAAGACGTGTTTGGAACAAACTTTGTTCAACGCTCGACCAATACCGTAGTAACTGAGAAAAAATGCTTCAGAAGAAACAATTTTCTGTACTCTTTAAAACAACAAACCGAGTAATCTGAACTCCCACAATGCAAAAAAGAGAATTTAAAAATGTGCACCCAACTTTAAATTTCGTGCACAGTAGTTTAGAAGTCTTACTCTTTAATGTAATATACGGTACCTTCTGAAGAAGCACAATAGGCATAAAATTTAAATAAATTTCTATTCTTAAAGCGCCCACCCCTAAAAGTCACCCCATAAACTAGAATTTTTTAATTATTTTTGCCCGACTGTAGACCTTAAAAAACATTTAGACAAAAAACGAATTTCCACAACTATTTTAAGTTGTACCTATCGCAGTGCAACGATTTGTGGTCAGCAAGGTTCCTAGATCTAAGTGTCCTTGATTTTTTCTACCGGGTCATACCAAAAACTATT
Organism: Stenurella melanura; assembly: GCA_963583905.1. NCBI lineage: Eukaryota > Metazoa > Arthropoda > Insecta > Coleoptera > Cerambycidae > Stenurella > Stenurella melanura. Next base: position 145,601,834 of record OY757314.1, on the reverse strand, counting down.
TGTACGTATTAGGACGTTAAACATTAGCCTATTATTAAAAATTGCTGTTTCCTTTTTGCTTTAAAATACTGCACGACTGTGATTTCTTCTATTTATTTCGAAAACGAAAAAAGTTAGATTAATTCCAAAAGTACTATTGAAATGTCCATTTCTCCCTAACCAACTTTTGTAATAACGGAGATAGTAATACATGCAGTCTCAATTTAAGACACACTGTGTAAGAGATATTAGTTTCATAACATAGGTAAGGAGACATTTTCACCAAACTTATGCTATATAACTTTTCTTAGTGATGATGTGCGCAAAGGAGTTAAAACATTTTACTACCTTCTATTGTCTGCAAAATCCCACATAGATAATGAAGAGAAATATATTCGAAATATCGATCAATAATTTATTATTCTCCAAATTATAATTTTTACTCTTTGCATGCCCAGAGATAAATGTAACCCCTTATAAAATTTTAATTACGAATAATTTAATAAATAAAGAAGAATAAAATGTAACATTAAACTCATGAAACATTAAAAATGATATAAATGAACACACTTGAATTAATTCTTTCTGGGAACTCCATAGTATCACCTTCGGAATTCGGTAGATATGGATTTATTACTAAATAAGGATTAGCACACATATTGCTTTATTTAAAACTCTCTCATGATAATAGACTAAATTCGTCAGATAAGATAAGAATAATATTATCCACAATATTAAAAAAACAGAAGGAGTAACAGCGAAACTATAAAGGTAGGGGCTTTATTTTACCAGTCAGATGCGTGAAAAGCCCCATTACGAATTTGAACAATTGGAATTTTTAAAAGTACACTATAATCTATTCAATTTAAGAATAAAGTAATATGTTTATAATTCAAGTCGTCTTTTAACGACCATATGTTTTAAATATTCAAACCGGAGTAATAATGTCTCCCTATTGTCATGTCTTGAGAATGCCCTTATTTGATATAGTTAGGGAAATGGCGTGCAAAATCAACGACGAAAAGTTATCGTCTGCCAGTCGGTAATCGAGAAGGGCATATAACTAGGAATACATTTTTTTTCATCAAATGGTTACCGATGCCTTTCCGCATAGGTAGTTAGTGTATGTACTACACGTACCCCAATTACGCTGGCAGACAAAACTTCCGGGCGGTATGCGGTAACCGGAAATCGAAAAAAAATTTTTTTTGTTACCGGAACAATGAAACTAACTCCTATCTCTAAAATAAAAGATTTACAAAAGCTGATGGCAAAATTGAACATATAAAAGTGTATATTTAAACCTAGCGCAAGATGTTTGTTTTGGCCTGTACAGTACTGTACTTTAGTGGCGGTTTTTGAGCAATTTGCCATCAAAGTGGCGAAAAATGGACAAAATTTTGAAATTATGACAAAAAATATTTAAAATTGAAAAAAACGTCTGCCAGACCAGAGCATGGTTCACAAGACACTAAAGAACTCTAGCCTTGGCTGGCAGACGTTTTTTTCAATTTTAACTATTTTTTGTCATAATTTCAAAGTTCTGTCCATTTTTCGCCACTTTGATGGCAAATTGCTCAAAAACCGCCCGGCAGAAATGTCTGCCATTAAAGTACAGTACTGTACAGGCCAGAACAAACATTTTGTGCTAAGTTTGGTCCGGTAACAACATTTTTTTTTTCAATTTCCGGTTACCGCGCACCGCCCGGAAGTTTTGGATCAGATGGATTCAAATTATCCCACCTATTATACATTGCTGGATAATGCCTTTGTTGTGTTGGTATTCGAGTGCTGCGTTGACAAGTTTTGGTGTTTGTGGAAACTGCGTCTCCAGACTTTTCCCAAATAAATCTGGATATCCTAGTCTTCACAAGTTGGTGACTGAGATGACTTGCAAGATAAAGCATTTTCACAAAATATTATTTAAGGTATTTACGCAGAACTTTCCTCTTTCATCGTTTTTCGAAGGAGATGATGGAATAATTATGAACATTAAGGATAGGTAAAATCTTGAGTAAACATTACAATCTTCGGTGATTTACTGTATTTTATATAATTCTTGCTTATTCTATCACAGTCTGCTTGTAAAGTAATGTTGGTTTTACACTTTTTTTTTTCAATTACAACAATAAAATCCATTTTTGTTTAAGTTTAAATAATTAATAACTTTTTTAGTTACTGATCGATCTTGTTAAAAAAAGGGTTCATCCTCTACAGAAACTTCCTGCTCAAAGTTTAATACTTTCCGGGCCTTTCTTTCTTAAGCATGATATGCTTACAAGAAACGTGGTGGATGGACGAAGGGTCGGACGGACAAACATACAGACAGACGGATGGACAGTTGTTCAGAATTCGATCACTAACATAGTAATATGATTTTTTTTTCTCTACGAGCGATGTGTACGATTTTAGGATGTGCCGATCAAATGCAATTATACTCTCTGTTTTCAACTTGCCAATAGTATAATAATAATAATAATAATAATCTTGAGGTGCGCATTATAGTATCAGATCTACCATAGCACACTTTAATTATTTTTTAAAATAAATGGACATTAAGTATAATCCTTATAACGCCTAATAAAAAATATATACTTCGGCAGAAAGAGTTTATTGGGTATTAAACTGCTTCTACTAATGAACATTTTTATTGTTAATAAATTAATAATAGCTGTCACCATACTTTAAAACGTCTATTCACTTTTAGCACTTGTATAAATTTATGTCACGATGTCAAAGTTAAATCGAACCATCAAAAGAATCCTAAAATAATTGTAATTGAATAGTTATCGTTTCAGGAATCATTTCATTTCCGTTATCAAAACATCCGGTGCCTGTTTCGCATCTTTACACAAAAGTCAGATATGACATCTCCGTTTATATTATATTGATATTTTGTTTAGGTATTCAGTCTTCAATTATTAGTAACTAAGAGCTATTGAAATCTAAAAGTTATTACGTAATTAATTACTTTCAAGAAATGAATAGCGGAAACATTTCGTGATTTTTTTCAGTCCTCAACTGATTTTCATAATAAGAATTCTAGTTTAGTTCTTTACCGTTTCGTGAATACTTATTTAAAAAAAAAGTATTAAGTGACAAAAATTCTCATTCTAAACATCAAATAAAAAAGTCTGGGTGTCTATATATGACCATATGCGTGTATGTCTCTGCGTTTGATATATGTACAGACTGTTTAAAATAAATCAAAAATAAAATTACCAACTACAGGGTGTCCTGAAAAGATACCGACTTTGGAGCGGTTATAGAAGATATCGGAACAAGTAATTTTTGTTATTTCTTAATACACCTATGACGAAACACATATTCATTATAGGATTTTGCAAACAGTGGAAAGAAAAGCTATCTATGAGAACTAAAGGAAAAACTATATATATAAATATTAATGAAATCTTTGCATTCTTTCGATAACCTGACTTCTGGTTATGCTACCAAGTGAAAATTCTTATCAGCCATTCTCTGATGGGTCAACAATAAGGACGAAAAACGTTTCAAAGGCTAAGCATTTCCAAGAAACTGAATGAGATTTTATGAAAATGTAATTCATTAGAATGGAAAAATTTTTAAAGACAAGGTACGTAAACAAATTAATTTCAGGCCTTTGTTCTCATTTTTAACTGAATTTACATATCGTAGGGGATCATGTGGATACTAGTTTAGCCTGCTTAGCCGTAGGGGACTAGGTTGGATGCTAGTGTTAAAATGAGAATGGATGATAAGAATTTTCACTTGGTAGCATAACCAGAAGTCAGGTTATCGAAAGAATGCAAAGATTTCATTAATATTTATATATATAGTTTTTCCTTTAGTTCTCATAGATAGCTTTTCTTTCCACTGTTTGCAAAATCCTATAAAGAATATGTGTTTCATTACTATGAGCAAACAAATAATAAATAATTCACTTTTATACACGTATGACCATAAAGAAGCTGTTATGACTCAAAAATAGATTACATTTTTTAATAATCTTTTCAACTACCCGATCATGCAAAATTCACAATTAAAATGGAACACCCTGTATTAGTTGTTTTATCCGCAGTTCATCATTTCTATTGTCAAACTGTATTGTGAGAGTTTGTTTGTTTATTTCTGTGCTTTTCATTTTCATCTTGCAATATAAGACAAATAGAAAGTCAATTCAAATCATCTCCCGATGATGGTAACGTGATTAGCGAAACGCACGTAAGATTGTTGATATTCGAGTGTTGTGTTTAAGAGTTTTGGCGTTTGTGAAAACTACGCCTCCAGAGGCAAATAAAAAGTGCTTTCTCACAACGCAGACTGCTGTAAAATTTCAAACAGATAATAGTTATTAGTATCGGCTGACGAACTCGGTACCTGAGCGTTTTCTTATTGACTTGTTCGAAAGTCGTCTTTAAAATGGAAATTTTTCTTTTCAAGAACAGGTTGACGTGCGAAATGAAATGTAATGGAAGATAAAGCTGCACGCTTGTACCAAGACAAATATTACAATTGCCCTCATATCACATTTGCTTCCATTCATCACTATATTCCAGAAAATGACACACTGAAGCGGAGTAATGGTAGCGGTCGTCAAAGAAGAGCCCGTAAAATAGCGTTTGATGAGGAAGCTTAAACCGTATAGCAGCATCTTTCACAAGTACAATATGGCATGCTGTGCTGCTCCTTCGTCCCCGACCGTTTATGAAATGTACAAACTATGAACTGCCGAAAGCTACACTCATCAGATAGCTTCCTGCCAATGAATTTTGGCAATTTGATCCAAACTTTGGAACAGTTGTCTAATCCTCCGATGAGGCATGTTTTACTCGAAATGGTTACTTTAACAGTGGAAATAGCCAAGTTTGAAGCAAGGAAAATGTGTTATTTTTAGAAGACACCAGCAACATTATTTAGGTTAGTACTGTGGGAGAGAACTTGATCGTGTACCTGCTGCCACTTCGTTTGAGTGTTCACATTTTTCTCTAGGTTTTGCAAACTGTTTTGTCTGAACTTTTCCAAAGTCTCACCTCAGTTTGAACCTGAGCCAGTATCTAAATCGGCGTTTCCGGAACAGGTGGATTGGAAGTGACTATTTCCTTTAGAGGTTTTGTGAAATCTCTGGTTAGTCCATTATCGAGTTTAACCGCATGAAGGAATGCAGGAGATGAACGATACAAGTTTTATGAGTGGAAAGTCGTAGGTTTGAAATAGCTTAACGTTGGATATGTGTATGCGTGAGAACAAATCTTAAAGCAAGACGTAGCTCGAGCCGTATCACGCCATAAACGTTGAGACTGATTTTATACGAATCTCCTGTACTTGGAAACGAAGATCTTGTGGCAGAGTCATTTCCGCGTATGAAAAGTGCAAGGTATTCCAGGAATAATCCATAGGGTCCGTGAATTCACGAACCGACGATGCAGTTTATGTATAGAGGCAAGTGGTTAACGTTTTCAGCAACTGCTCTGAATTCGAATAATTTAGCCAAAAAGGGCCCATCTCTTGTTGATACCTTTTCTGAACATCTTGTATATCAATAATTCTGTGTAAGTAGTACATTTATGAATACTGAATATAACAAACATATTCTTAAAGATGTGTATTTGATGTACATAGTACATAAAGGTTTTCTAATAGAGTCTTGAGATAGGAAACAGTTTAGGTTTCCGAAACGTTAGTACAATAGTTACATTATATTTTTATTTCAACCGTATGCGTATGTCTAAACACCCTCTACCTGTTCTTCGATGGAGAGTTACAGGCACAGAAGATATTTTTCAGCAATATAAGTACTGGATAGTTTTGTATTATTGTGTAAACTTCATGAACATTAATTTAGAAGTGAGAGTGGAATGTGATTGAAAATTCTGGGGAGTAAAACAGAAAAATTGAAGTAACACTGATTGAACAAAATATCTTCAAAATGAGGCATCAATCATTTCATTTGAAATTTTTAAGTGGTGGCTCATATGGAAAGGGTTGAAGAAGGTTGAATGTTGACACATTAGAATACTTCTTAATTGTACACTTTTCATATTCTCTTTGCTACCGTAAACTGCTTTTCGTTTCTGATTTACAGCGGGTGTTCTATATTTTGCTAAAATTTCTATCGGCCATATTTTTTTATTGGCTTCACCAAATCTTACCAAATTGAGTTGGATGCATTACTGATGAAATCATAATTTTAACTAAATATTATGTGCGTTATTTCCTCAATTATCTCATTTCAGTGTAATTGTTACTCGTTTGTATCTAGTAGGGAATCGAGGCATCCGAATTTCGTACCTTGTATACCACTCGAGGAGGTAAAGAAACTGAAGATTGGAACTTATGTAAAATGACCTGCTGCATCCGAATTTTTTAGTCGCGAATTAATTTGGAATTTCGAAATCAGTGGTATGTAGTGTTTCTGTTTATTTTTAATTTGAGATTTTTTGGTATTATTTTTTTAACTTGTCATATTTTTTTTATTAGTACGTTTATATTAATCTTAAATTTAAAACATGTAATACTCACATACCTCTAATCACGTTGAAATGACCAAAGTTTAAAGATTTAAGATAATTAATACCCTATTGATAACAGAAAAAAGAAATACCATAGCTTTCTGTAATTAGCAGCATAAAATGTAGTCGCTTGTTAACTTTATTATTATTAAAGATAACTAGGTACTATAACGACAAAATTGTAGCCACTGCATTAAAGACGTTTTTTTACTAAAACACTTTTTCATTCTGTTTATTTTTCGAAAACTCGTTAAAAGATAATGTGTTATTTGCGTACTGGCATTTGATCGGCACATTTCCAAAGCAGGTATAATATCGCTCGTAGAGACAAAGTTTTCATATCACTATGTTGGTGACCGAATTCTGAACAACTTTCAAAATGTTCGCCCGTCTGTCTATCTGCCCATCCGTTAATTATATTTCCTATAAGTCTCGATTACGGGCTTTGTATAGAAGATTTTATACAAGATTTCTACTATAACTAAAAGTTCGCACCCCGAAGACGGTCAAATGCCAAAAATAAGAAGATCAAAGACAACGGCAATTTTAACAAGACATTGTTTTATCTGCTGCCAAAAAAACTTAATTAGAAAGGCAAGAGAAAACTTATAAGCGTGGTTTCATTTAATAGACAATTAAATTTGGAAAATGTCAAAGAAATTAATAGGTAATAGTGAAATATTACACAGAATTCAAGGTTTTGGAGACAGTAGTTGTGTGGACATGATAGCAAAGACTTAAGTACCACACTTTGTGCATGACAAAATGTTTACATACGTTTATTGACATATTTTGAGATGTTCTACCGCATCTCGAAGAAGCTTTATTTGCCAAAAACGAATTATTTACTGTAGCTGAAATTAGAACACTTCTTCATACTGAAGCAAATGTACATGATGTTATATAGAGTGCTAAATATCCCAGTGGTGATGATATTGCACATACAATGAAAATAGTTTCACGATAAAGTACTTATTATTTCGCGAGTAGGTACGAAATTATCAAACTACGTGTGTTACGCAGATTTCAATGTAATATAAACAAGCTAAACATTATACTCTTCACCGATTTACTGCACTTTTTATAATTGTTGCACATTCTATAGAATAGTCTTCGCAGTTATTTGCAAATAATATTAGTTTTATACATTTTTTTTTTACTTACAAAACATATATATTTTTTTAAATTTAAATAATTACTAACTGTTTTGTTTATTGATCAATTTTATTAAAATATAGTACGATTTCCTCTAGCTAACACTAACTAACTGTCCAAATTTCAATACAATCGGACTTCTCGTTCTTGAGTTATCGTGCTTAAAGGAAGGTGCAATATAGTAAGGGGTCCAAAGCATTAAAAATTGAAATGACCCATTCCAACAAGGTAAATAAGTTTTGAGCTCGCATATCGAAAGAGGGTCCTAATGGGCATCAGAAATGGCTTGTTGGACTTTTGTTGAGGATTGCACAACTTCTCCACAAGAAAAAAAGATGGCGGAATGTTATTTCAAGAATTCGTGTTTTTAAACGTATACCTCTCTCTAGAAACTTAACTACATGCGATATTGATCTGATTTTTTTTCTATACATACTACTGACATGAGCGCATATGTCTGTATTAGTAGAGTTTCAAAATCACTTACGGTTTTTTTCTAATTAAATCCTAAATCACAGGAACGAAATTTGTGTGTTTGAAATTTCGACGTGCGGATAACTACATTAAATGTTTAATTTTCTTATATATTATATGCGAATGAAATATGGTCTAAAGATCAGCAAAGTTTTTGCAAAAAAAATTAACTCGATATCTCATACTGTTTTCGAGTTACAGATTTTTTAATTCGATCGTATAATGTCTTGTTATGATAACGCGCAATGTGACAGCTGCGGCAGGATTCGGTCTGTGTAATTGTGGATAGACATTAGTCTAATAACTAATTTGATTATGGTATTATATTACTATTAATCAGTAGGTCACCAATTGTCTGAAAATTAGACAATCATTTATGTGTTACAACTACGTGATTTTAAAATAGAGTCTGTTAAAATATAGATGCAGAAATAATGGTTTAATGATTACTGAAAAAAGGAAACATAAAGTACGTCCAATTTGCTTAGAAAATTTTCAGTTACGTCATTTTGGCTTAGAAGGACTGTATATATCGAAAGGTGCAAATACAGTATGAAATCGTCAATAAATTATACAAATTTGAGATTAAAAAATTAAAATTGTCCGAAATTTCATATTTAAGAAAATGTATGGTATGACTTAAAAACACATCAGAATTATATGAATTCGCCATAACAGACACAATTCTTATTCTAAACTGAAATTACTTTATAAATAGTAACAAATATAAAGCGAATAATCTAACATACATTTTAGAATGTTGCTGTAAATAATGACATACCTACGTTTCCCAATAATGTGAACTTGCAATCATGAAGAAGGGAACCAATAATATTTGCGCAAGGTATGTTTAATTTTTGCAAAATAGAAAACCTACAAAAATTGTGTGAGTACATGACAACAAAGGGTATCTTAAGATACTCACGAAATCAGTAAATAATTAAGTGAAAAATATGAAGAAGAAAATATTGTAAAAACGTTATTGGCAGTCGGTGTATTGTGTGACCTGTCAGTTATCCTTTCCGTAGAGGATAAATGAGCAGTTATTGTTGCCTTAAAATGAACACGCCAACTATATATTTTGATTAATTTTGGAGATAACTGCGATGCAATTGATGATCGTGTAATTTAAGATGCTCGTTAGTCCTATGTGAATATATCCATACAGATTCACACAGGACTTACGGATTAAGGATTTAAATTCACTACGGCCATCTGTAGTGAATTTAAATCTTTAGATTTGCTAAGGCAGTATTTATTTTTCCTTAAGGTTATTAGACTTAGTTAGCTACGTCCGCGTCCTACACAAGACACTTACTTACTGCATTTAAAACGAGCATTATAGGGGACGGTAGTCCAGTGGTTCAGTGTACTTAGCTTAGCTAGTAACTGAAGAACCTAGCGAAGTAGGTTAAAACCCTGCTCACTGCGAAATATTTTTAATTGTAAAAATTATCCATAAAAAGTGGTTTAGACCCCTACCTAACACAAAATCCTGGACTTATAACAAATTTTCTCGACTTGAGAAGCAGTTAACAAAGCACGTAAAATTTTAGTGTACAAGCGATTTTCCGATCTCCTTCCCAATTTACCCTTTCCCAGAAAATTTGGATATCTGATAGAGAATAACCAAATAAAATCACAAATGATGACAAAAAGTCACAACTGGTTCTAAAGAAAACAAATAGTGGAATTGTAAAGTAAACTGTGATTAAAAATGTGCGTCCACTTGGTGTTTTGTTGCATGTATAGCCTTTCCTAACAATTGTTTTAAGGGCAGAAATAATACAGAGCAGTTTTTAGCAGACAGTGCTTCTTAATAGTAATGCCTATGTAGTGGTTTGTCAATGCTTACTGAGCTGTGTATACTTATTATGCATTATTATTATTAATTTTATTACTTATGTATATATTACAAGTTTTGTGTATGTTTTTATGTTTTCATATTTGTAAAATGCTATATCATTTGTACCACAATAATGATATACTTAATAAATAATATCTCTATACAACACCTTCATAATTAATAGATCGAGTAAATCATCGGCCAAATGAGTTTCTTTTTACCTGGTAATATTTTTGCAAAATTGTAAAAATGTAAATAATAGCACAATTTCAAAAATGTATTGGCTTACTATCTTAATGCATATTAGCCAGAAAACAGCCGTATGCTAACAGGAATACCACGAATCTAATTATGGTTTATTTTAAAAAGTCGTTAACTCAAAAACTGTATAAGATATCGAGCTAATTTTTTTTGCAAAAACTCTGTTGATCTTTAGACCATATTTCATTCGTATATAGTATATAAAAAAATTGAATATTTAATACAGTTGCCCGCACGTCGAAATTTCAAACACACAAATTTCGTTACTGTGATTTAGGATTTATTTAGAAAAACACCGTAAGCGAGTTTGAAATTTAATTAGCACAGATAGATGCGCTCATGTCAGTAGTATATAAATAAAAAAAATCAAATCAATATCGCATGTGGTTCACTCTCTAGCGAGAGGTATACGTTTAAAAACACGAATTCTTGAAATAACATTTCGCCATCTTTTTTTCTTGTGGAGAAGTTATGCAATCGTCAACAAAAGTCCAACAAGCCATTTCTGATGCCCATTAGGACCCTCTTTCGATATCCGAGCTCAAAAATTATTTACCTTGCTGGAATGGGTTACTTCGCGATTTAGACGGCTTTCGAAGGCGTGGACCCTCTACTAATACTAAGCGTTTGATACGGCCGCGGCCGCAAGGAAAACAGAGCGCGCAAAAGACGTTTGGGTTTAACTTACTATAATTTTTTTTACCCTGAAGTTAGAGACACAATTTCTTCATTAAAAACAATTACAGTATTTTTGGAGAAATTTTGTTGCTGACTTCTTTTTAAATGTCAACAAATAACAATCGTTCCTCGATAAGTCAAAATATCACTACACAAAACCGACAACGACTTATAAACTTGTAATTTCCTTCAGAACAGAAGACAATGGAATACAATTTAACAGCGTCAGTGTTATAGTCAGATACTAACAATCATTTAGAAAAAAAATTAGCTCGATAACTTTTTTAATAATGAAAATATGACTTGAGAAGTATTAAAAAATGGCTATTTTCGATTTTGGGATAAAATTGACTTTTAGGGGGTGTTCGCAATCCCGAATGTGGCAGGTGATTTTCTATGGGAAGCCATTTTCAGTTTCTTTATGTCCTCGAGTGGCATAGACCTCTTTTTGCAGGCGATTTTCGGACGGATCGGTTCCCTACTAATCTGTTCTAATTTTTTTTTAATGTTTGTTGATATTTTCACCTTTTTACTATTTTGGCAAACGACAAAATAACGTTGGGACAAATTTTAACAGGGAGTAAAATTTAATTTTTTATCGCCAAATTAAAGTTACCTATGTAATTACTGATTTTTCTGTAACCGGAAGGCTCCCAAATATTTTTGAAATTGATTTATTGTGAAATTTCGAGATACGAGGGGGTGTAGGCGAGAGGTAAGACACACTGTATGTATATCAATTTTTAATTCTTTAGTAAAACTGATTTTTTTGCAATATTTTTAACTTAATACATTTTTAAGTTAACCGAATTTGAACAAACCAGTATAAAACCTTTTACTTTGCTAAAGTCGTCGTCTAAATACGTTTTGTAACGAAATTTTCTTTTATATTCATTCTTTTTAAGAAGAACCAAAATATACCAATAAAAACGATTTCAAAAACCACTTTAACAGAATTTTACTTCCCTCGCATACCGACGGGAAGTATTGTATTCGATAAAAAATCACCCTCCGAGATTTCTTCGGATTTCCATGATTTAGCCAATGTAGATTACAAAATATTGGTTTTTCAATTCCGTCAATCAATCTGTCTGTCTGTAGGTCTCTTGGCACATTAACTTAAAAATAACTTGACGGAGAACAGTCAAATTTGGTATGTAATTGACGCTACTACCAGCGAAGAAACGATTAGACTTTCACTAGAGAATAAACAGGGTGGATCGTCTAAAGTGAAATAGATAATGAAAAAAAATGTTTGCTCAAATTTAAAATTTCTACGTTTCAAGTCATTCTAAACGTATTTAAAATATTTTTTAACCACTACTAACTATCCTTCCACACCACTATGTAGATGTGCAACTAAAAAGGTGACAGATGGAAATAATATTTTGCATATACTTAACAAAATCGTCAACGAAAACACCTATTACAGTTTTATTGAAAAATATACAGGGTGGTCAATGGTCATCCTAAGAAATAATTCAAATATGGTGGAAACTTGTGTTTAGGTATTTACGCAAACCTTCCATATTTGGCACCTTTTATTTAATATTGAATGTTCGCTGTCGGATGACCACTTTGCATATTTTTTTACCAAAAGTTATCAGGTTTTCTTTGTAATAAATAATAGCGATAACTACATTCCGATTACTATTCTCAAATGTCGTTTCGTAATTAATAACGTTTTAGAGTGACCGCCATGTATAAATAAAGAGGGAAGTTCTGTGTAAATACCGATTTTTTTTTATTAAGTATACATACACATACAAAAGAAATAATAAATAAAGTAGTAGTATGTACCTAGTTAATAAAAATTTAGTAAACGTGGGTTTTGAAATAAATTGCTGAGGCTAGATAAACTTTGCAACAAGTTTGATGATTTTTTACGATTTATTAGCGCATTTTAAATTTTCTTGCGAAAGTATTCATACAAATTTTTGGGGAAAAAAATTCGGTAAGCATACGGCATCCTCGAGAAAAGTTATTAAACATATAGAAAACCGGCTCGACGAATATATTATCTTGGATGGTGATTTAGTGTAAATTAATAAAGTTTGCAATTGTAAACGTTTTTCCTAATGATTTTTTTCGATTAAACAAAGCATAAGTTTTTTAAATTTTCATAAGTTTAACCGTTCTTAGAAGGCCATGTTAAATGTAGTAATTTTTTTTTTTTTGCAAAAAAATCATCAATTTTGTTCGTTGCATAACTGAAAAAAAATGAGATTGGTCTGAAAAAAAATAGAAAGATACGAAGGTGTATAAGCCAGAGGTAAGGCACTGTAGATGCGCTCTCATAGTTTTCGTGCAGAACTATAGATAGTTATAAAATTCATTAACCAAAATAATGCGCTTGAAAATTCAAATTCAACCACAATCTTTAGATATAATTAATACATAATACTTTCGTCAGAATAAAAAATACATATTTCTAACATATTATTCCTACAGGTGCAACCGACAAAGTGAAACCACAGGTGTTCCAGATCCCCAGATTTTCTGCATAGTTCCACTCAATGAAAACTATAGCTAAGCTAAGCTTGTAGTCCTGGCTTCAAACACTTTTATATGTTAAATTATTATTTAAACACCATAGCATAGACATTTACATACAATACTCCTACAAAACAAAATAGAGATCCAACGTATTTCAGGAAACGCTTTGTGAGATCGGTGTATTAAAAATATTTAGACATTTATATTTATTACACTAGGCAAATTAAAAAGCATCCTTGTTTGCCCTGTATATTTACTATCAAATATACCGAGTTCCTTAACACAACAAACACATCCATATAAAATACCGTCGGAAGTATAAACATTTGATAAGCTTACGTTTAAACACTAACAAAACACTTAACTGTCAACGTTCGAATTCTCACTTGGTCAGGTACACAGAAAATGTTGTGTATGCAACCCGCGCGAGACCTGAAACGATCCGCTCGCTAACCTGAAGAACACTGAAATTTCAGCTTTTCAGAGCACGGCCGTCGGGCATGCGCCCTCCACTTGACACAGGCTGCGTTGAAGTATTTTATAAAGAGACCGGTTTTAGGATAAGCACGTAAATTATTGATTTAGTTATTGTGTTCTGATGTTACGATGACCCTTTTTACAAAATATCTTGCAAATAGTCTTATATACATTGTTTCATTTTACAGGGTGAGTGGACGTCCTTTTCGACAATTTTGGACTTTATTCGAAATTCGGGTCTGTTGGAGGGCAATTAGCGCGATTTAAATGTTGAAAGAGGTGCTTCATTATTAAAACGTAAAAACAAATTGTGGTAAAGGTGACCTAATTTTACTGGAAGCTCATAATGAAACAATTGCATCATTGATTTATCATCTATAAAAATAATAAAAACCGTTGCTTAAGAAATCACTACTGCCACATCCAGTTTCCTATCCAAGTCTCCTTAAACAAAAACATCTTGATACTATATTTGCACTCCAGTATGTGCAAATAATTGCAAATGAAATTTCAATACTTAATATGATATTTGAACTCGTTCTTTCCAAAGATCCATAAAACGATATGCCACTTTATTATTTTTTCGATCGACGTTTAATGGGCGTGGGAGTGGTAATGGGGGTGCGCTGATGTAAAAAAATTTTTGAGAACTGCTGTTCTCGTACATACACTAATTAATAATTTTATTTCGTCAATCTCTTTAATAAAGGAGTGGGGGTGGTAGATATCATATAAAAAATGAGACCTTGGCTTCTAGTATGTACACCAAATCTCAAGTTTCTGGACACTTACTGGTTTGCTTTACTTATACCTACCCCTATTTATCCCCCAACCCTTCAGCGGAATAAGCTCAAAATATAATCTAGTTCCAGATCTCGTTGTAACATATACGTCGTGCATCAAGACACTATCTTAAACCGTTCCAGAGTATTCGTGCGCACAAAAAAGTTTCAGACCGACCAAACAATTAATATTTCTTTAAATAATTATCTATTATTTAAAAAATTATTTGAGAGTAGTTAAAAATTGCAACTATCTATCTTTATCCTGTAGAAAGATAGTATCATAAACAATATATAAATGGTTTTGTACGTTGCTTTGGCAAATTCTGAATGACCAAAATGAAATGTTAACTTCTGAAATTAAGAAAGGTGGATATTTTACAAAGGATCGCGCACCATTGTGATGAAAAATTATCTCTCGGTGGAATTGTCTACATTTTTATCATGCAGATTTTGGCATCCTGAATAAAAGTCTCAACAAGCACGACCTTAAATAATGAACAGTTTAAGCCATGGCTTGCCAAAACTAGACAATTTTCATAATTTTAGACATTCAAGATTTTTTTCTTGTAGTTAACATAAACTTTAGGGAAAAAGTGCAGAAGTCGATAGTGTTTATTTAAATCCAATAAAGCTTAGGGAAATTTTCTAGACATTTAGACTTTTAGTTCTCACTAAAAAAAATAATATACACTACATACTATTATATTTATTAATATAAGATGATAAAAAATTCACTCTCATTGTTATTATTATATTAGGATTTAATTTTGCCCTTGTGAGGAGGTCATTTTGAGGCCCCATAAAAGTGTCTCGTAAGGGTTCAATTTAAAACGGAACTATTAATTTGTATTCTCTCGACAACTATGTAGAGGGGATATATTAATACATGATGTTAGATTTTGCTTTTAAAATGTATGTACAACAATGTTGTTCTATTCAAATCAGTTAAATTGTCATAGATCAGAATGGCTTTCAAGTAAGAGATTAGACAAAGATGATTTTATACTGGGTTAGATGTGACGTGTGACGTTTCCCTTACATCTCATCGCCACATCATTTGGCCGACCAAGTATATATACGAGCGGCTATGTTGAGTTCGTTGGAAAAGCGTAAAAGGCAGTGGCATTGAGGAGTTCATTGTCCCAATCATAACTTCCTAACGGCGGGCAGACTGTTAGGGTAAATTTACCTCGATCTTCTTGCTGTGTTTAATTTTTCAGTGTTTTTAAATCTATTCTTTGGGTATAAGAAAAATAATTTTAATGTTAATTTTAAGCCGCCACAGGTGGCAGGAGTTTTAACTTTTATTTAATTTTATTGAGCTGAACCGGTCGTGATCCACCCAACCGTACTAACACCACGGCGCTGCGCGACGTGGTTGGGCGGTTGATTCCGGATCTCGATCCGGGGAGGCAATGCTTTGTATTTTTAATTCCATATTAAATTTGTTATGATGATATGATGATGATGAGGAGTTCATCGACAATGAAAAAACATACTGTTTTAGAGAACAAATTTTTTCGCCTCATCTCAAATTCTTCTAGATACACCTCCATCAGAGATTTACGTGAGCGTTGCAACGAGATAACACCACTAGTGGACTACATCAAAACTACATCACAGAAATTTTATCAATTCAAGCTTAGTGATAGTCCGCTTACAAACAACATCACACAAATCAGAGAGCAAAATGCACCTTTTCGCATTAAACACAAATTACCATACCGAACGTTGCCCATCTTTCGGCAACAGTTGTAGCAAAAACTTTTTTCTTCTTCTTTAATTGCTATCTGACACAATTTTCAATCTTCATTCCTATCCCTTTCTTCGTTCCTTTTTGTAATTTTTGTCTTTTGTCGAAATTTTGTTTTTCCTAATCATATTTTTTATTAATTTTGAAGTGGTTTGACATAGCCATACCTCGCTCTTGTTGAATTTCCTGAAACGGGTTTTTTGGTTAATAATTTTCCCGTAAAACCAATTTTATTAATATTTTATACCTTTATACTAGGTACTTATTTATTTACAAATTATTTTAAATTTACATAGTTATATAAGCCTTAATTTTACATGCCTTTTAATTTAATTTTTGTAAAAGGAGTTGGTATTTATAAATATTTTTTTGTAATCCTACCTGACCTCACGCTGTCCAGCTTTACAAGTACTGTGGCATTTCCCGCTGCAGATGTTCGGCTGGCTCCGGACATGGGTGTTCGGATGGGACAGATTGTTCTTAATTTTTAATAAATATGTTTTTGATTTGATTTTGATTTGACGAGTTCAGGGAGTGGGAGTAACCACGAAATGAAGCGCTAATATTTTCAATCTCCACAATTGTAAGTCTTGAATGTGGTGATGAACTTAATTTTACAATAATTATGAGACGTAACAACCCAAAGTGTAAAATATTTAAATGAAAACTATATTTTTGCATATTTGAATTATGCTAGACAGAATACATATGATCCAACTCTCAGATATTATTTTGGTTTTCAATTTTTCTTTTTTTAAATTTTTTAAGGCCGCGACTTCATGAATTTTCGCATTTGTGGAAACTACGTTTTCAGTGGTAATTCTCTAAGCTTTCATCATGTTACCTGTGAAACAAAATACCGAGTTGTTCGGAAAAGTAATGAATGCTAGGGCTGACTCTGGTTTAGGTGTTAAGAGATCATGTGAGAAAATGACCACTGTGAGTTATCATAACTAAAGATATATTTATATTATACGGAAGAGAATAAAAAAAAGAAACAACACAACAGATAACGAGAGGCTGAGATGAAGAAAGAAAAGAAACAAAGCTTCCGAATTTCTTAAATAGTAGTGCGGTTGATGAAAGTGAAAAAAGGACCATTGGAAGACTCGACAAAGAAACGAAACGATTACTTTCTGTTGCTGTGAGTCGAACGACAACGTGGTTCATGTAATCAATACTAGTTTATAACAAGAAGGCCATCATTATGAAGATAAAGTCGTTTTTATCCATTAATAATTACGAAATTAGGTAAACTGTTTATAATTAATTAACTAACTAGTTGAAAAAGTATAATTCAATTAAAGGCCTGTCTCGAGTGTTTATCTTTAGTACGCTAGAATTACAAATTAGAAATTTATACACTGAAGCTTTTCTGAGAAACAACAACCCAATCTATGTTATTAAACAAATATTTACATTCCTGAAGAGTGTCGAGGGTTGCGTAAATAGTGGGGTGTTTATTCGACATAACATATTGTACATACTCGTTAATTTACCTAAAATTATTTGTTCGAATTATTCCATAGTGGCCACACCTGTCATGCCATAAGTATTCTGCTATTTTATCCCTAAAAAGTGGGAGATGGTATGTATATTGAACGGAAGAAAAAGACATGTTTAAAAACAAAGAGCCACATCAATCACACAAAGCAGAATCAGGAAGACAAATTATTGTTAACGGAGTAGCCTGGACAGCGGATTTCAGAGAACAAAGAATGGCCACTTGAAGTATTATCACGTATTCAGACTGCGCTGAGCGATCACCAGTATTTTCCACATATACATTATAAATATAACATTTCTGATTAAGTGTATGGTCGTTTTAAAAGTTGCCGTTTTTATTTTAATTTAAAGACAAAAATTTATATTTAAAATGTATTTATTTTACAATGTTCACAACACTTCAATTCTTAATTAAACCAGATAAAGCTTATTTTTAAATTAGCTCATTAGGCAACAAATTAACTGGTCAATACCCGAAATACCAATCATATAATTTCGTATATCGTGACATTTATTTGAATGTTTCAATCCATTTATTTTTTCTATAAAAAACATCTTTATTTAGTTTTACCTCCACCTCGGCTGGCGCGAAGGTGAGAGGTCTATAGGGCAAAATATTGCACTTTCTACATAATTCTTTTCTCGAAAGAAGTTCTAGGTAACCGTAAATTAGTTACTATAACCTTTGTTTATTTTTATCAAGTTATTCTATGTCAAACTGGATGTCAACGTATACAAATTTGTTCTACTCCGTTCACCCAAGAGATTCAGCTAAGCCACTCCCCACAAATGTGCGCTAAACTTGAATATATTTCTATTGGTTGAATGTTTAAAACCCATATTACAACCAACTATGTCGAAAAGGGTAATATATCAGGTATTTGTTCTCCGAGGCAAATCGTTTTCAGCCTTCAAATCTGATGTATGGTTTTTAGAAACAACTGATGTTATTTGCTGTTATTCCTATTCATCTAATAAAATAGTGGTTTTCAATACTGTGGTGCATATTTGTGTATATCAAAGTACGCAATAAAAACGATTTATAATATTGATTAAATGTCAGAACCACTTTTTCTTTTTTAGGTTAAGAATTCATTTTTGTCAAATTAATTATGAATCAAGCTCAAGCCCTTTCTCCGCCGAAAAAACGGAAAAGCAAAAATTTTTCGGTTAAAGAGTAGGAAAAATATTGTGAATATTTTTAAGGCTGCTGCTGCAGAGAACCCAGACAACCTTAAGAAACAAAACGTCGATGTTTAAAAATGAATTATTATTTGTTTGCTTAAAATTAATTGTATTGAAACGTATTCTTTATAGGATTTTGCAAACAGCAGAAAAAAAAACTATCTATAACTAAAAAAAAAACTATGTGTAAAAATATTAATGAAATCTTTGCATTCTTTCGATAACCTGAATTCTGGTTATGCTAGCAAATATTTAGAGTTATAGATAGTTATTTTTTTCTGCTGTTTGCAAAATCCTATAAAGAATATGTTTCAATACAAAACGTCGAGTTTACTGCAAAGGCAGCAGGTTATTTTTTTTTTTTTTGTATTATACAGGCATGCTCAAAGTACTTTCTCTCGAGGCATTCTTAGTTTAACAATGTATATTTATTATAGTTTATATTTGAGTTTATTACTATTATCTATATTAATTCTACATAATTTAGGTGTGAGTGACCGGAGCGTTTTCAAAATTCTTCATGAATATCAGGAAACACTATTCAATAATTTTTTAATTTTGCCGCTTTTATAAATTTGTAGTGTGTGAAGCTGGTTGTTGCCCTCAATGGTCTAAGCAAAATGGGGAGTGGCCTTACTGCATCTCTTGGGTGAACGGAGTATAGTTATTGCATTATATTTGAAACGCGTATTTGCAAAAATTTGCATGGTCAGAAGTAGACTATCGGTATACCCAATGAATAAGTACTTTGTTGTTTATAATATTAAATGTTATATTATTATATGGAGTGTATGAGTGGTCTGCAAAATACCCAAAGAACGTTTCTCTCAATGAAGTTTGTGCAGAAAGAAAATATATTACAATTAAATCGAAAAAGCGTATTTAAATATTTCATGTGACCGATCGATAACAGCATAATTAAAGAAGTAAAGTGTTCTTTGGTTATCATTTAAGCTAACCTATACTACCTTATACAATATTTTTTTAAATTCTAATAATTGCGACTTATTTTGCATAACCTAAAATCAAGCAGGAGTTTGTAAAATGCTTATTCCAAATTTCCAACCATTTAGAGAATACGGCATCGCTGTAGATATCTGATAGGAATTTAATTCAGGAAATGGGTTCTGTCGTATACACACACGCACATCAATATTAAATGGGATTAATGTGAATATGACTATAACGAGCTGATGTATTGGTTCACAAGTGTGCTACTTACAAACGTATTTTGTACAGGGTAACTTTGGTATTAGTTTAATCCAAAGGTAGCTAGTCCACGATGAATGAAATAAATTTGACAAAATCTTTGATATTTTCTTTCTACCAAAACGCTCGGACCCGTCGATTTCTATTTGTGAAATGGTTTTCGCGGAAATGACACCTATTTTGTTGTTTTAAATACGACACTCTGTATATTTCTACAGATTTGGATGGAAGATGAATATAGTTTTCATTAAACCCCTATTAGTCCAGTCCCTAGGAAAAAACTAGCGGCAAAAGCTGAGAAAAAATAATCGTCATTTATTTTTTGGCAGGTGTTTAGAAGTAGAAATGTAGTTATCAAGATTACTGTGGACCAAATATAAAATAAAATGGCGTCAAACTTTAAATATTTTTAGTCTCCCCACCCATAAAATTGGAAGGCTATTGCAATTGCTAAAAAAAAAGAGCAGTTACTGGAAGCGGCTGGAACCTGCTCGCCAAACATTTGCGAACATTCCTTGATTTGATGAATAACCTGGCTTATTACCGCTGACCCGTGCCATGCAGTTCTCCGTTTCGTGGGTAATAGAATCTACACTTAATACCCGCCGTTGTGGGATTTGGAACTTGCGTACCTCATCGGAATTAGGTTTTCAGCAATAATTCAAAAATTACAAAGGCATTTGCAATTTTAATTTTTACATAATTTTAAGAAATTTAAAAATTTCATTACTTGCTAATGATCTCATTTTGTATTTTTTCTTAAAATGAAAGTCTAGTTATAGTTTGACTTTTAAATTTATCAGCTCTTGAGTGGTATCGAACATACTATTACGCTCTTTGGAGCCCATTATAAAGAAATATATGGCGCCATTTTGATGCATTTTTGCATTTATATCATAAATATTTGGAGCTTTTACCTTAAACCTAATTAAGAGATTATGCATGAATCCGGCACCATATTGAAAATAAATTTTATTTCATTTAAAAGAAATATTTAAGGATATCTTCTAAATAGTTTTATGTACCATCATGAGCAATTAAATCGAATCAGTATAGTCGTGCAAATACCTGCAATTTTTGTCCACAAATGTAGCTTTTTGCACCACTGTGCGCCGCCACAGGACTTGAAAAATCCCATTTTAACGGAAAATGAACGGAAAAAGTAAATTGTGATACATCGTTGATATAAGAATACATCTACTTTCGAAAAGTATAATAAAAACGCGTACCATATTGGAAACTAAGAAATATGTGTCACACGTCACCCGATCTGCACCAGAACGGTTTCAGATTATGTACGATACTAGTACCAATCTTGTACCAAATTGCATCAAAATCCATTCGCTAGTTTTGGCACCATCGTGTCCTCAATCATACATACAGATATTTTTTTAAAACCACTTTTTCGCGTTCCTGGAACATCAAAACGTAAAGATCTAGTATTATTTCAATTTTTTTGTTATCAATTCTAGGAACCTCTCTATTTTTTCTAATTGGTAGAGACGTTAAAATGAGATAGAATCAGATCTTTACATTTGGAGGTTCCAAGAACACGAAAAAATGTTTGAAAGACAAAATAAAGTCACCATGAATATCTAACGATTGGCTTTTACAGAATTTGAATATCCCTTTTCGTTACCGCGGAATTTACGGGAGTTTTATATGAATCACCCTGTATATCAATTTTATTTTAAATGTTATTTAGGCGTTATTATTATAATTAATAATAATAATGCGAAATGAACGACAGTTGCGGCCGGGCGCTAGCGAATGGGAATTACTTATTAAACGCGATAGTTCTGTTAGAATTAATATTTCGTTTTCAAATTTAGAACGTTTTATTAACATTTTATGTTAACTGCAATACACATCAGAGTATCGGTGTCCAACGGTGTTAATTTAAAATGTTGTTAGAAGGTATTTTTAATAAAACTGTTATGAAACAATTGAAAGTTATGGTAGGGCGTTGCCGACTGTGCATACCTATTTGAACAATAATAATAGAAAATATTGACTATTCTTAATCTCAGCGGCATCACATGAATTGTATTGTGTCGCATTCGAGCAAAATGTTAATCAAATATTTATCTGTGGGCATCACGCCTGACTGCAACTCTTACTAATTACTCTTATTGCTAATAATTATACTTATACTATTATTACTGCAAAAAGACGACGCGCGACGTTATAATAAAATAAATAGAATATTACATCTAATTTGCGATGGGAAAAAATCACATTTAAAACCGAAACTAGAAGACATTTAGTACGTGGAAAATGTAACTTATTCTTGTGTCGATCTTTTGTGGACCCTACGTGACCCAATAAGCACATTCCAGAGCACGCGGTGAAGAAAAGTGACTCGAGAGGCAACCTATTTTTCCTATAGCCCTTGAGTCGTAGTGCCACTCTCGGAAAATAAAAATACAGCTTGTACCGACTTCTGCATATATACATACATGCATACTTAGTTATGTAAGTCTTACATATTCCATGTAATAAATTTCGATATTCGTAAGCACAGAGTCAATAAATCACAGGGAAAACGAGACGATGTTTTTATAAGCAAATGATATCGCGGGGTAGACGATAGAACCCTCTTTACGCTGGTTCGGTATTGATTCTCTTCAATAAATTTTCAAATTTATGCAACTAGTGGAATAAAGCATTAGTATAGTTTGCGGGTGATGCTTGCATAACCGGGCGTCTAGCGAGTTGTGTAACCACACACGAGTACGACAAGAATGCATTATTCCACGTGTTGCATTCCAGATTTTATCTATGATTAATTTTTCATAGTATCATTTTTATTGAATTGATATTCCTCACCATTTATTTTTATTTATTCAACAAATAACACCTAATTCGTAATCAGCAATACACAGGATGTCTCCAGATGCTTCTATGGCCTGCGGGAAAAAAGAGCTAAAATGACTGAAATGAATTGTTTGTTTGAGAAAAACGAATTAAAAGTTTGTCAGTATTTTTCCGTGATACTACACTTGTGTAATAGTCGAGGAAATTTAGCACAAAAATAGGCGAAACTATCAAATACCTGTGCAGTAAGACGAATCAAAATGCGTTTTTTTGATGCACTTATTCAATTTGTTACCTATTTTAATCTTATACAAATGGGAAATTGCACTTGAGCATAAAAAAATGCATTTTTTCGCGTGCAGTTTTTGAGGTGATTAAAAAAAATTCAAAATTCGGTAATCCATGGTGGAAATTAGCCCAATTTTATTACTCAAATGTTTTTGGCGTCGCTGATCACAAATCTGGGAAATTCAAAATGGCGGATCGAAAATCGGGTCATTTAAAAAAATATGAGAATGGATATCTTGGCCTTGAAAATCTGTACTTGGGGGTTTTCGATGTCGCTGATTACAATTCCGAGGTCTAATTTGGTAAATTCAAAATGGCGGACCGGAAGTGAAATCAATTTCTCAGGAAAAAATTCGTATTTTTTTCATTTCTGGGAACTCGGTTAGAGAAAATTCAAAACGGCGGACCGGAAGTAGAGTCAAATCCTCAGGAAAATCTCGTATTTTTCTCTTTTTTGGGCTGATAGTATGAAAAATACGAGTTCTAAAAAATATATTACTTCCGGTTCGCCATTTTGAATTTTCCCTAATTGGATATCAGATTCGTTATCTGTGATAACGTAAATCCCCGTGTTGCCACTTTCAGCCCAAAGAAGAAAAGAATATGAGCTATTCCGGAGAAATTAACTGTTCTTCCGGTCTGCCATTTTGAATTTCGTAAATTGGACCTCTGACTCGTAATCAGCGGCCTCAAAAACCCCCGAGTTCCCATTTTCAGCCACAAAACGAAAAAATACGATTTTTTCCCGAGAGATTGACTCTACTTCCGATCCGCCATTTTGAATTTACCAAATGAGACCTCGAATTCGTAATCAGCGACCTCGAAAACCTCAGAATACAGATTTTCAAGGCCAAGATATCCATTCTCATTCTTTTTTTTTTGGAAAATGACCCGATATCCGATCCGCCATTTTGAATTTCCCAAATTGGACTTCAGATTCCTGATCAGCGACCCCAAAAACCCACGAGTAACAAAATTGGGCAAATTTTCACCATGGATTACCGAATAATATTTTTTTTAATTCCTCAAAAATTGCCCGCGAAAAAATCCATTTTTTCGATGCACAAGTGTAATTTCCCAATTTATAAGACTAAAATAGTTAACAAATTGAATAAATGCATCAAGGAATGGAATGCAAAAAACAGCATTTTGATCCGACTTACTGCACATTTTTCGACAGTAGAATGCTATACTTCCACTATAAGCGATAAGTGTCGGATCATTTTGGTGATTCCTGGTAAAAGCAATGTTGCGTTGCCGGCATTAAAAAACAAATGTTTCATTTTTTCGCAAAAGCCTTGTCGTTAAAGCTTATTTTATTACGAAAGACTTGACATTTCGCAATGAGGTAAATTACAGATGAAAGACTGCGTGCGATTGGAAAATACAACGCGCAGATTACTTCAAATATCGACACCTGCCTGGATTCGACTCATATGTAGTCATAATGATAAGTCATAAGTGAAAAGTCCTGAATTGTAAAAGAAGAATGTAAACAGCTGAATAAAAATATGTTTAAATAAAGGTTAAGTAAATGTATAATATCTAATTATTATTGATAAAACGAATATTTCGCATTTACTTTACAAATTCTATCTAGCAAATAATATCTTACCTGAGTTTGATCTATTATCTACTTTTGTTCTGTGGATCGGTCTCATAGATCGACATGGTAAATTTAAACACCGCTACCGCTACCACCGTCCCCGTCGACACTACTAACATCGTCGCCCGTAATATCTTCAGTTTGAGTCTGTTGACCAAGTATACCGGCCGGAATTTTTTTTCGCCTCATGGTAAATGGCATCTTTCAATAAGTCAGTCGGTCTGACAGACCGGTCGTCCGGGTAGTGCATTATATTGTTGCCGTTCTGACGGACCGGGTCGTTCGTGTACCGTATTAATTTATTCGATTCTAAGAGTCTTTTGTATGAAATATGTGCCAGTCTGTCAGTTTGATTATTACTATAGTATGTAGAACACCTTTGTAATGTTCGAACTATTTATAATTACTATTGGTTGTGTAAAAATAATTATGTTGCACCATAAAATGTTTATTTTCATTATTATATTTTTTCTATATAATTATTTGGTGTACGATGTGATGAATAATGGAAATTTGAAGATCAACGTGGCAGGAAAGGCTTCAGCGAAAATTTCGCAATATACCAAAATTTTTCGGAGCCGAGTTTTGACTTTCGTACAAAATTCAGATTCATATGCCGATTCTGATGCTTTATATATAGAGCGTGATGAGGGAGGGTATCCGATTTCAGTTTAGAGGACGACAAAAATTTTTTTGATGATGTACAGGACATTGGACCTCACATACCAGATGTTTCAGATCAACCAAGTACAGAGATTCTATTTAATGTTGACTGTATATCTCGTGACGAGGAGGATCTCCATGAGCGTATCTGAACAATCATAATTTCAGCGCAATAAGGTGAGTTAATTTCGTGAAAAGGAGGAAAATGAGACGTTGCACAAGAGCTTTTACGATCATCAACTCGATCAAAGCGTATTCTGTCAAGAAACGACGATGGTAAAAACTTTGATGGTCAGGAATTGACTGGAGATGAGAAGAGGCCCACGTCACCTGAAATGGTTTACTATCGTCGTTGAATTATTCTTTTATTTTTAACAATTAATAATCATTATATTATTTTATACAACAAAAGTCACCAACTATGACTATTTCGTAACTATGATGTGATATAATAAGATTTTCTGATAATTTATAGCTTTCTTTATACACCTGTGTTCGAGCATAGAGCATGTTCTTGTAAGTACTGTTTATAAAAGTCACTCCAATATGTGTCCTTGACTTATAAATTAATGAAAGTTAAGAAAATTGAAAAATATAGCGGTCTGTAAGGCCGATGATCTGGGTAGGCGTTGAAAGAGAGATGGTCAGGGCTAAGGGTTAATTAATTTATTTTCGTTGTGATATTTTCATTATGCGTGTCTTGGCCTAGATTTGCCAATTACAAATGTAAAAATTTGGCTGTCTTTTTCTTCCGATGAAGCACTGAATAAACAATATTCAGTGGTGTATTTATTGTTACGCTCGAATATTTATCGATAGACGGTTGTTTTTGATAATATAATTTCTTTTGGTTGTGATTGCCACGACCGGAAAGAATAGACGGTATTTTTACATTTGTAATGTTTTTTTTGCTGATGTAGTTTACACTAAATTTTGGCAATCATACAGACAGACATAACATAATTAAATGAGAATGTGTTACCGATATATTTTAAAGCGGAATTCAAAAAAGAATAAATATATTAACCTCGATATTAACCAACAGTATGTATAATTATTACTATAAATATACTGTTACTTTCCTCACGATGAGAGTTCTTCAAAATCCGTGGTGAGGTTTTCCGTTTACGTTACTAGGTCCTTTCGAGGTTTGCAAAACTTCAAGTCAATTTCTTCAAATTGGCAAAGTTAAAAATTAGACTTGATTATATAACTAAGTCTCAAAATGAGGTATTAGTCAAATTCTATTGCCATTGTTCATTTACAAGTGGGTGACTCGTATTATTACAATAAATAATATTCCTACGAATTCGAGAAGGGGATTTTCAACTAATTAGTACATTGTATTATAGGCATACGATGTAAGCATCCAATTGCGAGCTTTATCTGTACCTCGTAAACATTTAACTACACATTTTTAATTTCGAAATAGACCCATAAATTCATGCAAAGCAATAAAGGACGGCTATCTGAGTGTAGAGCTTTGTACGAGATTCCTCTCTCCTACATTCCATATTTGTGTCAGTAGGACAGGGTCTTATTTTAGGGAGATGTAAGAAAAATGATTACTTACATAATTTGCAAATATGTCATCGCCTTATTCTTACCTAGACATAAGATAAGTAAATGACAAAGCTATAAGTGGATTAGGGCATTTATTTTCCGCAGAAATAGACGCACACATCTTTGCTTTGAATATTTCAAATTTCTGTGTGTGGGAATTATACCTTCAACCGACATTGTAAATCTGACATCATAATATTGTATTGTTGAGGAAAAATATCTTCGCAAAATATCAGAGCATTAAAGGGACGGGGAGTGTCTGAAAAATCGATCGCAAAATTTGATGCTGACAAAACAGAAATGACGTGAAAAAAACGTGGTATACTATAACAGAACAACAATTATGTTACGTATACCGGGTGGCCCAGGCACTCTACTAACTTTTGAATGGGCCAATGGTTTATTTTAAAAATTGGTAAAGTGACATGAAACAAAATTTCCAATGATGTGATGTAAAGAACCAAAATGCCGACTTCCTGTTTCGATGCAATTTACATGAAAATCAAATTATTAAATGGGACAACCTATATATTTTTGCATATTTGAATTCTGCTGGCCAAAATAATACAGATAATACTGATAGTACTTTGATTGTCGGTCAAAATTATTTAAAAAATCGGTCTGAAAACACCTGCAAAATATTATCATGAAATATTAGTATTAAACACGATTTACTACTCTTCATTAAGTTCAGCGATATTAGTTTTTTAAAGAAAACTTCTTTTTTTAACTGGAACCCATATGGGACAACCTGTTATTTAATGAAACCTTTCAATTACGAAAGGAATTATATGCCTACTTTCACTTTGGAATAAATTAGTAACTAAATAAAAGAAATGTTTTGTTTATCAATTTTTTTAAATAATTATTATTTTGAATAAGTTGGTTTGATTTCCCAAACCTACTTAATGAAAAGTAAATCGTATTTAATTTTAGCATTTGAAGACATAATATTTTACAAATGCAAATGGAATTTTAACAATTTTGAGCAAGTCATCTATGAACCACTTCCGGCTTTCACGGAAGTGACGCTAGTTTTGTTATTTTATATACAGCACCCTGTATATTTCTACGGATTCGGATGGACAATAAACAGCTTTTTCATTTGATCCCCCATACAAATATTTATTGTGAGTAGTTTCCGAAATATTCGTGCATGCGACTGTAATGCATATTATAAATGCATTGGATACAGGACATGTACAGAAAGGTCTCCTCAGAAAATCAATGTGTGGGCAGGAGTTGTCGGTACGTGATACTTGAATTGTGGAATCTTATTTCTTTGGAAGGACACTTTCTCGAATTTCAAGTAATTCCTGATTGAGCTGATATATTTGGTGAGGGTAAACTGAATGATATTTGGCTTCAATAAGATGACGGTTTCCCGCACCATTTAATCATCGTTCGACAATTTTTAGATGTAATATTTCCCAACAAATGGATCCGAAGGACTGGCTAGAAACAGTGAGTGGCCGCCTAGAACAGCCGATTTAAGCACCTTAGATCTCTAAATAATATAGACAACTTAAAAGATAGCCAAGAAATCCGTCTGAATTCGCCGAAAATTTTTCAGAATTTACAAGAAGAAATAATTGTTCAACCTCACAAATGTTGTCAAGTCGGATAACAATTTGGACATTTATTGTAAAAAGTAGTTAAAATTTATCCATCAACTTTGACACTAAAGGAATTACTTCAATTTATTCCTAAATATTTCAGAAATTATTCATATTTATTATGAATGTGTACAGAGGATTTAATGAACACGTTTGTTATCTTCCATTCAAATTTGTAAAAATATACAAGGTGTTGTATTTAAAATAACTAAATTGGTGTCACTTCGGTGAAAATTGTAATATTGAGTGACCGTGCAGATAAAAAAATACCACTTCTTAAGTAGAAGCCGAGATGTATGAGTTTTTTCGAAGAAAGAAAATAGGTAAGAATTTATGGAATTTATTCTTCACTATACAGGATGGGGCAATAGATAAAAAAGTCTATAACTGGAAATTATTTTCGAAGATACAGGGCGAGCCAAGACGAAATTACAGGACCAACTGCCATTTTTTAAAATGGAATCTTATGTATATCAGTACATTCTTTAAAGCTTCTTTCTAGGCTCTATTCATTCCTATTTTAGCATTGAATATCTCCCAACCATTTGGATGTAATGAATTTTTTTGTTGAAATAATGCAATCTGCAGATGGATATTAAAAAAATCACCAGTCACAATTATGGGTTTTAACAAAAACTTATGTAAGTACCAGTTACTAGACATCTAATTAATGTTTTTGAATTATTTTCATTTCCTAAAACTGTACAGGGTGACCAAAAAATTATTTTTCAATTAAGAATTTTTTTAATTGAATTTCCTCAATTTTTTCAAATGGAACACCCTGTATATTATTCAACGATGTGATGTGGGAATGAAAAACGAAAATTTTTTTGTAAGTACTTCCTTATGGCCAATTGCAACCAATTTCGTTTTATTGAGCAATAATTACGAAATTCAAAAATAAACTTAAAAAAAGAGGTTTCTTCAAATAGGTAACTCAGCAGAAAAAATTATAATAAATGTTCCACATGTTGCTCATTTCGATTGACACACATCTCTATGCGCTTTTGAAATGAGGTTCCCTCTGTTCCTAAAACTGCCGGTGTGGTAGATTTAAAGGCAGTTATTCTTTCCTTCTTATTTTGTACTGTTGTTGATGTGTCTCTATAAACAATTTCCTTCACGTATCCCCATAAAAAGAAATCTATTTTTGTAAGATCTGGGGATCTAGCAGGCCATTTAGTCTGTCCATTTCTTCCAATCCATTGATGAGGGTAGGTATTATTTAAGTGGTCTCTAATTGCATATAAATAATGTGCTGAAGCACCATCTTGCTGAAACCGCATCCTATTTCGAATTCTTTCAGGGAGATTTACCAATAATTGTGGCAGACAGTTTTACAAAAAATGAAGATAAATAGCTCCAGTCCAGTATTACATGTTCTCCAATAATTCCTCCCCAAACGTTTATTGACCATCTGTGTTGGTTATCAACTTGCATAAAAAAGTGAGAATTTTCCGCATAATAATGGAAATTGTCCCTATTAACAAATCCATTTTTATGAAAAGTTTCCTCATCACTGAATAAAACATTATTGAAGAAGTTGACATCATCTTGCATTTTACCTATGGCCCAATTACAAAATTGTAGGCACTTTTGAAAATCGTCACCAGATAATTTCTGGTGCATTTGAATATGATATGCATGCAACTTATTTGTTTTTAAGATTCGACCCACAGACCGTCTACTTATTCCTACTAATGAGCTCACTTCTCTTTGGCTAACATGGGGATTCTCAACCATTGCCAGCACCACAGAAAATTCATTTTCTTCGTTCACAACACGTTTTATTCTTTCACTTTTTTTATATTCGACATTTCCGGTTTCCAGAAATCTATCGAGAAGGTTTTGGAAGCTGCTAACATCAGGAATCCTTTCAGAATAACGTTGGTGATAAATTCTATTGGCAAGTAAACAATGTCTGCCTGACTCTCTCAAAACAAAAGTCATGTTCCGCTTTATTAAAATTCATATAGTAAAATTTCAAATATTTTAAATTCAATACAAATAAACGACCGATAAGTGTGATAAATGCTCCGTTGTACACGACAATTTATACCAAACTGAGGCTTTATTGCTTGTCGAATAATGAAAACGGCAAAAAAATGTACAAAAAAACACTACAGTAAAAGGACCTGTTAAATACTATTTACTCATTTCAATGGATTGGAAGAAATGGTCCCACTAAATGTCCTCATTCCAAAATTGCATAAAGACGTGTGTCAATCAGAATGGGCAACACGTCGAACACCTATTATACATTTTTCTAATGAATTTATTTGAGGGAACCTCTTTTTTAAGTTTATTCTTGAATTTGACACTTATTTATTTATAAAACGAAAATGGTTGCAATTAGCCATAGAGAAGTACTTACAAAAAATGTTCGTTATTCATTTATACATCACATCGTTGAAAAATATACAGGGTGTTCCATTTGAAAAAATTGAGTAAATTCAATTTAAAAAGTTCTTAAGTTCGTTTAAAAAAAGGCATTTGGTCCTGTAATTTTGTCTTGGCTCGCCCTGTATGTTCGAAAATAATTTCCAGTTATAGACTTTTTTATCTAGTTTACTTGCAATTTTTTAAAAAATTTCTAACTATCGTAGAACTCGAGACATCGAGGTCCGGCGTACTCTTGCGCCACCCTGTATAATAACCGAGATTGAAACTGACATATGTATCGAAAACTACTTGCAGAACATGCTACCCAAATATTGTATTGGAAATCAATTTAACTTTCGGCAACGTATGCAAAAAGTCGTGGAATATTCATGAATAATTAATTTACTTCCATAACAGTATTATACAAGTGGGAATAATTAAAGCCAGAATCACTCAATATTCTAAAAGGGAGATGTAAGCAGCAGATGTTTCTTTGGCGGGCGTGAGACCCCTGGTCTAAAAAAATTGGTACCCGTGAGTGGCCACAGTCATCCATAACAGTATCAAGTTGAATATTTGAAGTGCTATTAGGCCAGGGGTGAAGTCGATAAGATCGACTAAAAGTGGATATAACTTTGTACGAAAATTTTATGACAGTTAATGTTTCGTCATTTTTGGTCAGGTTGCCCAACATAAATCCCTCTAAACATTTTTGTTCGAAAATAGCTCACTGTCCCTTACGCAGGTTATGGTTTAGCAGGCAGATAAAATTACAAATGAAATAAAATGATAGATTTTTTGTGACGATACGTTATAGCCAGTTGAAATAACACGTTATTACGTTATTTTCTTCGTCAAACAAGTTAGTATATTTTAAAAGAGAATATCTTAAATTCTCTGTCGTATTAATGTAAAAGCAGCTTTAAACTTTCTCAATTATTAAATCTAATTAAAAAAAATGAGGCCTTAGTTTCTAGTATAAACACCGAATCTCAAGTTTCTGGACTTCTACCTACTTACTTTTAGGTGGAGAGCCGGCTGTATAGATTTCCTATGAATAAGATACATGAATATCTTTATGTGAGTGAGTAAGTACTACCACAGACATACAAGGAGCCACTTTTCATTTTTGCAAATTTTGCCCGCGTCATGGAATTCTAACGTCACTTCCGGTCACGATTTTTTGTGTCATCGAATACATGAATAAAACTTACGTCAAAATGTAGGTTTTGAGGTATACAATGAGATTGTAGTGGGCTGTCAGGCTTAATTTGCCCGCAACCCTGAGACACCCTCGATTAAAGTATTCTTTTTTCTGTTTTCTTTAGTCATTGAATACATGAGTTATTATTTTTTAAGTTAAAGTATAAGCCTTCTAGTTATTAAAAAAATAGGCTGCCTCTTCTTATTTGCCCGCATCCTCCCATTATGACGTCACTTCCGGTAAAATTCCATGACGCGGGCATAATTTGCAAAAATGAAAAGTGGCTCCCTGTATGTCTGTGGTAGTACTTACTCACTCATACAAAATTTTTCATGTATCTTATTCATAGGAAATCTATACAGCGGGCTCTCTACCTATTTACTTATTTCACCATATTTATCCTCCGACCCTTCATCAGAGTAAATTTAAAATATAATATATAAGTGTATCAAACAAGTCAATATCTTAAACCGTTCCAGAGAAAACGTACGCATAAAAAAACCATAACCATAAAAAAATTACAGACAGACGACAGACCGACCAACAGAATTATTTTTCACATAAATTTAAAATCTCGACGTTTCATGGACATACTAAACTTATTAAAACAAAAAAAAACTTTGAACATTTTTTACGATTACTATACTTCCACTCCACTACGTGGATGAGGAAATAAAATTTGAGACCAATTTATTACTTCATTTGTCAGAGTGAGTTAAATTAAAAAATATTATTATTAATTCAATAGACACCGAGAATAGCAGACATAGTCCGGGAAAACGATGATAAATAATTATTTAGGTATAATAAATAAAATTTCGAAGGATCAACGTAAAATTAGTATGTTTTTATTCTGACAGTAAACGAGGAGATTAAAAAAATCAAGGAGATTCGTTAAATATTGTGACCTGTACACTGTTCATATGTAAAAACTAACTAATAGAGACATATTTTCAACTTTCAATAGTAATTTTAGAGTTTAAAAACTTTTTAAATCAATCTAAAAATTATCTTTTAGAGTACAGTTGTCCCTTTTCAAAAAGCTATAATACAAACCGCTGCCTAAGGAATCACTACTTCCACATCCAAGCCACTTTAAAGGAAACATCTTGACTATATTTGCACTCAAGTATGTTCAAATTACTGGTCATAGAATTTTAATATTTGGGGCAGATGTCATAGAAAAGTTTGAGAAGTTGGTTTCTACCATATACGTTAAAAATTAAGTTTCTAGTTTACCCTACTTATTTTCCACTATTCACAACCTACCACCTCCCACCCCTTCAATGCAGTCATCTCAATCAGATCTCACTACAACACATACGTGTACTAACTTTCAAGTGAATATCTCAATTTGATGTTATCAATCCCATTAATAATGAAGCGGAGGTGGTGGAGTTTGAAAAATATTAGAAAGAAATCTGAGGCCTTGGTTTCTAGTATATACACCGAATCCCAAATTTCTGTACTCTTACCAGCTTCATTTACTTATTTTCCCCTAGTCCTCCTATTAACCCCAACCCTTCTACGGAATCATACCAAAATACAATCTAGTTCCAGATGTCGTTATAATATATACGTCTACCAAATTACAAGTGAATATCTCAATTATATTTTATATATATATATATGGAAAATACTAATAAAAAAACCTGAGACCTTCGCTTCTAGTATACCTATACACCAAATCCAAAATTTTTGTACTTTTACCAGCTGGCTTTACTTATTTTCCCTTATATACACCTATTTAACCCCCAGCCCTTCAACGGTATCATCTCTAAATATAATCTAGTTCCAGATGTCGTTATAATACATATGCGTACTAAATTTCATGTAAATATCTCAATTTTATTTTATCAACCCCTTGAATAATGGAGTAGGGGTGGTGGGGGGCTGAAATATATTATTGAAAAATCTGATTCCTTTGCTTCTAGTACACACACCGAATTTCAAGTTTCTGTACTCATACCAGCTTGCTTTACTTATTTCCCCCTAAATAACCCCCAACCCTTCAACGGAATCATCTCCGTATAATCTAGTTCCAGATGTCGTTATAATTCATACGTGTACCAAATTTCAAATGAATATCTCAATTTTATTTTATCAACCCTTTTAATAATGAAGTAGGGGTGGTAGGGGTTGAAAAATATTATAAATAATCTGAGACCTTGGCTTCTAGTACATATACCGAATTTCAAGTTTCTGTAGTCTTTCCAGCTTGCTTTACTTATTTTCCCCTATTTACCCCTATTTAACCCCCAACCCTTCAACGAAATCATCTCAAAATATCTAGTTCCAGATGTCGTTATAATACATACATGTACAAAATTTCAAATGAATATCTCAATTTTATTTCATCAACCCTTTTCATGTTGGAGTAGGGGTGGTGGGGGTTGAAAAATATTATAAAAAAATCTGACGCTTTGGCTTCTAGTACATACACCGAATTTCAAGTTTCTGTAGTATTACCTGTTTGCTTTACTTATTTTCCCCTATTTACCCCTATTTAACACCCAACCCTTCAACGGAATCGTCTCAAATTATAATCTAGTTCCAGATGTCGTTATAATACATACGTGCACCAAATTTCAAATGAATATCTCAATTTTATTTTATCAACCCTTTTCATATTGGAGTAGGGGTGGTGGGGGTTGAAAAATGTTATAAAAAAAATCTGACGCTTTGGCTTCTAGTACATACACCGAATTTCAAGTTTCTGTACTCTTACCAGCTTGTTTTACGTATATTCCCCTATTTACCCCAAATTAACTCCCAACCCTTCAACGGAATCATCTTAAAATATAATCTAATTCCAGACGTCGTTATAATACATACGTGTACGAAATTTCAAATGAATATCTCAACTTTATTTTATCAACCCCATTAATGGGGTAGAGGTGCTGGGGGGTTGAAAAATATTATAAAAATATATGAGGCCATAACTTCTAGTACATTCACCGAATTTCAAGTTTCTGTACTCTTACAAGCTTGCTTTACTTATTTTCCCCTATTTATCCCTATTTAACCCCCAACCCTTCACCGGATATCCTCAAAAAACAATCCAGTTCCAGATCTTATTATAATATATACGTGTACAAAATTTCAAGTCAATATCTTAAACGGTTCCGGAGAAAACGTGCCTACAAAAAAAAAAAGTTACAGTCAGACAGACCGACAGACAGACAAACAGAAATTTTTTTTTCGCTCAAATTTAAAATCTCGACGTTTCATGACATTTTAAACCTATTTCACGAATAAAAATGTTTGATTTTTTTTTTGCGATTACTATACTTCCAATCCACTACGTGGATGTGGAAGTAAAATCGATTCATCGCAGATTGAACCAATGAAAAATTACTTTTATCAGAGAAATTGAGTGTTGGTGAGTTGACAGATAATTGATCGATAATAGGAGTCCCCACATGCAAAACTTCGTATTTGTCAAAAATTCGAAAATTGGGTTATTGGTAGTAGATGACGGGTATTTTAAATGTCTACCAAACAGGCTATTAAATGAGTTTCAAAATTAGGTATTTTCAATGTAAATTGCATGTGAAAACTCATGTGAGATGCATAACTCTCTATTTGTAAATGAATGTTATGTGCAAAACTGGGTACTTATATCGCCAGCCAATGAACACATCATTTGGTTCATCAGGTGACTGAGCATTTGAATTGATTTATGATACAATAGTGTTCAGTGTCTTAACTGTTATACTAAGTGACTGCTTTTGGACTATCTAAAAGTATATTAATTAAAACGGGGAAAACAATTCTGAAAAATTGCACCCCAACTAATTGAGTTATCTACCATTATAAAAGGTAACAAGTCTTCAATAGACAAATTGTTGACTAAACATTTTGGAAATGCATGCAGAGAAATTGCTGATCAAGGGTATTCTCGAATATTTAATGTGCTGGCATAGAAGAAGCGGGTGACGAAGAATCAAATAATAAGGAAGAGGAAGGGCAACTTCTGAGAATATAAATCAATTTAATTTGTAAAAAATGTTTTGTTTTGTTTTTATTTAATTACAATAAAATGTTCCTTTTTAACAAACTAATACCTTTTATTTTCATATTTTGCTTTCAGTTAAAATCTTGTACTATTATCTAGGTAGTATCTAACGAAGTGTAAAAAAATCGTTTATTTTCAATATTTTGATGCAAAACTCGGTATTTACATTTTTAAGCTTTATTTACTAATACACATCCATTAGGTGCAATATGTTGGTAATGCAGAAAATATAAATATTAGGCCCAAAACCCAGCTATTGAGAACAATTTTAATAGTGCCTGATGTACTGTAGAGAAATTATTCGTTTTTTCCAGTTTACTCGAAAACACGTAAGTTGAATATAGATTAAACTCGACGGGTTGTGCGATATAAATCTCCTTAATGACCAGTAATCGCGTCATTTTAGCATGAAAAATCGGAAAACCTCTAAAATTGAAGGTACAGGGTAAATTGACTTTATTTTTGTTGCAAAGCATTCAGAAAGGCATTTAGAAAAGACAGTACCTACCTTTTATTTTTTGGCGGAAATGTTTGGTTTTATTTTTTGTCCAATAATCCCCCACTATTAATGGCCAACTTAATTAAATTAATTGAAAATTTTGTTATCATGCCATAGAATTAGACGAAAATTGTTAATCGGGGGTTTTTGGGGTCGCTGATGACGAATCTAATTTGGGAAATTCAAAATTGTGGACCGGAAATCGGGCCATTTTCCAGAAAAAATGAGAATGGATATCTTGGCCTTGAAAATCTGTACTCGGGGGGTTTTTGAGATCGCTGATTACGAAAATTCAAAATATTTAACAGTTTAGATCAATCAGACTTTTCTCTTATGACGTATCGTGGTTTACAATGTTTACATATCAATGTCGATTCCAGGTAGGTACTGATTTGTGAAATAATCTACGCATTGTATTGGACCAATTACAGCCTTTGCTTGAACGTCGAACATTACGTTTAGGCCCCGTTATAGTTTATGTTGTCACCATTTCTCACATTTTCATCTTCTGTGCAGAATCTTGGCGACGACAAGAAATGTACATAGGGAATATTATTGACTGAAAAGACTTGTCTAGTCTGTGTTTACGCGCTTGCACAAAACAGGGTTGGACTGTTTTTGGTAGGTGACCCTGTATAATTTAATACACAGTAACATTTGGAGACGAGTTGGTTCCCTTACTAATTTGAAAAGAACGTAGGTACGTTTTATGTAGGTACCTGAAAAAAAAAAACAAACAAAAAAAAAGACCGTACAAGTACACATCCGATCTATCAATGAAATATTTCAATGAAGGTCCGTAATGTGGCGGGGGCGTTTTACACAAGAGTCGCTGGTTGTGGTTGAGTACGTTTTTACTGCCATCGATGGCTTCTTAGTCTGCTTTACTCGCTACTCAGTGAACCTAGTGGCCGTGTAATGCTCAGCATACCTTCAATTCATAGCGCGCTCTTTTGAATCGGTGGATACCTAATAATGTGCAACAGGTGTTGTAAAGGTATTTCAGATGCTAGATTACATATTTCTCGGATAATTCTAACTTGGGAGTAGCCATTGTCAAAGGTAAGATATTTTATTTCTGTAATAGGAATAAGAGATTATGGTATACATTAAGTTCACGATGAAGGGAATAAATTCGACAAAATTGCTACAAAGCTAGTAACGAAATCGCTCGGACAGGTCGATTTTTCATACACTTTTCTATCGATTCATGTCCATAACTTCATAAGTATTATTTTTACACATTTTTGAAAAAGCTTCCATGTAATCGACAATGGCCGTTTTCCTTAATGCCATTTATTTGAAAAAGCGCGTTTTTCTACATATGAAGCTGCATACAGTGTGTCCACGGAGTGACTTCGGAAGAGGGAAAACTTTTTTATTTTTAAATTTACGAGGAAAAGTCATTCTTTCAAAAACGCCTGCTTAATATGGAAAGTTCGAAAATGATATTATATTCCAAAATTTATATACAGATTACTAAATATTTGCAGAAATGTGAAAAAGTACTGTAATAGTGAAGTACTTTTAATTGTAATAATTTTAAAAAATGACATAAAAAAATTGTATGGAGTAATAATTATAGTTAATTACTAAATCTTAATCTACTACGAATTTATTTTTCTATATATTCTTTTCCAACCATGAACGTTTTTGCAAAGAATTTTTAACAGTCTTGCTGAAATCTAATATAATTTTATTAACAGGACAGGACAACACAATTGTAACAATATGTAAAGACGTAAGTACGGCCACTTAAATTATACCTACGAAAAACATATGTGACAACAAGTGCATATAAACATACAAACATACAGAAATTTCAATCTTACTTTTAGAAACAATCAATATAAGTTTTTTTTATGGATCAATAATGTTATGGACAGTATTTCGGGAGGATGAAATAAGACAATTTTTTAAATGTTTCTTGTAGAGATATATAGTATACTTATATCAACAATATTTATCGTTATGTTAGTTTCATCTCATATTGACATAGCAAAATATTTTCCTAGAAATGCTAAAAAGAAACAACAAAAAAGTTTAATATTAAATGATATGGTTTGGGAGAGGCTATTCCCTGCAATGGAGTTACAAGAAAATTTTATGGTTTAACCTTGGCCACCTGGTAACCCCGATCTGACTGTTGCGAATTTTTACTTATAGAATATCAAACGATCTACCCGAGGGGTCAACCACTCCCAAAAATTTGTACAGGTATTCTGGGAATACCATCTATTCCCGATTTATTCCACGTATTCCCAAAAATTTTCAGTTACTCCCCAAGTATTCCCGATTATTCCCAAGTATTCCCGCTAATTCAAAAAGACGTTTTGATTTATGATTTTCGAATTACAGCCCCTTTAAAATGACATGTTTTAAGTATTAGATAATTAATAACTTGGAAACAAATTGTTCTTCGAAAAAAAGTCATTTTTCATTTTCTACTTAAAATCATTTTCTCTACCACCCCATGTCACCAATACTTTCAAATTCGAAAATTCTTAATTTGGCTAACGAAATTAGACAGTATCGATAACAGTGGGTAGTACAAAAAGTGATTTTAAATAAAAATGGGAATGACTTTTTTCCAGAAATAATTCGTTAAGTTATTAATTGTATTTGAAAAATATAAATATAAGGGGGCATTCAAAAACAATATATCAAAATGTCATTGAATTTTGGATATGGGGGTTTTAAAGTATGCTGATTAATAATATTTCATTAGTGTTACAGTAAATAAATGCCTAATATGACCTCGAAAAATTTACTTTTTTTTTCTTAATAAAAATGCACGCTAATGACAGAAATAGGTTTTGTTTTACTCAAAAGTACAGATACTGATCTAAATCTTTTTTTTTTTAAACCCTCGGTGTAACCAAATGGCAATTTTTATGAAGCTTTAATTTTTTTTTAAATCTTGTCGTTTAAGGAAAATAATAAACATTTTTATTTGTAATTTTCCATAACAGATTACATCTACAAGATCTATATTTTCACCAAGAGATCAATTATTTTTTTAATAATTTCGGTTTACCTATGTAACTTTTGTGCTTTTTATTTCTTCGTAAAAAAAAGACAAAATGATTGATAGGATTTAGACCTATGCCGTTTTGTTCATCATCTATTTACAAACATTGCGATTTTTGGGTTTGGCCTTATCCGATGAATCGAACCCGAGATATTAAAAACAAATGAGACCAACACATGTTTGTTAAAATTAAAACTCAATTTACAAAACTTCCAAAATTGGACCAAACTTCAATGTACTTTCCTGGTAACATACAGATTGCATTTCCAAAAGAAAAATTGCACCCCTTGTAAAAAATACTTCTAAAATGTTGTTAAGGATGGACCATAAAATGAAATATTATCACTAAAAATTTGCTTTTATACTAAAGTATAGAATTTCTAATATCAATTGACAAAACGACGTTGATCTTTACCGCAGCGGTACTTTGACGGCGGCACAGATCAGACGTCGGCGCTTCGTCGGTCTTTTTTACGAATTTCAAATTGACTTTGGACAGACTATAAGTGAAATATTTTTTTAATTTTTTTCTTCTTGTACCCATTTAATGCTTTCATGTACTAGGACTTTCAATATATCATCAATTTTTTGATACCATTATTTTCGTCATTATTATTATTAACTGATTAATTAAAAGAAATGTTTGAAGGAAGCAATTCATGGCCAGTCGGTGATTAATTTTGAAATTGCAATGAAGAGTTTAATATTTAGGATCACTTTTTGTATCTGTCTTTAAAACTTTCCATTAAAATGTTTTGTATTGAAAATAATTTGCATGCGTATTGTGCGTTTTATAATCAATATAATCAATACCGAGATTAATACCTAGTAATTATTAAAATAAACATCTGAAATCTACACTGGTAAGAAAGTAAACTTGTGCAAAAGATAGTGTCATTATGAACGCTAAAATGACTCAATTGTATGCAGATATTTCTCTTGATCGTTGCAAATGTATTTTTTTTTTCTCGGAAAAATGGAATAAAGTGGCAATGCCTCAGTGTAAATCCAAAAATAATATATGCCTGGATATAGTATTAAGAGTCAA
Organism: Stenurella melanura; assembly: GCA_963583905.1. Lineage (NCBI taxonomy): Eukaryota > Metazoa > Arthropoda > Insecta > Coleoptera > Cerambycidae > Stenurella > Stenurella melanura. The sequence goes on along the minus strand of OY757314.1, from coordinate 145,560,804 downwards.
ATACAAATGTATAAAAGAATATTGGGTGTTCTATTTAAAAATCCTAGTATTAGTTTGAAACACATTGCAGATTTAAATATTATTTTAAAATATACTACCTACTCTTGATCTCAAATAATTTTTGACCATACACACACTACGGACGCACCCTATATAAAGGCAAATAATTAATCACATCATCAAATAATAAACATTATGATCTATTAACTATCTATTAAAAGTATAGCAGATATCTTCCGTGGGAATTGTGCAAATTATTGTTGTCCTCTGTCACATTTTATTAATTATTTATTTTTTAAAGCTTTCCACCCTGTAATAGTACCAAATATTTAATGATTTAAATAGTTTTATAGATATAACGCCATCCGGCGGACAATACTTCCTTCGGTAAAGAAAATTGGCACCTTGCAAAATAAAATATGGTGTGCAGAGTTAATAGGTTCATTTAATGTTTAAACTAGAGCTTCGAGAGTATTACAATACAAGGAGGAGCGATTTTTATAGTTTTCTCGTCATATTTTTACACCGTGTGCAAGTTATATCTAGTTTTATTTATGTTTAATATAATATTTATATTATTACTTAATATTTTTGAGCTGAATTTTATCCACTAACAGTTGTTGTTATCTCTTATGTAAAAATTATTTTGTTGCCGTCAAATGGCTCTCCAGGTTGAAAATTATTAATATTAAAATATCCAGGAACACATAAACCGCGTCCCGAGATTCTACGAAATTTTCACGAACGTGTCTATTCTTGAATATTTCCGATGTGTTCCCGATTATTCTTCGTTATTTCCAAGTATTCCTGAGTATTCTCTGATATTTCCGAATATTCTCAATGCATTCCCGAGTATTTCCACGTATTTCCTAGTATCTCCACTTATTCCCGATATTCCCAATATTCCCAAAATATTGCCATTGTATTCCTAACATTTTGTACAGGTATTCTCGAAGTGGCTGACCCCTCGGATCTACCCAATAGTATTTAATAAAATTTGGACCGTTTAAAAGAAAGAATTAGGGAAAAACTGTTGAAAAAGAAGAGAAAAATAATTTTGTAACTGGTGGTTAAGATTTCATAACTATTAATCCGTTGATTAATTTTTCAAAATATTTACAAATAGGTACCTAAATGTACTTTACCTACTCTTTGTAGGTAATTTCTTATTTTTTTTTCAAATATTCATTGCCCTGTACATAAATTTTGAAAAATTGTATTATTTTCGGACTTTTCATCTATAGGAAGCGTTTTTATAAAGACTTACGTTCCCTTGTAAACTTAAAAACAAAATAGTTTTCCCTCTTTCGAACTCAATCCGTGAACACACTGTATGGTATGTTATACAGTCTTTATTTGAAGTAACTCCACTCCACAAATAATATTCTAGAGGGTATTGTCTATAATTGTTTATTTGTGGCATATTCAGATTTTCTTACTTTTTTTAAAGAATCCAACGTGAATATATAGAAAAATGAGATATGTATTTAAAAATCGAGTTTACATAAACAATGTTTCCCTAATAGATGAATTGGTAGACGGGAACTACTAGAGTGGCCAGCTAAATCTCTTGATCTATCTGAATAGATCCAATAACATTCAGGAAATAAAATGCAAGATTAGGTATGAAATTGGTTTAATAATACAAGAAATCCATCATAAAGCTCTCATAAGGATGAATTTGTATTTCATCTTGGATATTGTCAAGAAATACCTACATGGAAGATAATTTGAAATATCAACATTTTAGAAATTTGCGATTTTTTTACTCGAAAAAGAAGAAGTTTGGACAAAAACTGCAAGAGGCAAAAGAGTTTGGAATCATCCTGGGAATATTCTCAAATTTTTCCGGAATTGTCCAATGCCCTTTCGCAAAATTCTAAAATTTTGATTTTTCCTCGCTGGATAATAAAAAGAAAAATGACAATGTAGTCTATTCTTAGTCAGAATATCCGATTCTGCAATAAAAAAATATGGGTGCCAATTTAAGATTTTAAAGTGGCTACTCGCCCTACCCCACCCCAAGGGATGGATGTGGGGAGTCATGTTTGGTATCATTGGATAGCGCTTTTAAAATTATTATGTACGTGTTTTTTATTTTTGGGATCTAATGTGTATTTCTCGAGATATTTGACCGTTTCCAGACTTTTTGGACACCACGGACGATTTTCCGGAAAATTGCTAATCCTAAAAAATAAAGTTTCAAATAAAAAAGTTGTCCCAATTCATTATCATTCTTTCTTCTCAATGTACTTGAAATCTATTTCGAAAAATAAGAGAGTTTCCCACTTGCTGTAGGTATTTACCTCTGCAAATTTTTACAGTTCATCATAATAGACTTAGGAAAAAAGTCATATTACGATACATACCAATTATTTTTTCTGAAAATGCTTACATCTTACATAACTAGTTAACTATTTAAACAAACATTTTTTAAAATAAATAACCGAATAAACATGACGTCACGTTTTTGAGAATAACTGCAAAATTTTAGAATAAAAAATTATGAGACAATTTCCTTGCACAAAAATTACCGTGCTTTATCAGTGTCTAAAATATTATTTGGATAGTAGGCATATTTTTCAAGATATAAGTAATGAATTTAAAACTGGTATAGTCAAAATTTTTTTAAAAAGTAGGACATTTTTCAATATAACTTAGCAGAATCAAAAGTGTTCAATGTACATTATTCAAATTTCAGTGATTGATTTAAAATAGACTCATAATGAACACATAATTTTTTCAATTTTTTCTGGTCCTCCATCTCTGAGATATTCGCGGTTAAAATGAGCGGTCAATACATTTGAATCGTATATTAGGCACCTCTACCCGTGTTTCTTAATTTGCAAATTGCACATTTATCACTACTGTATTAATTATTTACTTACCTTGCGGTATTAATCCAGGATATGCTAGTCTCCATTATCACTAATTTGTAACTTGGTCCAAAATAAAAGCCATCCATCGTCACAAAATAGGAATTTGGCGTCTTAAAACACAATACTAGACACGGTCACTAAGCACAACGCGTATTCCCAATGCAAGTTTTTTATCAAGACATCGACAAATGTACATGTACAAGTATCTAACGCACGACAAATATTCATAACGCTCGTTTAAAATCAAGTCTTCCGCGAACATACAAATCTACCTTATGTAGATTTTTCAACGATGCCGTGTAAAGGGTTTAAGCGACAATACCTAACACCTGCAATGTCTCAGTTCACCGACTTCAAGCGGGGGTGAGATTCGCGGGCTACTAGATTTTTGTTTTGTTACTATGCCGTCTGCACTACACTTGTGTTATATAAGTTCCGATTTCTGCCGCAAATTCTTGGAATTTTGCGTGACGTATGCGTCTACGGCGATTGTTATTTACTCACTCAATGTGATTGTTGCGATTTCCAGACATTTAAATAATCGTCAGTTAGCTGTAATGATAATAGATATATCGCGAGTGCCTTGTAAATTCAGTGAATCCGGAAACTACTGTGTTATTAAGCCTGTTTGTAGAAATAAAAGTGTATTATACATATATGTGCAATGTTGGTCAAATTTTAAGCTTGATTGCGTTGAAAATTGTTATTTTTTGTCAATTATTGGATGAATACAAATTAAACGATTTTATTGAATTTGTGTGGAAATTTAAGAAGCCTAGAAACACGGATATCATAAAGAAACATTAGGTAAGCCATTTTAAAAAAAATTGATAACTCTCAGATAGGTACTATCGTGAGCAAAAAATAGGACGTCGTATAACGTACTTTTTCTAAAATATAGGTGTTTGTGTACAATTAACTTTAATTTTTGTTACATTGTCAGTTATTTTCTTACTTTTTACTGGGTATTTTGCCACTGAAAAATATTTAATGAAAAAACCTCTGCGCCAAACGGATCAGACAGAGGTTGGTTCTTGAGTACTTGACTGTTTCAAAAAGTCTCACACCTAAAAATATATAAACTAGAACAAGAACCAACCTCTGTCTGATCCGTTTGGCGCAGAGGTTTTTTCATTAAAATTTTTAAATATTTTTCAGTGGCAAAATACCCAATAAAAAGTAAGAAAATCTGAATATGCCACAAATAAACAATTACAGACAATATTGTCAGTTAGTTGTCAAAATTCATTGCAAGTGTGCCAAAACTAATATGGCCCATATAAGCGATTTAGTTAAAACTGGAGTTATTGCTTAAGTAGAAGATGGATGGTCAATGAGGCAAATTACACTGAGTGACAATGGATATCAACCCAACAGCAAGATTTGCAATTCATAAATAAATTAGTAGAAAATCTATTTCACTCAGTAATTCAGGCTGTCATCCAGCAGCACAGAAATACTTACTTAAAGCTAAACATAAAGAAGCTCGACTGAGATTTGCGCTACAATTTTTGGTGCATGATGTACATTTTTGGAACAATGTAATCCTTACAGACGAAAAACTTTGCAGTCTACACACAGCGGTCGTATTCGTGTTTACTGACCTCCGAATACTCGATTCGATGAGAAGTATATATACCTAACAATGACAAAAGTGGTAGATTTTCCGTTAACATGTGGGCTTGGATATCGGCAAGAGGTACTGGTGTTTTGTGGCATATTGAGGAACGATTTAATAGTGAAACGTATATTAGGATTTTAGACAATATTATGCTCCCTTCTGTGTCACAATTATTTCCTAATAATGAATTCATATTTCAACAAGATAATTGTTCAGTTCATACTGCTCATATCATGACTAACTGGTTTCAAGATGAAAATATTAATTTTTTTTACTGGCCCACTGATAGTCCAGATCTTAACCCTGAGGACTACTCGTAAGAAGTATCCGAAAACGAAATGTGAGACCACGGAATGCCCAAGAATTACTGGAAGTAGTAAATAATGCATTGGAATATTATTGGATATTACTAATTATTATTGTATAAGTTTATTTAATTCCATGCCAAACAGATCTATAGAAGTTATAAATAGAAATGGTGCAATAGCAAAATATTAATAGTTAGTTTCTTGATAAGTTGGATATCCTTTGTTGCCCTGATCGAGGATATTTACTAATCGTAACTTTTATTCTCCACTTTTTTAAAATGTTAAACACAGAATTTTTGTTAATGTTATAATGCAGTGCAATATGTCTCATTGACAGTTCATCTTCTGCTTTAGCAATAACTACAGCATTACAATAAAAAATATAATAAAAGTGAGAACTGTTTTATTTCAGTTACTCATTAAATATTCAAATAGAAACAGATTTACATTAGAAAAAAAGTAGTGGTCCTAATTTTTGCTCACATGAGTACCTATTGAGTGCTCTTAAAAAAAGTGTTTTAAATTCTACTGCAAATGTCTGAAAGACAAGGTGTGACTAATAAACTAACAACTTTTTTCTTAAGGTTACTAAATGATTCTAAACGAGTCTTGAAATAAGTGCTGCTGAAAAAAAATCTGAGAAACTGTTGTCAAACTAAAAGATATAGGTAGAGTAGATATATTTTCTATTTTTGGAGTAAATGAAGCTCTTTACTTCAAAATTCTGAGTGAAGGGGTTTTTATGATTTCCTGTCATATCTTTATAAACCTACTTATGTAAATTAATGTTAAAGCACTCTCTCAGTGTCAGATTTTTAATTGGGTGTGGTTTGCACCCCTTTTGGAGAGGTAGGCAAAAAAATAAAAAACTAAAGTAAGCAAGTATCTATTAAAATTGCGATCAGGCATAATACCTCGAAGTATTAAAAAAAAAAAATTCAGCACAACGTTGGCTATTAAATATCTGTTCGCATAAAATGAAATTAAGTACCTACTTTGATCGACATTTAGTTTAACAAATAAATTAATACTTACTGAATGATTTATTGCTCATAGAAGTTATGTTGGTTTTATCCTTTCATTCAATTGCATAATAGGTTTCTTAAATAATTTCTTAATTGTTTAGTAGTACCACTGTGACATAATTGTATTATATTGAGCTTATAAATATTAGTTTTTACTGATAGAACGTAATCATTGTGGTTAAGGGAACAATAAAAAAGGAATTTGTCATTTAATTGGAGAGAATGTAACAAAGTGGGTAAGATCACTACATGACTGCGTGGTCCAAAGGCAAACATATCCAGGGGTTTCGATTTCAATTCCCAATAGAGACCTTGGGATACCAAGTGTGTGTCCCCGTCTCGTGTCCCTCCGATGCCGCTTTTTATTTGAAAAATGATTTTGTCAAAGTCCGCAGCAAGGTGCAATTTTTGTCCTCAGCAAGGTGCAAGTTCAACAGAATGCTGTTTCACTTCTCATTAATTTTTTTAGAAACTCGCATTCTTATTATTTTTGAGATCTAAAAGTAAGATATCTATTTCACAAAATTTCAAATTAAAAAACTTATAGAATTTAGCTAATGCCAAATTATCATGTCTTAAAAACAATTTTTTGCAATAAGTTTCCTATATTTTTTGTGTAATCTTGAAAGCGTTTAATGAAAAAAAATCTGTCAATTGATACTTTTGAGAAAAAACATCCCCCAAGATTCACCCTCAGAGCTTCTAGTTGTTTTTATTATTTTACCCCTATTATGTATGTATATGATGGTGATTGTTGGGTAAATCACTCGGTTGTGCTGTTGCACCACATCTGAGGGCTGATTACTTGAGAAAGCAGAAATAACCAGGATCGCAATATTTACAAGTATATTTACAACTGAATTTTACAAGGTTCGGTGTGTATCACAAATAGTAACTGTTTCTTGTTTCGAGTCTACATTGTGACTGAGATGTGAGGGTAACAAAGTATTTGTATTATCTACCTGTAATGACCAGGACGGATCAAAAAGGTTCACATTAATAATATTGGGTATAATAAATTAAATCTAAGCAATTTGTATAACAATAACAGAGGATTAGCATAAATTTGCTTTCTACAAATTTTAGTACAAGATACCTAAATTCTAATAACTTATGAATATTAAATGTAAGTGCACAAATGAACAATAATATTTGAGAAGGATGCTTCAAACCCTAATAAAACTTAATTACAATATTAATATGCACATACATTATGAAATATATAGCTGTACAGATCAATAATTAAACGAATGTGAAATATTATTTAAAAAATAAATAAATAAATAAAAACTAGAAGCGAGAGTCCAAACAATGTACGTTATTTTAGAATATTTGAACTCATTTTTGCAACGTATGACCCACCGTGCACTGTTGGAAATATTAAAAACCCTATTTTAGATGGGAGATGCCAGCAAAATATTGCGATTTGCGTAAGTATCATGGCAGCTCTCGACTAATTGTGTTTTCAATATTCGCATTGTGTCGATAATTTTTGGATAACGAACTGTAACTGCATTAAAAGTATACTATTGGTCCCTTTCAAATATTTATCAATTTAATGGCAACGGTTTTATACAATTTGAAATTTTATTTTAGATGTCAAAAGACTCTATTTGTTGTTTACCTGCAATAGAGCTTCCTTAAATGATATTATTATTGTTGATATGCTAGTGTAATATATAATGACCTTTATCCTGTTATATCTGCATTTTTCTTCCGGCACATAATGCGCCCAGTGAAAATAAATGCATATAGATAGAAATATATAGCGGATGTTCGCGAACAGGTAAATAACTAAATCAACAGTCTACTCGAGATTATTGCTCTTGCGGGAAATAACCACACGAGGTAAACGGTTTGCACGTTTGCACGTATTTTATTATAAAACTTTCAGACGTTATAATGGACGAAGAGTGTCGCCTGAATTTGTATTGTGTCCGAATGTTTGTGGATTTAATTAACCTTTTTGCATGTTTCATTGTTACAATTTGTTCGTCTAAGCCAACACAATTCTGGATATAATACAGCAAATATGCAATTTTAATTTATGCATTACCATTTGCATTTTACTTTGTTGACAATCGCCTCGAATGAAATTAGTTCATTGGTAGTACAACCGCATGAAATATGTTAGAAAACAATTGAATAAATGTAAATGTCAAATTTGACAAATAGTAAATACCCAATTAAATGAAACATTGACATTATTTCTTTTTGAAAATATTTAATTTTTAAGAGAATACGCTATATAATGGGCTTGTTCAGCATTTTTTTTTTATTTCACAAATCGAAAGTGCAAGTATAAATTAATGGATCTGCAAAATATCAGAATCTTATTCGCACGTTTAGTATCTTAAAAACCATTACAAATTTCCATCTCGCGAAAATGGGGCGTGGCCAGGCGCTACGTCACTATACGCATAGACTCGGCGATCTCAATAGACTTGATGATCCTTATTGGTTATAATTATAAGTGTATTCGAAGTATTGTTTGTTTTGCTTACTACTTGACAGTAGGGGAGTACAATTTGGTGAAATGTCAAAAAATTATAATTTTCTCTCACTCCTGCCAGAACGAATTTTCGATTTCGACCCTGCAATTTACGATTATAATTCATCGCCGACCTTCTCCTTTCCGTAGACACATAGAACGAACTTCCACTCGACGTATTTATTTAGTTACCAGCGTTTAAAAATTCCATGTTTTTCGACTTTTCAGGTTAAATTTGAAAGGTCCCAGAAAGCCATTTTTCTTACGTCACTTGCGTATAGTGATGTCACAAATGAGCGCTCGGTTTTTGCAACTATTACTAAATTCAACTCTTTATATCTCGAGAACGGAAAAAGTTAATAATACGAAATTTTAAGTGTATAATGAGAATATCGAGTACTATATGAAAAAGTATAAAAACCATATAAAAAGAATATCATGAAACAAGCCCATTGTAAGTAGTTCGCTGTGTAATAGTGGTCTATTGACAATAAATTTTTCATTTAAACATACCACCATCCATATTATGTACAGACTAGCTGTGGGTAGAGGTTTGGAAGCCAAATGGTTTTATTAGGAACAAGAGCTTTTTTTGTTTAGAAAATTTTAAAGAATTTAACAATGTCATCTTAACTTTAAAAATATATTTTATATCAAAATTTAGAGGTAAAAAGCATTAGAGGTGTTCCTCCTGGATTCCTAGACAAGATATGACAAGCACCATACTACTGAATTAAAGATACCTACTTACCATCTGTACTGTCCAAATTTTATTACAGTTGTTAAAACAGTTTAGAAGCTATCATCAAAAAAACCCTATCAAAATTTTACATTTAAGTGTGAAAAGCTCCGAAAACGGGCGCCATAGGAAAAAAAATCAGATACTTTTAGTGTTATTTTGACTCAAACTATACGATCCCGAAATATTGTTCCATAATTCTCGGACACCCTGTATAATAGAGGTACCCAAAAAATTTTTTTCAACATTTAATTTTATACCTGGGTAACGGGTATAACAATCCATAACTGTACCAGATTTGAGCCATGCCGGCCCAATACTTTCTGACAAAAATACTTGTGACATACAGGCTGACGTACGGACAGACGAAAGGATAAGAGGTCTACGAAACCCTAAAAAGGTATGGCGAATATACGTGTTTTTTCAAAAATTTTTTGGCTGTCAAACTAGGTGCATGTTCAAAATAATCAAATCATCTCTGCTCATCTACAGCCAAAACAATTTTGAAAAAACACGTGTTTTCGCGATAACTTTTTAAAGTTTCGTAGAACCCTTATACTCATCACCGACACACGGATAAACATACAAATTAAACCCATAATACCCGTTTTATCATCGGTGGTTAAAACACACAAAATCTTAACTGCGTCAAAGGATGCATTCTAAAATAATATTGGTTAGTTTGATAAATTATAACGAGCTTTATAACTTATAGCCTAAATTCAGTGGGTTAGTAATAGCGCTTTTATTTTGTACTATGAACATGAAGGGCTGGACATGGACGTATATAATACTAGATCGCAAACTTAATCCAAATTGGTAAGTATACCAATAAAGTCCGGGTTGATCTTACGGGTTAGGGTCCTTATAAGCTATTTGGTGATAAAGCATAGAGCTTAAACGTGATCTGTTTGAAGAAACCCTTCAGCCCAGCGTATATAAAGCCGGAAAATGAGCAATAATGCGTAGAAGAATATTGTTCTTGCAAAGTTTTCAGGTCATAACCCCAACAAATAATAAGAACTAACATTTTATGTGATCTAAACCCATCAACAAGACATAATAATTTACTAAAAAAAAAAAAGAATTTAAATCTGTATACAGCGTGTCCCTGGATGAAGTACCGTACTCTTGTATCTGATTGTTGGATTTTCGACAAAATATTAGTCTTTATAAAAATTTTGCTTATTCTGGGAAGCCATGAGCAAGGGTCAGATTTGTGACAAAGTATTCAGGATAAATGTATTTTTTTTTAAACAAAGTGCCTTTATTACTTCCACACCCACGTAGCGGATTGGAAGTATAGTAATCTTAAAAAAAGTTTTAAATTTTGTTTTCTTGAAATAGGTTTAGAATGACATGAAATGTCGAGATTTTAAATTTGAGCGAAAAAAAAAATTTCTGTCTTTGACTTTTTTTGTCCGTACGTTTTCTCCGGTTTAAGATATTGATGTACACGTATATGTTATATCGAGATCTGGAACTATATTGTTTTCGGAACATATCTGGTGAAGGGTTGGGGGTTAAATAGGGGTAAATAGGAGAAAATTAGTAAAGCAAGCTGGTAAGTGTACATAAACTTGAAATTTGATGCATGTACTAGAAGCCAAGGCCTCAAAATTGTTTATAATATTAATGAACAATACTAATTCAGGAGTGAGATGTTATGGAACTGGTAATGTTTCGTATCGATTATGCAATTCAAATTTTGAATGAAAAGTCTCCTAATGTGACTGTAACTCGTAGAGCAGTTCGCAAAATAGTGAAAAAATTCGATACCACTAGTAATGTTAATAATATAAAGAAGGAATACAGTGATGACGATGCAGTCACTGGTTACTCTTGTAGTTACGAACTCTGTACAGGAAAATCCAAGGTCGTCGTTTGGAGTTTCTTGTGTACTAATAAAAGAGAATTGTTGAAAACAGACTCTTTGATCGAAATATTCTATTTAGTGATAAATCAACATTCTCAACTAATGGGGTAGTTTCCTCACAAAATTGTAGTTACTGGGCTAAAGAGAATCTAAATGTTCGGTTAATAACTAATACTCAACAATTTAAAAAAGTGAATAAATATATGGTGTGGTACAATGGTATCACAAAACAATTGGTCCTTACTTTTTGGAAGATAATCTTAATCATATATGGAAATTATAAATAATTTTGTTTTGGCAAAACTAGACAATAAAAACGTAGAGTTTAAAAGAAAATAAATTAATCGTCAAGACGGATGTCCTACATGTGCAATAATTCTTGTCAGAAAATGGCTTCCCCAACAAGTAAAACCAAAATCTATGTCAATGTGTCAACGATTTTAACCCAAAACAAAAAAAATCGGAATGCCGATGCCACCATAAGCTAAGAAATTACCGCTTCTGTATACGAGGAATTCAGAAAAAAGTTAGAAAAATGTGTATCACTTGGAGATCTACACGTTGAATAGTTTTTGCCTCGCTTTTTGCTTTGATTGTATACATTTTAAGCTGATTATTTTCAGTTCTAGTTATGTGAGCATCCTTATCTACATTATGCTGATGTTACCTAATGGCCACATGATGCATGCTGCTTACTAGACAATAAATACCTAGCTTATAAATAGGAGTTTTGCTATAGAGCTCATTAGATTTATATCCATTCTCGAACTTGCCACATGTGTTTAATTGTAACACTATAAAATAAATAAGTTAATTTCTTTGAGTTGTGAAGTTTTGACTTTTTAAAATCTTTTTAAAAACGTCTTTTCCAAAGCGAAAGACTTAGCTGGCGCAGTCGGTGTAGATTTAAGTCCGTCGGTCCGTGCATCGTGCAGAAATCGACGTGAAATTTTGATTTCTTAAGACTTAAATAAAAGAACCTCGTGTTGTAAGTGCATAGTGCAACTTTTCCATCAAGGAAATTGACAACAGCCACTGCAAGTTGAATTGAGTAGATTTGCAAGAAGAACCAAGTGCAGTTCCAGGTGGATAACTTCTCCAAAGGCAGCAGACACCTCTTCTAATCAAAGTAAGTCGAGTTTGTTTTCCTTTGTTCACTTCCTGGGTATATATCGTATAAACCCAAGAAAAGTTTAGTTAGGTGAGAACATTTCTGTTCAAAAATTTAATTAGGTGAGAACATTTCTGTTCAAATTCACAATCACGTGAAACGTAGATTTAAGAAGAAAAAGTAATTTTAAGAAACTTGAAAACTTTATTAATTTTTCACACATCGTAAAATAAGTGAACCGTTTCCAAATTTCAAAGAACCATCATAAATAAAACAAGTAACAATTTTTGGCATTATTTTATATTTCAAAAATTAACAATTCTTGATCAGATCTTGTCAAAATTTTATCATTTACAATCAAATTTAATTTTTATAAGAAAACATTGTAAAATCATATTTTTCATCTCATGAACGATAATAATCAATTAGACTCAATACTTTGTTCACTCAGTTCTTTATCATTAGATAAACCTGAACCAGAAAAAACAGAAAGTCCAAAAATGGCTACTGAAAATGTTATAAATATTAATGTTCTGAAATTGTATGCAGACTCAATAGCACCTTATGATGGTACGGAACTCGAATTAGAACCATTTATAAATGCGGTTGACGAATTTTATGACTTATACGGAAATACCACAGATCGCGGATTAAATAAATGTGTCGAACGCATAATAGCGGGTAAACTAAGAGACAGGGCCCGTATGTTAATAGGCGCTCGTCCAGAATTAAATTCATGGGCACTTATTAAAGAAAATCTCAGAAGTACTTTCGGAGACAACCGATCTTTGGACATTTTAGAACAAACATTATTTACCATGACGATAAAACATAATGAAAATCCTATTGAATTTGCTAGACGGATTCAAACAAACCGCAGTAAATTATGTTTTAAATTAAACTCAAAACCTGTCACAGAAATTACCCAACAACAAAAATTAATTTATATAGATCAATATGAGTCCCAAAGTCTAAAAGTCTTTTTACGGAATTTAAATATGCGAACTTGTGATTTTATTAGATCTAGAAACCCTAAAGCATTAGAAGAAGCCATAAATTTGTATATTGAGAATGAAAACTTTATACAAACTCAAATTCAGACCCAAAATTCAATTAACAAACAACCTGTTAAAACACAAATAACGCAACAAAATTCTAACAAATTCCAGACTCAAATACCATATAAATATAATTATCAAAACCAATTTTTGCAATTTCCACCACAGCAAAATTTTCCTAGTCAACCTATACCAATTCAGCCTAGACCAAATACGAATATTAGATTTCCCACAAATAACCAAGTTTTTGGAAATCAACAAAAACAAAATGTGTTCAGACCAAATCAGAATAGAACCCCACAACATGCACCTGAACCCATGTCAATACAATCACGGCAAAGTTTCCCCACAAACAGAAACTATCAAAATCACCCACAGCCGAGACTTACCTCTGGCCAGGTGAGACAACAGTTTCCCTGGGTACAACGCACCCAAAATCCAAAATACACTGTTCAAGAGCTACACGCGATAAATGACGAACCATCCGACGTCACATACGATACCGAAAATGCAAATTACCTTTATTCTGAAGAACAAAATAATGAAAATTTCGATAATCAATATTCAATTGCTGAAAATGAAATGTATCAAATACCCGATCAATACCACAACCCATATAACCAAGAATATAGAGAAGACCCTATAGATAATTATGATCCAAATCTCGAGAATCCAAATTTTCTCAAACTTCCTCAAACAGACAGACAGACATAACATTTAATGCATATATAAACGCTTTACCATACATACAAACAACAAATCCCGATTTAAAATTATTAATCGACACCGGTTGTAACGTTTCCATGTTGAGACCAATTGTAGCCGAATTATATTTTCCAAATTGTATGTATAAAGCACCTTCATTATTACAATCGATAGGCCAAGCTTGCGAAGCTGTGTACAAAGCAAAAATACCAGCTTTTAAAGAATTACAGTCAGATAAAGAAATAGAATTTACGTTATATCCTTTTTCAGACTACTTCGACGGAATTATAGGCCTAGACGAATTACGAAAATTAGATTTACAAATGCATTTTACAGAACAAGTTTTATACAATGATAAAGTTCAAATACCGTTCAAATATCGCGAAGAACATACGCAAACGCATGTAAAAATTGAAATACCACCCCATCAAACTATTAATAAATTATTCTATGTGAATAAACGTGAAGGAAATATTTTAGTTCCCGAACAAAATCTTTTCGGACTATACATTCCTGAAACTTTAACTTATGCAGAAAATTTTCGTGCTAGATTTGAAATTCAAAATAATACTGATCAGGCTTCATGTGTAGAAATTAGAACACCTTTTGATGTCACACTTTATGATCCTGAACAATTTGAAATTTATAATATTGAAGATGCATTACCCGATTATTCTAGTCAAACAAGTCAACATAAAAATTTAAATGACTTAATTAGAACCAGTCATATGAACGAGGAAGAACGCGAAGAAATATTAAAACTTATAAATAAATTTCCCGATATTTTTCATCACCCTGATCAAAAACTATCATTTACCAACAAAGTAAAACATGAGATAAAAACTAACGACGAAATCCCCATTCATGTAAAAACTTATCGGTTTCCACACTATCACAAAACCGAAGTAAACACACAAATTAACAAGATGTTAAAAGACGGCATTATTAGACCAAGTCAATCACCCTGGTCCAGTCCGATTTGGATAGTCCCAAAAAAGGCTGACGCATCCGGAATAAAGAAATGGCGTATTGTAGTTGACTATAGGCGACTAAACGAAAAAACTATAGACGACAGATACCCGATACCAAACATAGACGATATACTTGACAAATTAGGCAAGTGTAATTATTTTACAACTTTAGATTTAGCTAGCGGATTCCACCAAATCGAGATGCAACAAAATAGTATTGAAAAAACGGCATTTAACGTCGAAAATGGCCATTACGAATATTTGCGTATGCCATTTGGCCTTAAAAATGCTCCAGCCACGTTTCAACGTGTGATGGACCATGTTTTACGAGAACTTCAAAATAAAATATGTTTAGTCTACATGGACGACATAATTATTTTCAGTACTTCCCTTCAGGAACATATTCAAAATCTAAAACAAGTATTTTCAAAATTGAGAGAGGCTAAATTAAAAATACAATTAGACAAGTCGGAATTTTTAAAACAGAACGTCGAATTTTTAGGACATGTTATTACACCACAAGGTATAAAACCTAATCCCAACAAAATCCGAGCCATCAAAAACTTTCCTATTCCTAAGACGGCACGTGAAATAAAATCATTTTTAGGACTTCTTGGATTTTATAGAAAATTCATAAAGGATTTTGCAAAGATCACAAAACCCTTTACGAAGTGCTTGAAAAAAGGCGAAAAAGTTATTCATTCACCTGAATTTTTATCAGCATTCGAGACCTGTAAAAACATACTTACTAACGAACCATTATTACAATACCCCGACTTCACCAAGCCTTTTATACTCACCACCGATGCTAGTAACTACGCAATCGGGGCGGTTTTATCACAAGGAACTATAGGTAATGATAAACCAGTAGCGTACGCTAGTCGCACCCTTAACCCTGCGGAAATAAACTATAGTACTATAGAAAAAGAGTTATTATCCATCGTGAATTTTACAAAATACTGGCGTCCAATCCTATTTGGCCGAAAATTTACCATAGTCACAGACCACAAACCTCTACAGTGGGTTAATAACTTGAAAGAGCCAAACAGTCGCCTTATGCGATGGCGTTTAAAATTAATGGAATATGACTATGACATAATATACAAAAAGGGTAAAGAAAATAAAGTAGCAGACGCTCTCTCGCGTATTGAAATTCAGCCTGAAATACATCCAATAGAAAACAAATCTATTGACGGCAATATAGACGATTCGGATCAAAACAAATTAGAAACCGATTTCCCTGAGTTAACATTAGATGACTTAATTGATCTAGAATTTCGATCAGACGAGGATGTTTCCCCCGCCGACTTAACAGTGCAGAACACTCCGAAAATTAATGTAATCTCGGATACGCAAATTTGTCCCCCTAGATCACAGGCGTCAAATGAAACAATACATTCTGCAACCGAAAACCCAATATTAAATATTCCCATTTCAGAAAATGCAATAAATACATTTAAAAATCAACTAATGATTACAGCTAGTAAAGACAATACCTGTACCCACGTAAGACTCGCAAAACCATTCGGGACAAAAACTAGATATCAGATAGTTTTTCCTAGTAGAAATAAAGACATGTTTGAAAACGAAGTAGTGAAAACTTTTAAAGAATATGTAAAACCTAAAACACTATACGGAATACTAATTGACGAACGGATTATGCAAGAAATAATTCCCATTTTGCAGCGACATTTTCAACATACTGCTTACAAACTAGTACAGACAAATAACTACGTTGACGATATCGAAAAACCAGAATCGCAACAAGAAAAAATCAAATACCACCACGAACAAAAAACTGTACACCGCGGTATTAACGAAACCACCCTCGCCCTGCGAAACCTGTACTATTGGCCAAATTTAAACAATGACGTAATAAATTACATAAATACTTGTGTCACCTGTCAGAAAACCAAGTATGAACGACATCCACATAAAATTGTATTTCAGTCAACCCCTATTGGACATCGTCCTTTTGAACATTTGTACATAGACACATTTGTTGTGAGCAAACAGAAATTTTTAACTGTAATAGATAGTTTTAGACGTTTCGGACAAGCTTACCCTATTTGCCTTACAGCTACGCATGTTTGCGAAGGTTTACTAAAATACATGTCACACTACGGTATCCCCAGAAAAATCACTTGCGACCTAGGAACCGAATTTAAAAATCATTTATTCGAAGAATTTTGTGCTAAACATAGTATCGAATTACACTTTACAACTGTAAGAAATCCTGGTAGTAAATCCCCTATAGAGCGATTTCACTCTACTATACTAGAAGGACTACGTATATTAAATACGGGACTAAACAAGACACAAACGATCGAAACGTTAATGAGTTACGCGATTTTAGGATATAATAACTCCATGCATTCAGCAACGAAATTTACACCTTTTCAAATTATAAAAGGAGATTTCGATAATAAAACGGCATTCGAAATGTCCGAACACGACATTATTAATGATTACGTTAACAGACACAGTACAAACTTACAAATAATAGAAAGAATGGTTAACGAGAATAACGAAAAGAGTAAAGACCTTTCGAAAGTCAATAAAAATAGAAATGAACCAGAACCGGTTACCACGCACAAAACCGCGTATGCTAAATTAACTCTTAGAAATAAAATCGCTACTCCCTACGAATCAGTTATGGTCGTTCAAGACCAACAAAATAAAATATTAACAACAAAAGGCACACGCCACAAATCTACGCTTAAACCAGCCAGAAATCTAAAAGGAAAATTACCTGTTTCAGATGCTGGGACTACTAGCCATATTGTACCTGACGTCGCTAGTACAAGCACAAATCAAGATAGACAAAATTTCTAACCCTATCCTTCCTTTTTCGTTAGGCAAAGCCCGAACCACTTCACAAAAACATTCATTTATAAAATACATTGATTTAACAAATTTTGATGCCCCCATATTAAGCATAAAAATAAATATGAAAACAATAAAACCCATTATAAACGTAAACGACGAACTATATCCGCAATTAAATAATATATATGAACATCTAGAATACTTACTAAATCAAGCGGAAAATAAACTGAAAAACATAAAACCGTTGGGAAATACTCGAACAAAAAGAGGCCTTTTTAATATAATTGGAAAAGCTTCCAAATGGGCCTTTGGCACCTTAGATTCGGACGACGCAAAACGATACGACAACGCTATATCCATCCTAGAGTCAAACCAGAAAGAGATGCATACAGATTTAGAAAATTATTTAACAATTACAAACAATTTCATGAACGAAACAATATTAACATTCGAAAAAATCACTATTAATCAAAATCAAATAAATACTAGAATAAGAACGATTGAACAAAGCTTGAATAAATTTACACTATTTTTAAGATTGCAAAATTTTCTAGACAATATGATTATAGATTGTTTATCGTTAATTACCATACTAGACAACATACAAGATGCAATATTATTTGCACACCTAGAATCAATACATAGTGCTATTCTACCTATTAATGATCTAATTGATCTGACAAGGATAATGAATACCCTGTATATCGAGGGAACCCCAGAATTTAAAAACATTCAGAGTTATTACGAATTAATAAAAACAGAAATTTATTATGTAAAGCAAACCATATGCTTCATATTTCACTTCCCTATTTTGAGCGAAGGTTTATACGATTATTACCACTTATTCCCTATACCCGCTCTAAATAAAACCATAATCCCCCTAAAACCATTTATCCTTGTAAACTCGACTTATCACCATTACGAAGAACTACCATGCCCACGTATCGAGGACCTGTGTTTGTATCATGTGACACAAACCGTATCACAAGGAGATTGCCTACCCCAAATACTTAGCGGCGCTGGATCAGCACCCTGCCAAACTACAGACGTCGTCATAAAAAATGACATTGTGGAACGAATAAACAACGCCTATGTATTAGCCATACCAGCCACTAAGATGACAATAGAAAAGCAATGCGGAGAACATGGTTACAATATCATTGACCAACCCCATCTGATATATATACCCCAAAAATGTAGTATATCTATCCATGGACATGAATTCTACAACATTGCCGGTTTCATCCCTGGAACACCCTTGGAAATCCTCCCAGTGAGAATATTGTCCACCAAGGAGAACAACAAAGAAGTCATCCCCTACAAACAAATAGAAGTGAATCGACTCGCAGACATCAAACGCATGGCTGACGAAACCCATTTACACGAACTAAAGACACTTAGTGATATTAACAGAAGTGATCATACGGACTTATATATATGTTTATCTATAATTATTGTTATTTTACTAATTTGCTTTATCAAATTTATCTACCCTAAGAAACAAAAATTGTTTCACACATTGTTCAGCTTTAAGAAAGATGCCGAACGAGAGAACCAGGACACACCCCCTGAGAATTCATCGAAAAATACTGAAAAAACAAAATCCTTTATTTTTTCAGCTTAGGGATGGAGGAGTTATGTGAGCATCCTTATCTACATTATGCTGATGTTACCTAATGGCCACATGATGCATGCTGCTTACTAGACAATAAATACCTAGCTTATAAATAGGAGTTTTGCTATAGAGCTCATTAGATTTATATCCATTCTCGAACTTGCCACATGTGTTTAATTGTAACACTATAAAATAAATAAGTTAATTTCTTTGAGTTGTGAAGTTTTGACTTTTTAAAATCTTTTTAAAAACGTCTTTTCCAAAGCGAAAGACTTAGCTTTCTAGTTTGTTAATTATTTACGTTCATGTTCTTCATGTTTTGAGAAAACCTCGCATTTGTACACCTCGAGTTTTTAAACAATTATGTTAAATGGAGTGTAAAAAAATAAAAATTTACTTAATAACATTTTATATTTTTGAACGCCTTGTATTTTCTCACAAATGTGACTCCCTGGCCTGCTCAAGGCTTCAGAATAAGCAAAACTTTTTATACAATATAATATTTTTTTGGAAAAAAGACCAATAAAAAAGTTTATAAGAGTGCGGTACCACATTTGAGGATACGCTGTGTAGTACTTGAAACAGAAAATCAAGAAGTATTTTTATACGGATGAACCACCAGCCTTAAAAGAAAACAACTTGATTAAGTTGTTTCTCTTAACTTTTCTCAATTTTTTGATACTGGTAATATTGGTGTACTTATAAAAATGACTAATTGATGTTTTAACTACTTGAATTAATGAAATATTAATAATTTTTTTTTTAAAAATTGAACATCTATAAAAAAAAAGGTCACTGAAAATTATGTTCACCATTATGAGTCTCTAATTCCGAAAATACCCGACTATTTGTCTGCAACCGCTCGCGCTCCTCCGCCATAACTTAGAATATTCTCAAATATTTCTTACTCATACGCCTTTCCGATTTCGTAGTAATCGTTAAGCCACCCCCAAAGAACCTGCTGAATAGGTATGACAAGAAAACATACTTACGGGTCGAATTGAGAACCTCCTTTAAAAAAAATTAAATCGGTTAAAAAATAAACATTTTTTTCGAAAAATTTCTATAAAGGCTAAGGTTGCAATGCTGACCATTGTTTTCTTAGTGTTTTTCGATTTAACAAATCCAACTACGTTTTTGAAATTTACGCATTTTTTTATCGTTCTCAGTGGATCATGAACGACGAAGTAAGTTTTTTTTAAGTAAAGAAATAATCAGTTTTGTTGATTGCACTCATAACATTTTAAATTGATCTGAAAAAACTGACGAAAACGGTGTGAAGCGAGAGATGACACACCCTGTACCTAAGCGACGTACCCGAAAAAAATATGTTTTCAAATTTTGTTTTATGTCTGTGTAAAGGTTATAACAATCCAAAATTTCAGCCGTGTAGGTTCAATACATTCTGAGAAAAGCGCCTATGTCAGAGCTAAAAGATTCTATGCCAAGTTAATATCAGACACTTTCAGAGTAATATGATCCGAGTATAATCCATTGAAATGGTACAAACTTTAGACCGAATCTTGCATTTTGGGTAGGACAAGATTTTTTTTTATTGATGTATAGGAATGTCCAGTGTGAGTATAAAACTGGGCATTCGGGGTTAAAAATCCCCCTTCCCATTTGGCCGCCATCTTGAAAAAGGAGGTGTAAACAGTTTTTAAGCGATATCTTGAAACCCGCAAGTTTCATAAAAGAATATTGTCTAAATGTTATTTGTGGCATTATCTTAATTTTTTTTCCTTCTTCAATTCTTTGGGACTTCCGGCCACATGTATGTTTTCTTTCTAAGCGGTGCTAGGGGAATCTACAAAATATATCACAATTAACCAGTATGTTACTGGTAAAAAACCTCTACGCCTGTGACGTTTACGTCAAAGGATCAGTTAAAGGTTGGTTTTTATAAATAAACAACACAAATAAGTATAAAAACTTGAAATTAAATATTTCGCCGACGTTTCGGAAATCTAATCTGTTTCCTTTTTCAAGGCTTTTTTTGAAAAATCTTTTTTGCTGTGTATGACAAATACACAGCTCTAAGAATGTTTGTTATATTCAATATCCATAGATACTTACTATTTACATAGAACTGTTGATATAGGTAGTTAACAGTTTTTTAGTTTCTATACAATGTTGAGTTTGTGAAGTTCTTCTTTTAACATTGGTAGCCAAGTTGTACAGACATCTACGGAACAATTAAGTAAAGACCCAACAAAATCGATTGAGGGCAAAATTTATAGAACTTTATTTAAATACAAACATGATTTTAATGACTTTGAACGACGGAAGCTTACACCGCATTATAGCAAGCCTCCTCATTTTTATGGCTTACCAAAAATACATAAACAAAATGTCCCATTAAGACCAATTGTTAGTTCCATTAATTCGCCATGCCACAATTTGGCAAAATTCTTGCTTAAAATTATTAATCCATTATCTGGAAATACTGACTCGTATATAAAAAACAGTAAACATTTTATCGAAAAAGTTTATGAAAACAGTATTCATAATACGCATCTGATGGTTAGTTTTGACGTAGTTAGTCTGTTCACTAACGTCCCAGTAGACAAAACTTTAAAAATAATCAAAGACAAATTGTTAAATGAAAATAATTTGGAAGCGAGAACTAAATTGACGAAAGTCTAAGACTTTTTGTAGAGAATTGAATTCTCCACAATTTTGGTCTAGATACTTCTTACCGTAAAATTGAAAATGAAAAAGTTATAATTAAAAATTGACTAAAATTTTCAAGAAAAATATCATTTAAGGGTTATAACTTTTTTTCTATTGATTTTATTGAAAATGCACATCAGATGTTTTTTGCAGATCATTTTAATGCGAACAATTTTCTCTACTCAATGTTTAAATTTATTTTCTTTGAAGAGGTGTCAGAAAGCTACAAAGAGATCAAACCAAGTACTCCATTTCAAACGCGCGAAAGGGTGCACGAAAGAACACAGGTCTGAAACTACTATGACTATTCGTTTTTGGATCGCTGATTACGAATATCGGGATTCCGCAAACCTGAAAATTGAGGAACACACCTAAAAACGCCAAAAACACCCCTATTAGTGGGTTTTTCGCGATACATTCAATACAAATGAAAAGGGATCCCATGAAATCCTCTTTTTTAATGTAAATTTGCAAAGGTGGTTGATTTATGCCAAATATAGCCAAATTATATGATTAGGGATAATCAGAGAGGGTTAAATCACCCCTATTTGTTAAATTGGTAGAAAATATTTTTTTTCTACTTTTTGCTTCAAATTTGATTGAATGTGCATTGCTGGACAAAAGTAAATTATTCTCAACCTTTAGGGTAAAACTACTCTCTCCTTCCCCTCCATTTAAGGTGTAATAATATTCCATTTTTGCCTAAAAGAGTCGGTGGGTCCAAATTTGAACCTTAAGATAAATATTTTTTATCAATTTATCCTCTTAAGGGTTGAGAATAATTTACGCTTGTCCGGCAATGCCCATTCAACCAAAGAGGCATATAGCAAAAAAGTGGATTTTTTTTAACCAATTTACCAAATAGGGGTAGTTTTAACCCCCTCTGATTATCCCTAATCATATAATTTGGCTATATTTGGTATAAATAAACCACCTTTGCAAATTAATATTAAAAAAATGAGACTTCACAGGATCTTTTCTGATTTCTATTGCCCTCTAAAAGGGTTGTTTTTTTAGGGGTGTTCCCCAACTTTTATGGGATTTCGGAATCATTATTTTCGTAATCACCGACCCAGAAAGTCAAAGTTGTTTCAGATCTGTGTTCTTTCGTGCACCCTTTCGCGCGTTTTGAATGGAATACTTGGTTTGATCCCATTGCAGAGTTCTAACACGTCTCCAAAGAAAAGAAATAGGAAAATGTGTAGACATAATTGTTTGCATTAAAATGATCTTTTTCATTTTCAATTTTACGGTAAGAAGTATCAAGACCAAGATTGTGGAAAATTCAATACTCTAACAAAAAAGTTTTAGAAAATTTTTTGTGAGACTTACGGATCTCTAGATATCGCGAAAAAATTATTTACACCCCCATTTTCAAGATGGCGGCCAAAAGGGGGAGGGGGTCAACCCCGAAAATAGAGTTTTATACTCAAACTGACGCCGCCCCCCTCCACATCAATTAAAAAAATCTTGTCCTACCCAAAATGCAAGGTCAATGTAAATTTCAATGGACTATAATGACCTGGATACGATCACGTTTTCGTGAAAAAAGTTTCAGACAAAAGTTGTTTGGTTTTGAGAATGACATCTTTTGGACTCCAAACCACTTCTAAAGTGGCAAGAACGAGGATTTTTGACAACGTTTGGAGGGTCGGGATGGCTTCGGATAAAAAAATGTTTTAGGCAAAAGTTTGATATTTTCTCTCAGAGAATCATAATCCGTGCAAAAATAGGAGTTGTTATTTAAAATTTTGAACTCACCCCCACCCCCCGCGAGAGGATGAGAAGTGGTTTGGTGTTCAAAAGATGTAATTCTCAAAACAAAACAACTTTTATCTGAAACTTTTTTTACGAAAACTTACTTTCCTGGAAACATTACATCGTGTCCACAGTTTGTGGACACCCGGTATATGAAAGCTGCATTGTACAATATGCATATGATGTTCATGGCTATATATATTTTAAATAAATATAAAATAAATATAAATATAAAAGGAAAAAATAGCATTTTTTAGCACGGTTTCTACCTATTATAGGCTCGATAACTTTGAATCTATCGATTTCTGGGCATTGTGACCATGGAGACTGTTGATCAGAATGACCTAAAGTATACCATACTAAATTCTCAGCCAATTTGACCCAGAACCAATTTCCATAAGATTTGTGCGGGGCTCTTTACTAACATTCATTTACAAAATTCCACTATACGATTTTTAATTGCCAGTACATATTTTAAGTGAGGTAACTCCATAATGTAGACGGTTCGGACTTGTGTGTTCACGTGATATTTGATCATGTTTGCTTTCACTCATCAAAGAAAGAAAAAAATGATATTTTAAATAAGTACATGTGTGTAAGAAGTATAATTGTTCGGAAGGAACATGGGAATTCTTCAAGAAATATCAAACACAAAATAATCAGATTAAGTATGTTGAAATAAATAATGCCAAGAAGAATAAATCGAGACCGATTGTGGCTGTCTTGGTTGGGCTCTAAGAGCAGAGTGACCGGATGTCGGTTTCCGTCAGAATATGAACTTAAAAAACTTGTTTTTAGAACGGTCGGATCTTCTTAATTTCCTGTTGCTTTACATTTTATAAAAAACAAATAACAGCTCGCATGGGTCATGCGATACAGCGTATACAATATACATATTGAAAAGGAATACTAAGATCTGCCGAGTTCTTGCAAAAATATCCTTTAGTGATGCCTTCACGTAAAATAAGTAATCCTCTTGCGGATTTGAGACCTGTTAGATCGTTTTCACACGCACCAGTAAACTCCGGCAGGTGTCGGCATCGGCGCCTGTTTTATCGGTGGGTGCGAAATCGCTTTTACTGTTCTACTCTACTTATCAAAAATTCTAGAGAAGGATAATCCAATATATTTTTATTAATAAAAACGCGACTCGAAAATCTTCGTACAATTCTTGGATATTACTTTTGGAAGGAGAGTATATATATGACAAGTAGTCCCAAAAAGTAATGGGGAAAAATTAAACGAATGTTACAAATAACATTTAAATAATATGTGATACATATATTTTCTATTTTGGACCATTTAAGTGTGGAGATAGAAACGTCTAAAAGGAATTCCGGAAAAGCACATTTTTGCTATAGATGGTTTTGGAATAGTTCCTGAAAATCATATGTGGGTTCACGATGAAAATAATGAATTCGGTAAGAATGGTATAAAGCTAGTAACAAAAAATTGCTCTGATAGGTCGACTTTTAAATACACTTGTCTAACTATTCATAATCATTTTTTTTTTAATTATTTCAAAAAGCTATGGCATCAACTTCCATTTTTTAACGGCAACCTCCATTTCTGACACTGTGATTTGAAACGGCACATTTTTTTAAATATAGAGCTTAAATATTATTATACTTAGTATATTACAAAACAATAATAATATTAATATTAATAATCTTTATTAGTTAGTTTCCCAAAATGTCATTGATCTGCGTCTCTCAGCCCTATAACAAAAATTTCGAGTAAGAAATATTTTAGTTATTTACGATAATTCAGTTAAAATGAGAATATCCAAGATGAAATACAAATTGATCTAAATCCTTAATATTATTAGATCTATTCAGATATACCCTACATTGGAAGAAAGTCCGCGATAAATTATCTGGAGGGGATCAGGAGGTCTTGCTGGCCACTCTATTAATCCCCGTCTATACTGGACTTTTTTTTTAGTATGAATAGGTAGACAGAGAAACGTGTGTTTAAAAATCGACCTGTCCGAGCGATTCTTGTCACTTCGCTTGGTAACAGTTTTATCGAATTTGTACCTTTCATCTTGAAGTCACTGAAAGTCCCCACATCAAAGGATAGATCAACTCAGAAACATTTATATCTTTACTTTGTTGTAATGGCTTAAATTATACCGATATGTTTACGCTATATTCAAGAAAATCTCTCAGTTTTACTGCATTAATTTTGTATTCCACTACATAATTCTACTTTTCTAGGGATCATGTGAGGTACAGAAATTCAATAATTCGAAGGATATGCAGACAAAAAATATCAATGCAGAGAGGGAACCAAACAATGTGAATAATGATAATGGCGAGGAAACAAAATGGTCAGAGGTGAGTCTTAAAAATAATTTGACATTAAGGCAATCTATACAATAAAATTAATGATGATTTAAATTGATTCAGGTATATTATATTAAAAATGTTCGTGTAACCTGATTTGATCGATGATTAGACATAGCCAGTGCACACAATCAAAACGTCATACAAATAAAAAACAGTTGGGAAGAATTGAATCGCCTTCAAAAGACGGTCACTAAAATTATTAAACAAAATTACTTTATTCTTATTACTTAAATACCGAAGCCAGTTAAAAATACGTTTGATTTCGTTATTTGTTCATATTTACACCATGTGCATCAGAAATTACTTCAGTTGAGGAAAACAGAAAATGTTTGCCTGATACCTTGCTGCATGCCATAATAAGCAACAAAAGAAGTGATGTGAAGAAGGTTGCGTTAGGCCAAGCGCTATAACGCAAGTATACATAAACTAAATACTAAAAACTGGCATAATAGCTAGGATATGCATATCACGGCAATGAGGCTCAAACTAGTTGGTGAGTATAAAGTGAGTATCCTCATCAAAAATATGACACAAAGATAGGAGAATTTCAGTCTCATTATCACTAAATAGAAAGTCATTGTCAGGAAATATTATGTACTTATGTGTGCTTGCTCTAGACTTGCCCTAAGGCTTGTAACAACGTGGAATAGGCCAAATGTGAATTATGCTAATGGGGATGGGAACATCCAGACATCTTGTCTCCATTACTCGCCAACTACATACATGCAGAAAAGGACACTTAGATCATTATTACACCTATATTTTTTATTAATTATATCTCTTATTTTATTAGTAAAGTTGTGTTAATTATCTAAACTTGTCAACTAATACGAATCGCACTAATATTTATACAGCATTTTGACATTATTAATAGATCGCACGGTATTATAAACATTAATGTTCGCAAACAGCACCTCAAACTTATAAATTTTTAGAAATATGAACGTCAATGGAATCAACAAATTCTAACAGTATGTGATTTAATGCATAGGTACTGTTAGAAATGTATGTATAGGTATTGATTTAGTCAACTCTTAAGGTTTTCTCAGCTGAAATTTTAAGATATGCTATAAGGAAAGACGAGAAGCAGATTATTTCTTAAGTTCATGACTAAACGTAAAAATCCAATGGGTTATTTATAAGTATTGTGTTTATTTCTTCTGAATTTTATGTAGTACGCTTTAATGTTTTACATTGCCAAGCAATAAAAGAAGTTATTTGTATAAAATTTAGGTATTTTTATTTCTGGCAACATATTTTCGGATTTAGAAAACTAAAGCTGATTTTTCGCAATTGTGAGATACACATAATACATAAATAAATATCAGCTTGGTATATTCTAGTTTGTATCGTTTATTATTATTGTTAAAATCGATTACGTATTAAATTAAATCTTGACTTTAAGAAACAAGCTACATTAAAACTTTCATGTACTGAGTTAAAACTTTTTAATACATTCCAATACGATTGACAACGCAGATAGAGATGTTTTAGCCTACTTGATGTTCAGCTGCACTGTACATGCGAGTACTCTAGCTACAAAACCTTATTTCTATGAGGTTACTGTACCTCCACCTATTGATTGATGATAAATAATTTCGCATATGATCTTAAAAACAAAAAGGAATTTTCCTTTAAAATTGATTGAAACGACATAGGAGAATAATAATCGGAATGTAATTATCATTATTGTTACAAAGAAAATTGATAACTTTTGATTAAAAAATGGTGATCATCCGACAGCAATAATAAATAATAACTAAATGTGCTAAAATACCTTTGTACCACGATTGTTGAATTATTAAGTATGTTTTTCACTAAAACTATAATGGGTATCAATTCAATACCGTCAACTACCTACCAAATTTGACTGTTCTCCGCCAAATCGTTTTTTAGGTATAGCGTCAACAGACCGACCGACTGACGGAATTGAAAGACTTTAATGTTCGTAATCTACATGATCTGAAACACGAAAATTGGAGGAATTTAATATCGATTTAAGGAATGAAGAAATTTAATAACTTCAACACCAAATTGCAAAGATGGATCTATGTCAAAGTTTAATAGTAAAAAGACAAGATATTCCACATCCGGCTTCCTAGATATGTATCTCAGAGGTAAAAAAAATGTGCAGACAATTACAATGTTATTTTAGTCCAAACTATACGCTTTTGAATAATTGTCTCATACTTCTGAAACACTGTATATTTGTAATTGTAACTGCGCAACTCTTTAAAACTTTTGGGCGATATTTGGCAATTTCGTATCATATTCAATTATCGTATATTTCACTTTGCTGCTGTTGCCATGAGATTTCTAATAAAGATATAGTCCAATACCATTGCCAGTGTCGATCACTGCTTGAGAATATCAATTTTACAACTTACGCTGAGTTACTTCGATATATATATTTGATACACGCGACAATTTTTATACAGATTGTAAGAGAGTTCAATGCCATAATGAAATACATTTATACATAAAAATATTCAATTTTACTCGTTGTTTAAAAATTGTTTCTAAGTTGATGTTTTTGTCTCATGTAATTAAAAATATATAATTACTGTAGTAACAGGTACCATGAAATTTTTTTTGTTGAGACTGGTGCTGATAATAATTTATTAATCCCGATAACAGGACGGATGCAATGCCTTTAATATGTATGTTTGTCTGTATTTTGACTCGGTACTTACGGAAGGTTCTTACCGGAGGATCATTATGCTAAGGTCTCTTGGGGGCGGAGTAGGGTGTGAACTTGATCTGATTTGAATAAAATTTGATAGTTCTTGCCTATGCGGCAGTGATCAAAATTAAGTTCTGAAAACTTTCTGAAAATCTCTCTAACAGTGTGGAAAGGGGATTGAAAAATCGGCTTGCTCCAGTTAGGATTAAATTTGGTAGAGTTTGGTAGAATACTGTGTGTGAAAATAACGTTAAAAATTCGACTTGTTTCGAAGGCGTCTCAAAGGCATCAATACGCACGTTATCTGTCTACCTTCCTGTCTGTCTTGCATGTCTCACATGCGTAAAGAAAATGACTACCATTGGGACTAACAAATTTGATCTTTGAGCATTGAGTGACACTTCTGCGGCGTCAACTTTTGTTCAATTGACAAGTTAATTCTTGCTATAGGTAGATGTGTCCGCAGTAGCCGATATCGTAAAAAGGGCTCCAAAATATACCATCCTATATACTATCTTGCACTTAACACTTATCTTAAACGGATTTGGATAATTTTCACTTGTTCTTTACGGTCTATAATTGTAGTTTTACTTCTAAAGTTTTTGAACATTTATTGTTTATCGATCAGTTGCTTTCACTCATCTTTATTTGTTGCAGCTTAAGTGATTCGACTGTAAATTTCAAGTAAAACTCTTAGTTCCACTTGCAGCTATTCCATCTTGCCAGTCCTTACCATGTCCACTAATTATAGATATTAAAAATAATTAGCTGACAGATTTTAACACTTTGATGCCTTTGCAAAACTTTATATTTGTCGAGTTTTGTGTTACGGTTTTTCATATGCGTAATTTCAGCCTTTTTATTGGGTAGGGATTGATTTTTCACAGATAAGCCAACAGATGGAAACAAAGCAAACCCTGTAATTCTTAAATGATAACCCTATAAACCCAAGTGACCGAGGGAAAGCGAGTTTATCACTTCACAGCTAATATTAAACTCGATAGGGGAAAAGCGAGTGGTGTGAAAAATCAATTTGGTAAATAAGGCTCGCGCAAAAATCGGAAGACTTTGGCGATCATTCACCGAGCGGTTGTGCGAACGTTCCCCAGATGATTGTCGTTCGCTGATATGTTAACGAGCTCTGGCTGATGTGTACAATTTGAATTTTTTGCGAAAACTCCGCGAGCAAACTACTCTTATCGTAAAGTATGAATCAAATCAACAAAAAAGTCATGTAGGCTATGTCGAAAAGGTATAACTTTAAAAAGTTGTTAACGTATAAAATTAACTTGATGTATACCTGGGATTCTTCGGTCAGCTTTACATGAAAATTCTCATATTTCTTACGTTTCGGTATTATTAACCATTGTCAGAGGAAAAAAATTAAAAATATTTTGTTTACACTCTTTTACCATTTTACGTCCGTTTCTGTTAAAAGTTTTCAATTTTTTTTCCTCTGACGATGGTTAATAAAACCGAAATGTAAGAAAATATAAAAAATTTCATTTAAATCTGACCGAAAAATCCCAGGTATACATCAAGTTTATTTGATATCACGGTAAAGAAAATACAAATATTTGTTTAACGTATAAACATTAAATAAATGCTTACCTTTACCTTTAATAACTTTGGAACGGATCTGGACTGAAATTTTTAAATTCTGAAAAAATATTCTGAAAGTGTAAGCTTTAGTTTTAAAACGCCGAAGGAATTATAAAAATTACATCAATATAAAAGTTACAATGATTCCAAAATTGGGAGTTTTCAGCGCAGCGCGCCATGCTTTTGCGGTTACAGTCCATGTCTCCGACAGCAGGCAACCTAAGTATAGTAATCATAGCATGCTATAACTTTGGAACCATTGATGTAATTTTTATAAATCTTTCGGCATTTTTAAGTTGAAGTTTTCCGTTATTTTTGCAGAATCTAAAAATGTCTTTCCATTCAAAAATTATTAAAGGTCAAAAAGACTAAAAATCGCATTTCTTCAATGTTCAAAAGTCAACAAGTTTTAAACAATAAATCTTTTCGACATAACATAATGTTATATCGAAAAAGTCTTGTATATATTATTAACATATATCAGACTTTTTTTCATTGTATTAACCCATACTCTACGACAGAAGTGTTTTGGAATCGAAAATTGCGTTATTTATGATCTGTTTATAAAATTTTTATTAAAAAATGGGTTCCCGTGGGACGATTTCGCTAAAAATTTAAATTTAAACCAGGTTTTAGAAACTGGTACATAAATTAGTAAAACACTCTAAGCAAACTGTTCGCCTAGAAAAGAAACCCTAAACCCATTAGATCTTAAATTATACTATATGATTGAAAAAAGGCCCCGTTCAAAATTTTGCCAGAGGCCCCACAAAGTCTTAATCCGCCCCTGGCTAATTGTATTGAAAACCTTTGACTTGATTGGCGTAAGTGTCATACTTATTATTTTTTCCGGAAGAATTTCTGAATTCGCGAGATTTGCCTTAAACAATTTAATGCTCTTTCAAAATATTGGGTGGGCAGTTGCCTATCCTTGCCCTTGCCCTACGCCCTGCGTATTCAGCAAAGTGGAATTCAATGATTCATTTTCGTAACCCATGATATTTGTATCATTTCATATTCAGATAGTTTTATGATGTATTATTTGCAACCATTATTGGTGATGACTATAATTTCAAATTAGTTATAAAGAACAGTTTTATGCGGCACCGATCCCATACATATCACTCGGAAGAATATTCAGTGAAACCTCTTCAATTAAGTTAAAAGAGACATATCTGATAGCTTGTATATATGAATCTACGTTTAAGTAATTGTTTGTTACGCGTACAGGTAGTATATCGCACAAAAAGATTATGAAACTATTTATTTATTCCATCACTTGTAAAACATATTTCACCATGCCACAAGAGTGAAATAAAATCAACGTGTCAGTTATTGAAGTGGTAAAATTGTAGTCATTACTGAAGGTCTCCTAGTGGCTATAATATTTACGCATTATGGTGATCCGTGATTGCCCTAGGCTATATTTTATCCATGCATAGCTAACATCCATTCCGATATTTAACTAAGTATATTAAATATTTTTTCGTTTCGCTTGTCCTAAAATTATCGCATTTTCCTTTAGTTGCTGATTTTGCCTTCCAAGATAGTAGAAAGATTTGTGAACCAAGTCTTAGAAAGTTGTCCTAAAGTATTTTTGAGATACTTAGTAAAAATTTATATTTAGGCGCCGTCCTCGGAGTTTCGTAGCTCCCTTACGAAGTATTCTTACTATTTTTGCATGAGTACCTAAAGGTGGATGCGTCAATTTTAGGACACCCTGTATCCTTCATATCTCAAGTAAAATCGATGTTTTCAGCAGACGTTGTTCATGATACAGCAGCACAATGCCCGACACAACTTAATTCTACATCCGAAGGAAGTGCCGATCATCTGTGATGGTATTCTAGAATATGATGCGCCACCATTACCACCCAGATCTATATTTACCCCTTTGCCTTCGCTGTCCAAAGGTATGTGAAAATTATTCATGTGAAATAATAAATGTGAATGACAGGTCGACTTTTAACTACATATCTGTATATCTATTCATGATCAACAATATTTTAGCAACGAAATCGACATTTTTTAAATGACAATTTAGATAGAGAAATGTATTTGAAAATCAAGTTTACATATACAATGTTTTCCCTAACAGACATTAGTCTTAAATAAGTTTTACTATCTTAAAATAGCAACAAATTATGACAAGAAAAAATAATTTTTCTCCATAACTGCAAAATTAAGAATAATACAGAAGATGTACAAAATTTTAACAGTACTAAACACAAATGCGTTTTCTAAAACTAAAAACTTTCCCAAATAGAATATAATGAAATATTTTACCAGAGAATACTAATAATTAAACTTTACAACATTCACATACATGTGTATCGGCAGTTACGTTTCCTAAGTGTTATTTCTCTCAAGGCTTGGAATATATAATCCAATATTTATTCATGATGGTTGCAGCCTGTTAGGACTAATTGGAACACCAACCCTCTAAATTTGTCTAGCACAATTGGACCACAATCAAATATATTTGCTTACT
Organism: Stenurella melanura; assembly: GCA_963583905.1. NCBI lineage: Eukaryota > Metazoa > Arthropoda > Insecta > Coleoptera > Cerambycidae > Stenurella > Stenurella melanura. The sequence goes on along the minus strand of OY757314.1, from coordinate 145,528,018 downwards.
TAGCGGCTCAGTTGCCGAGAATGACTGAACGTGATCATTCAATCTACAGATGATTCACATGTATTAGGTATATTAGTATTAAGTAATTGTAATATTATTAGCTTTATAAGAAAATGCTTCCATTTTAACATAAAAATCTTATTATTAAATATCGGATATTAAATGATAATAAACTGCCCGACAACTCGGAAACGCCATCTTGTTTTTTTCAATGACAATTGCCAACTTGTATTGTCATGTGACCCATATACAGGGTTATTCACGGAAAGCGGGTCTTAGACGTTTCTTGGCACCTGTTCAGTTTAGAACTTGGTCTAAGGGGGTTTCTGGAAATGGCGGATCTAACTAAAATATTTTCGCGCATGTGTTACTTCCGCTTACACCGTATGCAGCCTAACTTTGGTATTTTAAATGGAACAGCCTATATTTTATTTCATATTTGGATTCCTCATAGAATAGCTTGGGTTTATGTACCATAATATGCTCTTAAACCTACCAGTTTTCGAAATAATTAATAGTTTTGGATATTTTTTGTGGTTCCTACCCTTCCGAAAAAAAAAATCGACATCTTCTATCATGTGACCGATTTAGAGACTTTCTTCTCAAACTCATACAAGCACCTTATGATCTAACTAAAAATTGTATTATATTTTCTTAATATTATACAGGGTGCTTTATTTTCACAGTCGAACATTGTTTTAGTTCAAAGGTCCATAAATCAATTTTTTCAAAAGGAACCCCCTATATATTTTCACATAACTTAATAGAGCATTACGTTCTGCATCAATTGATATTAACATTCCCTATACCTATCTCTCTTCGTTTTTTATTATGAACGAATTTTTGTAAAATTTTCATGCAAAGTCAGCACTATTTGTTAACAGTCAATACAAATCACCTAAGTTGTTTCTTTTTTATCGCAAACGAGAATAAGCATGTGGATAATTGATAATTATCTGTTTATTATCAAGATAATAACATAAAAAACAAGACATCATTTTATATTAAATTTATACACAAACAAATACATTAGAACAAAATTTAAAAAAACCGCTGCTTAAGGAATCACTACTTCCACATCCAGATTTTTCATCCAAGTCACTTTAAAAGAAACATCTTGACTAGATTTGCACTCTAGTATGTGGAAATTATTGGTCATGGAATTTTAATAATATTTAGGGCAGATGTCATGGAAAATTTTGAGGCGTTGGTTTTTACCATATGCGTTAAAAATGAAGTTTCTAGTTTACCCTACTTATTTTCCCCTATTCACAACCTACCGCCTCCCACCCCTTCAATGGAATCGTCTCAAACAGATGTCATTACAATACATACGTGTACTAACTTTCAAGTGAATATCTCAATTTTATGTTATCAATCCTATTAATATTGAAGCGGAGGTGGTGTGGTCTGAAAAACATTAGAAAGAAATCTGAAGTCTTGGCATCCCAAATCCCAAATTTTTGTATTTTTACCAGATTGATTTACTTATTTTCCCCTATTTACTCCTATTTACCACCAACCCTTCAACGGAATCATCTCAAAATATAATCTAGCTCCAGATGTCGTTATAATACATAGGTCTAAGTGAATATCTCAATTTTACTTTATCAACCCCTTAATAATGGAGTAAGGGCGGTGGGGGTTAAAAAATATTATTAAAAAATCTAAGGCCTTGGCTTCTAGGGCGTATACCGAATTTCAAGTTTCTCTACTCTTACCAGCTTGCTTTACTTATTTTTCCCTATTTACCTTTACTTACCGTGGGGGGTCTTTCAACGCAATCATGTCAAAATATAATCTAGTTTCAGATATTGTTATAATATATACGGATACCAAATTTCAAGTGAAAATCTCAATTTTATTTTATCAATCCCTTTATTAATGGAGTAGGGTATTGAAGGGTTGAAAAATATTATAAACAATCTGAGACCTTGGCTTCTAGTACATACACCGAATTTCAAGTTACTGTCCTCTTACCAACTTGTTTTACTTATTTTCCCTATTTACACCTATTTAACCCCCAACCCTTCAACGGAATTATCTCAAAATATAATCTAGTTCCAGATGTCGTTATAATACATACGTGTACCTAATTTCAAATGTATATCTCAATTCTATTTTACCAACCCCTTCAATAATGGAGTAGGGGTGGTGGGGGGTTGAAAAATATTATTAAAAAAACCTGAGGCCTTGGCTTCTAGTACATACACCGAATTTCAAGTTTCTGTACTCTTACCAGCTTGCTTTATTTATTTACCCCAATTTACCCCTATTTAACCCCCAACCCTTCATCAGAATAGTCCCAAAATATAATGTAGTTCCTTATGTCATTATAATATATACGTATACCAAATTTCAAGTGAATATCTCAATTTCATTTTATCAACCCCTTTAATAATGGAGTGGGGGGTGGTGGGGGGATGAAAAATATCATAAAAAAATTCTAGGCCTTGGCTTGTAGTACATACATCTAATTTCAAGTTTTGTACTCTTACCAGCTTGCTTTACATATTTCCCCCCATTTACCCCTATTTACCCCCCAACCCTACACCGGATATCTTCAAAAAACGATGCAGTTCCAGATCTCGTTATAGTATATACGTGTACCAAATTTCAAGTCAATATCTTCAACCGTTCCGGAGAAAACGTGCGGACAAAAAAAAAAGTTACAGACAGACCGACAGACAGACAGACAGAAATTTTTTTTCGCTCAAATTTAAAACCTCGACGTTTCATGACATTCCAAACCCATTTCACGAAAAAAAATTTTGAAATTTTTTTTAGGATTACTATACTTCCAATCCACTACGTGGATGTGGAAGTAATAATAAGCACATTGAATATAAATATTTGAAATATTTCAAAATGCCCTCCACCCTGCTGCTGAAAAGCCAACATCCTGGAATTTACGGCACTTACAGTGGCTCAGTGAATTTATTTGCTAAAATGCAGCCCGTACTCTGTACTTATTTGGTAGTAGTCGGGGTGGCATATACAATATTTTTGATATTACCCCAAAGGTGAAAGTCTAAGGGAATCAAATCAGGGGACTCTAGTGGCCATCTCCAAGATCCTCGGTAGCGATACACCTTAAATTCGAAAGAAGCTACTGATTCATCATACACTTTCCATATTATGTTGACCGCAACCATCCATTTGATAATACTTAGAATTATAAATATTTAGGGGCAAATTATCGATAAAAGTAAATTCTATTATTAACAAAATTTCCACGTATTTATTGCTATTTAACTTATTCTAGTAGATATGATACTTGTTATCTACTAATAAGCAGAAAACGTTAAAACTAAATTTGACCTGGAAAGTTTCTCGTACTGTATGAGAATTTTGTTGTGCCCAGTGGTGTACATTTTGTCGGTTAAAAATTCCTTCTTTGGAAAATTTAGCTTCGTCAGTTCAAATAATCCTTTTAAAAATGGCATGATTCTCTTAAAGACGTACGATCACATGCTTACAGAAATCTGTTCCAATCCACATTACAAAACCTCGTCCATAATAAAAAAAAAACCGACAGAGATAGGTACAGGGAATGCTATCAATTGATGCAGAATTCAACACTATTAAATTCTCTAAATATACGGGGGGTTCCATTGAAAGACATTGACTTTTGGACGTTTGAACTAAAACAATGGTCGACTCTGAAAATAAAGTACCCTGTATAATATTGTGAAAATATAAGACAATTTTTAATTAGATCATAGGGAACCTGTATGACTTTGAAAAGAAAGTTTCTAAATTGGCCTCATGAGAGAAGATATCGATTTTTTTTTTCGGGAGGGTAGGAACCGTCAAATCTCCAAAAATATTAATTATCTCGAAAACTGGTACGTTTAAGAGTATATTATAGTACATAAATCATTTAAAATAACAAAGTTAGGTGCTACATCCGGCGTAAGCGGAAGTAACACATGGATGAAAGTATTTTCGATAAATCCGTTATATCCAAAAACCCTCTTAGATCAATTTTCAAATTTCTAAACCGAACAGATCCCAGGAAATGTTTAATGCCCGCTTTCCGTGAATAACCCTGTATGCAAAGTTTTAAGTAATGCCACATCTGGAAGTAGGCGAGAATAGATTTTCTTACAAACAAAGCTACAGACCATTCTCATAAAAGCGTGTTGAAAACGATCATATTGACAATGTTCTGATTTTGTACCGATATATTTGAATTTAAAGTTATAGATGAAGAAATGGAAGTTAAGACTGGAAGCCACAATACCAATTTTCGAGCAACATCCGATGCTTTTCTGTGTTTTCTGTATTCTTGTGGAAAATAACATTGTTCAATTAGAAGTAATCAAATAAATGAATAATGTTTTTTCGTAACTTTGCATCGCTGAGTAAATAAATAAAAGTAATTGTTTGTGGTTTGGTTCACATAGTTCACTGATTCTTAGATGTCCTTAACTAGTATAATACCATATTGCTAGGGACTTAGCATTGTTAATTTGGTTCCGGACTGAGAAGTTTTGTAATTCTTTAGTAATCAACAGCTGAACATGTCAGAAATATCATATTCTGAAACTGCATTTAATGCGATTTGCTGCGGATTGCAGATATTGTTAATGTCAAATCCTGAAAATTTTACATTCACTTTCTACACAATTTAATAATAATTTTTGTGATATATTTCTATATTTTTGAAGAAATTTTGAGGTCGCAGATTATAAATATCTGACAGAAAACAAAAAACCTTAGGCTTTATGATTTATTATCTGATTCGACTCAAAATTGATAACTGAGGGCCATCGAAGTTGCAGATTATAAATATTTGGTCGAAATCTAACAATTTTAAATGGCTACGTCAACATGGCTGACAAGTTTTGTAATTTATGATTTGACTCATCTGAAAATCGATATCTGGGGATTTTAGAGATCGCATAAATATTTAATCGAAATTCAAGAATGTAAAATGGCGACTTCAAGATAACGACTACGTTTTGTCATTAATGGGTAGGAAATTTTATCAAACAAACACATTTAGAGGTGTTTCAGAATCTCATGAGCCGCGAAATGCGCAAAAGGCAAAGTTTAATCTGAGTTATAAGTATGTTTTTGAAGACACTGGAGGCTGCCTTGCTGTATACATAAACAAGAGCTCGGGATAAATTGTAAACAATAAATATAATATTTTTAAGAAGTGTAACAGAGTCAACAGGATGGATTATGTCTCTGCGCATATGAAGGTCACAGCTCATGAGGTTTTAAAACACCTCTACTCTGATTGGACAAAACTAAAAATTAGAACATACATAATTCTAAAACGTTAAAAAACACGCTTTTAAAAACTAACTGAAACCGTTAAAAAAAGCACTGAAAATAAGAAAATAATGTTAATAATCATAGTAATAACCATTCGACCACAAAGTGAATCGTTGTGAGTCAAAGTGAAAGATTAATAATAGCAGCGCAGGATCAAGGGCTAAATACCAGATACTACCAGAGATGATCCTGAAACAGCCCGTTGACAGCAAGTGCAGGATGTGCGTTCTAGCACGTCAATCACTTGGTAGCGGGATGTACTACTTTGACACCATCGAAATACACTCATCGGCAAAACATAGTGGCCAGTTATCTTCACTGGGTTATGTGCAAGCAGCACGATATACCGGTGTCGGAAAAGTATTATGAATATACCCCTGAAAAAGTTGTTAACATCAATGATGTTACAGTTATGTGGGTCGTGGCCATTATAACTGACATGAAAATTCGTGCGAATCGACGAAAACATCGTACATAATAAATTTGGGAGATCTTGTTTGCTGATCGATGTGTCCATCCCGAATGACATCAGCATGATGTTCAAGGAAGCTTAGAAGTTGAGCAAGTACACAGGCCTCCAAATAGAAGTGAGCAGAATGTGCAATGTAAATCGTAGAGACCTTGAGAATAGATAAGAAGGGGATTATTTTTTTTTTAAATCACAGCTTTAGCCGGTTGAAGAGCCCGCGGGAAGGGACAGCTTTGCCAACTTCTCACGGGTGAGCCAGGACCCGAAGAATTGTGCTGCAGGTGGCTAAGATTGCAGCTTTTTGAGCTGACTACGTGGACTGGATCATCCCCATCAGTCCCATATTTTTCAGGTTGGTCGCAGGATTTTTCTCCATCAGACCATTAGAAGAAATGATGATTGGGATGATGGAGATTTTTTGGAGCTCATATATATCTCGCAGTTCGTTGGAAAGATCTTGGTACTTGGCTATTTTCTTCGTCCTAGCGTTTCTGATATTTTCGTCTAGGGGTAACGTATATGGTCGACGATAAAAGCTTCATTTTCCCTTTTTTAATTACCACTATGTTAGACCTGTTGTGTCTCACCATTCAATCAGTTATTATGTTTAAGTCCCAGTAAATTATCTCAAGATGTAACTAAAAAAATTTGGACAGTCACCCAATCGACATGTTTTACGCATACGCACTTTATTAGCTACCACTATCGAGAATTTTAGCAAAGAGAAAAGTTGGGCGTCTCGTCAAAACTAAGCTACTCACGAAGATTCAGTCTGTTAGTAATCATTAATAAAAATGGTGCTGTACTGTGGACTATTACCTATTTTCTTGCAGCGTAAACGCTCAGACCCGTCGACTACTATTTGCAAAATCTCATTTTTATGAACTGCATGGTCACTCAATATCACTTTCGGTTTTCGCTGAAGTGCAACCAATGCTCTTATTTTAAATACAAACTGTACATTTCTACAGGTTTGGATATACTTAAGTAAAAAAAAAAAATGTTTTCATTAAACTCCCAATACACATATCTATTAAAAATGATTTCTAAAATATTAAAGAAAAAATTAAAATAATCACTTACTAGTATCAAAGATAATTAATAGACTTTAACATTTCTTGACAGCAATGACAACAGCACTTATGAAGTCGAACAGTTATTTCTTCTTGGACATTTTGAAGAATTTCTAGCCAAATTAGACGGCTTTCTTGGCGTATTGTCTTTTAAGTCCTCACTGTTATTTGGTCTGTTGATATATACTTTAGATTTTAAATCAGGTGACCTATGTGGGCACTTATTATTTCCCTCAATTTTTTTCACAGGTAGAAAAAAGCATTTTTGTCAAAAATAAAGAAAAGAACATACTGTTCTAAATAACCAATGTTATTTAACTACCTTCTGGGCATTGTTTAAAAAAGGAAGTAAATGTGATTATTAAAAATGATTTATAATCAATCTCCCAGCGCTGTAAATACGAACCAGTTTTAAAAGTTTTTTTGATTAGTGCTTTTCTAAGTCTATGTTTGGTATGATAATTTGAAAGAGAGCATTCTCAGGCTGACCGAAACCGGATTGATATGACAACCCGCAATTAGAGAACTGATGAAAGTAAAGTTAAAAGTTACAGAATCACAAGGTATACGCTACTTTGAAGAAATCTGTAAATAATCCTCTTAAAACTCTTAGAAAAAGAATGAAGGGCTAAGGCAAATAATTACTTTTATTCTTTGTCAAGTAATTGTTTCGACTTAGCAGCATAATATAACGTTACCACCATTAGTAAAGCATTTAACCGCGTATCTATTAAACCGATAGAATCCGAAGATCTCCGATTTACCGGTAAAGGTATTTCGTTGTTTAATTCACGACCTACCTGTTAACGCTGTTCTCTTAAGCCAGGTGTAAAAGACGGTTTTCAAGTGATCCCATGGTGTTCTTTTGTTTTAAAACCATGTGTTTGCTATTATACTAACTGTATTTTCGTTGGTCGGGTGTTGTTTGTGATTTATCTCGAAGGAATCATCATTTCAATAGTGGAAAATATCAAAACTGGATTATATCTTTGTTCATAACACCGGTAAGTGCACTATTCTAAATTTATTGTTATATTACTTCCCCAAAACACCGACTGTGTCTATCACCATTTACACTGATGCTTTTGCAAAGCAAAAAGATTTTGACTGATTGATATCGTAATACTTAAAAGCAAACTGATTTAAACTTCTGTTGTGCATTTAAAAACATTATTGTACTTTCGATATATATTTATATTAGGCATGTTGGGAGAATTTAACTTTATGACTATTATCATACTTATAAACGATGGGAAAAAAAATTACGTATTATTCATCACAAGAACATACAACTAAAATGGTATGCCTACTAACACTAGTTAAGTTCTTTCTTTTATAGGGATTTAGTAAGGAAGAAACTAACTATTGAAAATATTTTGAAAAACTGAGGTTATGTTTTTTAATGGTCTTCTTAAAAATCATGGAACAGGGGCAGGAAACTGTTAGAGAAACGATATTTCTTCAATAAATGGAGTTTATCTATTACATTTTTAGAGCGTTAGATATGAAACAAGAGGAAGTTATTTTAATAATCGTGTAAACAGTGATGTTAATGCTATATAATAATTTAAAACATTATACAAATTAAACAAGCCCCAAATTGTAAACCAGAACTACTCCCAAACTAAAAAACCTAGCTTTTCGAAAGACGCTCCTAATCCACAACTCAATTTTATATTTAAATAATTTGCAGGTTTATTTTCTAACATTCCTTATAGCTTAGTCTTTCTAAATTCAGGTGCAGGCAAATTATTCGAAATTGTTGTTAACAAATGCTACAGAAATTATTTAAAGAAAGCGTATCTGAATTGGCATAAAATCTACGAAAATGTAATAGGTATATGGATAGTAAGTTAATCTAAATGTTAAATATAGGGGCAATTCAAAAATGTTTATCTCCACCTTCTATTATTATAAGACTGGTATGGTAAATATTGAATAATGCGGAAAATATGATTGTGATGATAAAAACGTATTATAAATGTTTTGTGATCACAGTAAGTACTTATATTAATGCAAGTAACTGATCAGCCAGAGCTTACGAGACATGCTTTTAGAAACTCAAAACGGAGCGCCGCACACAAATAATATTTTTTATAACGATAAAGCAATGCATATAATTTTTCACTACAAATTGCTTCATATCTTTCTGTAGATTTCATATCATAGAAGTATGCATCTATCCGCAATAGTTCTAATGCCTCGATGCTGAAATTTATGCTGCACTTTTCGCGTATGCTTTGCTTAAACAATTTATGTAGCATTTGGTAAAGGGTTGTACACTTAATGAATTTCCCATAATGCAATTTCGGAAAAAATTGTCTCACAACCATAACTTCCATAATTGCTGAATGTCGGTGTCGGGAATCGACCAGGATTTAATTCGAGAAACGTACTAAAATATTGAGAAATTGTTACAAAGATGATATTGTGAACAATATTGAAAACGTTGCTTTTGAAACGATGTTATTAACACGCGTTCATAAAAAGTTAAATAGAACTAGAAGAACCCGCCACCAAGGCGGTAAAAATCCGAACAACTTGAATTGCAATGATACTACATTCCACTAGAGGAAAAGGCGTTTAAAGACTCAAGCAGATATCCTCTTCTTTACCAACAAGATATTATCTCATATGATCGTACGTCAGTATTTGTCTATAAACGTTGTTAATGTCAGTGTAATTCTCTTTGTATCATTTGAATACCGTTTGGTGCCGTAAATGAAAAGGGTATTTAAATATACAGTTCTCTACGATGTGCTCCATTTAATAACCAAGGAGAATGTCCAACATCTATGGAAGAAAATTTATTCGCTATGCAAATTTTTAATATACATGGATATACATTATCGTATGATATACAGGGTGTTTAGAAGTGTTTAAAATTTTTGGCAAATGAACATTATTTTGGACCGAAATTTTCCAAAACTTATACAGGATGAATCAAAATTAAGCCCAGTAACTTCAAGAGCGAAATATTTTCATGAAAAGAAGACAAGAAGCTACGGAGAAACATCCATTAAAGGTAAAAAACAAAAAAACTTATATACTGCAATTGCGCACACTGGTTAAATGAAAAAAATATTGAAATTTTGGGAGTGGGAGTTTTGGCTAAATTAAGGTTAACATATTTTAAGGTAATCCAGATTGTCGGTATTGCCCGGAAGTGAGTACATTTAAATAATTACTTAAATCATAAAAGGCTAAGTTAGTGACAACAATGTAATAATAATAATAATAATAATAAACGCCTTTATTATATCCCACAAAATATAACACTGGAAAAAACAACAATGTTACTACTTAGTTATGTGGTATATAAAAGGCGAAGTTTAATGTGTCACAACTTTTGGTACACAACCATGACCATACAAGCGTCTAGGTAAACAGAAATGCGAAAGCTTTGAGCATGCACATTACCTTGTAAATGTGTAATAAATTCGGGCAAGTCGAGAAATTCAAGTATTTCGTGTTATTTTGTGTCTGCGGCGCTAATAATTATTAATAATTAGATATTAAAATAAAAATCTACTAACCTAACCTAAAAAAATCACACCAAAGAATGAAATTATTGTATAAAAAGAAAGAAAACTTAAATAAATCAGAAAAGAATTTGTGAAAAAATATATTAATCGTTACAAAATTAAAGAAAAAGAACTCAGCGGAGGTAGGAATTTGATCCTGGGACCCTTCGCACCATAAGCTAAAGCGTTACCCATGCGCTAACCATCTAACTGAAGCTAGAGCAAAGAAGAAATAGTCAGACAAATGATATCACGTGTTGCGCATTGTTGAAATTTTCGAATTTCGGTTTCCTCAGACGCTTTACCACAACCATCAGTCTTAGAGGTGTTTTAAAACCTCATGAGCCGTGACCTTCATATGCGCAGAGACATAATCCGTCCTGTTAACTCAGTTACACTTCTTAAAAATATTATATTTATTGTTTACAATTTATCCCGAGCTCTTGTTTATGTATACAGCAAGGCAGCCTCCAGTGTCTTCAAAAACATACTTATAACTCAGATTAAACTTTGCCTTTTGCGCATTTCGCGGCTCATGAGATTCTGAAACACCTCTACTCTTAATCCTATACCTATGGTCCAGTCAGTAAAGCCAAAAAAAGTGCAAAACCTCGGACTCCTATTAGGAAAGATCGATTTTCATTAAATAAACGGCATTCGATTCGTAATTGATAGTATTGCAAAGTCTACACGGTCCGAACTTGTGCTTTTGATTTTAAGCAACAAACTAGCAACGAATCAGCAACAAGAGATACATTATTTTTAATTCCATTTAGAAATGGCTTTTAGGGGGTTTTCGAAGTCAGAGATTTCATATATGAGTTGAAAATTCATAAAAAAAATGTTATAAGCAATTTAGCAACAAATCAGCAACAATTTAACTACAAATTAACATACCTAAAAATCAATCAAAGAATTATTTAAAAAACAGCTAAAAATTGTTTGCACTAACCCCGAGAAGGGATGGCATCCACCCTCAAGGTAAAAGCACATAACTTTTATTCCTTGAGCCAATCTCTGCTTACTGTTCCAATTTGACGTCAATCGGTGTTATCCGAAAGAATTCTCAGCGAGAAACCATCAAACACTGAACAATTATTGTTACCTATTATTTTATTAAGAAATAAACAAAGAGAACTTGTTACAAAGCAAGTGGTAAAAAATCACTTGAACAGGTTCACTTTTAAATACATTTGTCAATCTACCCATGCCTAAAAGTATTTTTTTCAAAAATGTTTGAAAAAGTTTACTGCAGTTTTACTCTTCTGATTTCTGACTAAGTTTGGCAAATTCGTCAATTAAGCCTATATAATCTAATCTACGGTGGCAGCCAATTTGGATTCAGTTGATATCAATTATAAATTTTTAAGTTTTGTTTGGCTCAATGAATTTCTTAGATAATAATTTAGAAGAGCATCTTTTCCCGTTGGCTACAGAGAGAGGGAGAGTTAATAAAATCCTCAGCACTATAATCGTATTGGGATACAAAGTAGTTAAATCTTTTGTGCACAAATAATTTAAAACATCAAAAGATTTCATAGGTGATGATAGCATTCGAGATACAACATGTAATTCTCCTTGAGTATCAGTTACATTTAAATCTGAATCATTTTTGAGAGAAAATATTGACTGGAGATTCGTACAATAATTTTCTAACATTTTGCCATCTATATTGTTTAGTGTTGAAATGTCATATAAAAACTGTGCTATGGGTTTAGGAGTGAGAATCGTTCATTCAGAGAATTAAGGATAATGTCAAGAATATAATTAAAAAAGTTTATTTTAAATCTCTTCTCCTCTGTTAAGGATTCATCGGCAGCTTCGTAATCAAATTGACGCTTTTTCCTTCTAGCTGCAACTTCAGTTTCGGTCGGAAATTCTGTGCTGCATTCAAGACCCTATGCAATCTCATTAGCAGCAATTTTCATCTGTTCATGTCCAGATTGTCTACAAGTTCTCAGTTTTTGTACGGTTTCTGATAACATCCGCACACAATCTGACAAATTTATAGTTACAAATTGCAATAGCTTCGAGACAGCATTTATTTCAAATAAAATATAACATTGAAAATATCAACTTCACGAAGAAAAGTTATCGAACATTTCTTGATGGAAATCGGTCAGAGAATATTTAAAAAAATTTGTTTTAAACAATATCAAACCGTCTAGTAACACGAATTTTCATAATCGTTGGTGTCTCCTGAACTGATTCCAGCATAGAACTGCGTTCGAAATGTATTCGATAGTCATGCGTCCATATAGGCTGATCTAATAGGCAAATTTAAGAAAATGCCGCATACAGATTTTTCAGCATTGTAAAAATTGTAATTCACTGCTTGAAATGCGCCCTCTGATGGTGCCGCCTGCTGCGACCGCCTCTACGCATCATAGCACGGCACGGCACGACCCTGAATACAAATCCTTGTAAAACTTTATGAAGGTTGTCTGGTTGAATTAATCCAATTCCGTACCTAATTTTGATTGAATGCCTTGTCTTGGGTTCATTTCGTCCACTTAAAAAACTTCCACTGCACACAATTACTTTAAGTCACAACACAGCTAGTATGTCTATATTGATTTGTAAAAACATGTGTCTCATGTTGACACTATTTATTGCCCAGCTTTCTGTATCCCCTTTAATTTCTCAATATTATTGGGTCTATTCTGATAGACCTCATTTTTATGGTTACCCCACAAGAAATAATCTAATGTGGTTAGAGCAGGAGATCTAGTTCACCACTCTATTAGTCCCCGTCTACCAGTCCATCTGGTAGTGAAAACATTGTTTATATAAGGTCGATTTTTAAATACATTTGGCTGTCTACTCATGTTAAAAAAATTTTTTAAATTTTTCTGTCTGTCAGTAAAGCATGACAATTTGCAGGAGTGGGAAACTTCTTTATCTCCCGAAATAGACACCATTAGCATGATATAAAGATAGAGAATGGATACAACTTTTTTCCTTGGATTATCAGTTTTAGAGAAAATCGTATGTGAAAAGATGTTTCCAATGAGGCAATGCTACGCATAGCTTATTAAATAGATAAACTTGTGGGGTGTGCACTTTGCTTTTACCAAAAGATTTATTTGTCTAGTACAAAGTTTTACATTAAACTTAATAATGATCCGTACAAAGTAAACTGATTTCATTTCATATTATATCGTCGCATCATAGTAATAATATGCAACACACTTTCTTAAGTTTTTCATATCTTCGCTGGCAGTACGGTCTCAGTCTCATAACTCACTGCAATATGTCCACCCCATCATGTACAAGAAAAACTGGTTATGTTTTGTTGTAAATTTCTCATTGTTAATTATCATAGCAACTATTAAAAAATCTGGGTTAACTTTCTTTCAATAAGATTATAATATGTGGCATTGTGATTTATTATTAGGTATTGTCCTTATGTAATTTTCTCAAGTAATACATATATGCAATTAAGAAATCAATTTAACACTTCTAATTATTCTTTCAATTGTTTCAACAGTCACTTCGAGGAGAATAATACATTTGTATTTCTTTTTAATTATTCATTTTAATTACTAGTGAATAGGTGTAGATGCTGTTTCATGTATATGTTATTGGACAGTATAAAATAGTGTAATGCTAATTATGTTTTTCTCCGCTATGCATAATGATCTAACTGAAATAATTCTGAGGATATTATTCTTTTAGCAGTCTAAATATTAATCTTACCTTAGTTGGTAGCCTTTCATCTTTTCTGATTAATTTATTTGCAGAATCGATGAAAAACTATTGAAAATACCGTTTCAATACATGTCTGCCGTATTACAAACTTAATTATTGATATTTAACAATATATTATTAATGAAAATAGAATAATAGTTTTGGTACTAAGTCTGCCATTTCAAGCGATAATTTAAATTCACGAAAGATGGAATAACATCGATAAAAACGCTCGGACCAGTCGAAGTCTTTTTGCGAAGTGACATCTTTTGGTCTGCAGTGGCACTCAATATTACTTTTCTGAAATATTTAGAAAAAACTATAAATAACCACTTAACTAGTATCAAAGGCGATGGGTAAACTTTTTAAAATAACTACTATTTAAAATAAATGTTCAAACTTTCGCCCGTTTAATTATTTTATCTTGGAAATTTTGAAAAATGTCTGTCAAAATTAAACAGATTCCCTGGTGTAAGAGGTCTTTTACGTTCTGAATGTTTTTTGGTCCACTGTAGTATACTTTTGAGATTAAAGAACCTCACAACAAGAAATCTAAGAAGTTTATATTAGGTGACTTAGGTAGCCAATCAATATCTCTCCTCCCAACATATCTGTTGGTTAATGTTCTGTCTAAAAACTGTAAAACGAAGATTATATATTGTGAAATAAGTTGAAATTGAAGAAAGCGTTAGTAGCGTTCTCCGATCACATTTTCTTCAAAGCAGGTGGTAAGTCTTTAACGTGGTCCAACTCTAAATAGTCCAGTCAATGACTAAAATCTCTAACTTGAGTGCTAGTGAATGGATTTTGATGAAACATTGTGCAATGTGTTTGTAATGACTTTAATAAGAAAGCTAAAAAAAGATTAGGATAGGAAATGATCCGAAGGGGTAGAAAGTACCCCTTTTATCATGATCCGTAACTTGTAGAATTAGGTCAAAAATTAAAAAAAAAACAACAATATATTTACCTTTTTTGCCCAAAATAAGATGTTATTACTTTGGTGATTTTTTTCGAAAAATGCTTGTTTTTCGAGATATGGCCATTCGAAAATTCCTAAAAGTGGGGATGGGAAATATAAAAGTTGAAAATAAATCTGAAAAAATTCATGTGAATATATCATCGAAATACAAGACTTTTTTATTAGCAATTTTTCTGTTCTGCGTTTACACCGAGTTTTTCCGGAAAAACCTGAAGAACTCCCCTATCTTTGAAATTGTAACGCTTTAAAAACATGTAATTCAGATGTATGCACTGAGGCCTTCTAAACATTTTTTGTCTCTTGGAATTGTTGTAACTTGCTAATTTTCCGAGTTGCAGGCAGTTTTTCACGACAAATAATGTACTACATTTTTTGCACATTTTCAATTCAAAAATTATATTTAATTGAAAATTTGCAAAAAATGTAGTATATTATTCATCGTGAAAATCTGCCTGTAACTAGGAAAATTAGCAAGTTACAAAACAAATTTTCAAGATACAAAAAATGTTTAGAAAGTCTCAGTGCATACGTCTTAATTTTTTCCAATTTTTAAAGACATATTTTTAAAGTGCTACACTTTTAAAGGAACGGGTGGTTTCTTATGTTTTTCCGAAAAACTCGGTGAAAACACACATTACAGAAAAGTTGCAAATAAAAAAGTCTTGAATCTCAATATGTAATACATTCACCTGATTTTTTCAAAGTTTTGTTTTAACTATTACATTTCCCTTCCCTCACTTTTAGGAATTTTCGAATGGCCATATCTCGAAAAATAAGCATTTCTCGAAATAACGTCATTAAAAACTACCCCCCACCGTTGACTGGACTAAATTGGCAAATTGAAAACCTAGTAAAGGTTCACTACCATCCCCTACTAAAATGTATCTACTTACTTTTCAGTCAAACAAGCATCAGATTACATCGAATACTATAATTATCATTCTAAATATAGATGAGTATATCTCAGTATGTGTAGGTCCAAAAAAATCTGAAAAAAATGAGGCTATTCGTTATGTTATAGGCAGTTACAATATAAAATTTTTATCTGTACACATAACCTCAAAAAAATAAGGACTGAAAAACCTGCTAAAAATGGTTTTTTGGTTATAACTTCGGATGTTTTAAGTGAAATTTGATAAAATTTTCGAAATTATACTTTTTAATGTGAACAATAATTGGTTAAAATTTCAAGTCAAAATATCGAATACGTCTCAAAAATTGACTTCAAATTTGAGAATTGATTGACCAATAACAATTGTGCATCGCATCGTATGAGGTTCTTTTTTTTTTAAATATAGGTTTTTTTGCGCACTTCATGATGGTGAACAAGACAAAATTTTTAAACTTGAAAAAAGTGAAACCAGTTATTGTTCACATTATAAAGTATAATTTCTGAAAATCCAAAGTTATAACCAAAAAACAAAAATTTAGCGGTTTTTTCATTTTTTTTTTTGGAGGTTATGTGTGCACATAAAAATTTCATATTGTAACCGCTGATAGCCTATATCATAACGAGCAGCCTCATTTGTTTCGCTTTCTTTGGACACTTACCGAGATATACTCTATATCTATATTTAGAACAACCAAAATGGTGAATTTTTCACAAAATGGCCGATAACTTGCGTAGCGGCAGTTGCTAGAGGTAGAAAATGTCCATTTCGTATAGTATTCGATGTAAGTAACATGTTAAAAAAAGTTTTTGAGACTGGAAACAATTCCTTATGTTTTACTTGTCTGACTCCACTATATCGTAGGTTGCGGTGGTTTTCAATATAAAAAATCCCTTTTTTTTGTTAAAAAAATACACGTATATATACTTAAAAACGAATACATTGTTCAACTTGCCATGCAGTAAACAGATGTCATATTGAATAAATTTAACTTGCCTATATAAAATATTTTACGTAATTATGCATTACTGTTGTATCCACGAATAAATTAGAAACGTTTCATAATAAATGTGTGTGCATAGGATGTTGTATACCAAAAAAAGAAAAAATATTCAGTGTTATTTCCTCGAGAATTGAAAATGATATTAGTGACCATGTAGGCCAAAAAATGCCACTTCACAAATAGAAATCGACGGGTCCGAGGGTTTCTGCGAGAAGAAAATAGATAAGATATTTACCGAATTTATTTCTCTAATCGTGAATTCACTGTTTATCTAATCTGACATTTTGTTTAGTTCATCTCTTGAAAAGGATTTTTGCTTTTTTTTCTATTTCTTAGTCATTTTAAAAATTAAAATTTATTCAAAAACCAAAAGAACGAGGTTATCGTTTAAACCAGTTGCTGACAATAAAAATGGATGAAGATCGGAAAAATATGTATTCTTAAGAAATAATATTGGCCTGTCTGAATATTTTTGCAAGAACATTTTGTTTCAATTTGAATGAAGGTTATCCGGTACTTTTGCCATTCCCTGTACACAACGTAAATGTTTGTTGTTTATTTTAATTACTGACTTGATCTTCTCATCTCAATAACTGTAAAATGTTGGTAAGTAATGGCATCAGACAATGTAGTTAAAATAACTATCTCCATTCATTTATTCCATTTATAAAGTGTTATTTATTCCTAATTATACGTTAGATATACCGTAATGAAATAGTCTAATCATGTAAACTGAATTATTATTAGTTTATCGATTTTTCCGGGTTGAAAAATCGCATGCATGCCACAAAAATACAGTTAACGGGTAATTACTACCTACGACGGCTTGTGCATGAAATTAATATCAATAATTAAGTTATGGATATGCTTGTACTCGGCAAAAACTAATTATGTCGAGAAGAGGTAAACATTTATTAAATGAACATTCACCAGTAGCGTGCTGTAACCATAACAGATAATATAAACTATACTGTGGGTTCGCGTCGCGTCGAAAGGACCAAATTCTATAAAATCTGAAGTATTTTCTTTCTGAAAAGGCACTCGGACCTATAGGTTACAATTAGTGACAGGCCCTTCCGCTTTACGCGGAAGTGACACCAACTGTGTTATTTTAAAAACAATATAGTGTATATTTTTACAGATTTGGACGGAAGATAAAACGATGGTTTTATTAAACCACCCATACACAATACACATATTTATTGTGAATGGTTTCTGAAATATTCGCGCAGGCGCAGGCGACAGTAATGCAGTTATCGTGAAGATATAATATCCTAGAAGGGATGGTAAGAAACCTTCACTAGGTCCTTAATTTGTCAAGATTGAGTTGTTAAGTATAACGATATCTACCTATCAGTTTCAAAATGGTTTTCTCTGAAATAGGACGAATATAGGTACTCACGATTGGTTCCGGAGATATAATTCGAACTCAAGACGAAGCATGTAATATATTTCATGAAACGCATCCAGATCGGTCTCAAATTTCTCAATCTGCTGTAAAACAGAACATAAATTTAAAAACTTTGGCCACGTTAGAAATTTCAGGTCGAGCACCAAAAGTGTTTGAAGATGTTAAGTTAAACATCGTGTTAAAAGCTGAAGAAAATCCTCATGGGACGGTCAGCTAAGTCTCAAAAAATTATCATTTGAAGACAGGATTCATATAAAAAATACTGCGAGCAGCACAGTACTATCCTTATAAAGCCCACTTGATACATTACTTGTCAGAAGATAACTTTGATCGAATAATTTCTCGAGGATATATCTAAAAGAATTTAAAGCTCATTAAAAAAATTATTTTTCCTAATGAAGCGGCATGCTGTCTAAATGGCAGTGGCCTGGCTATTGCTAATTATGGGATCTTATTTCTTTGAAGGAATCTGACCAGAGAAAGCCAACACAATTTCTTTAATTCCAACTTATTTGATTTAGCTGTTCTATTTGGTGGCAATATACTGAATAATCAAATTATGTTTCAAGAAGATGACGGTACCCCGCACTGTGCAAATAATATCGAGGACTTAAAAGATCAAATACCCCAGGAAATCCATCTGATTTCACCAGAAATTCTTCAAAATGTCCCAGAAGAAATAATTGTTCTACTTCACAAATGGTGTTAAGTAAAAGGGTGATGGTTTGAATATTTATTTAAAACTATAGATATGGTAAAATGTTGCTTCAATATAAGTTAAGTGATTATTTCAATTTTTTTCTACACTATTCATAATAAATGTGTATAGGGGATATAATGAAAGCGTTTTTTATCGTCCATACAAATCTATGGAAACATACAGAGTGGTAATTATTATTATAAATAACAAAGTTGATGTCACTTCCGTGAAAATAAGTAAGATTGAGTGGACTGCCTTTTCACAAATAGAAACTGACGTACCCAGTGTTATTGCAGAAAAAATTAATTAATTAATTCCTACTCTGTGTATTAAATACGGTGTATATTTATTTTCCTGTGGTAAATCCCTCGCTATGTACGCGCGTTGACGATCATTTAAAATAAATGAACAACGAACTCTTCTTTGGTTTTTAAGCTATCCGACAAAAAACTAACATAGTTAACTGATGACTATTCCTTTAATTACAATGTATTTATGTTTTAAAACAACTGGGTAATCATAATATTTACGATGCAATGAAACGCAAGTTGACAACTTGGTGCTTTTTCCGTACTCCAAATAATATCTTCAAAGGAATTACATATACTCACTCCAATTTTCAAGTTGATTCTGTTATGAACCTCTCTGCAGATCAGTCCGTATCTGCTACGAATTAACTAATTGAAGGGTAAATAAAGGCAGATACCACTACCTATGATAACCTTTTCGTATTTCCGGGTTTTATGTTCGCTTCCTTTAAAGAGGCGATAAAGTTTGCCAATTAATATATGAATTTCTGAAACAGGTAAGCCGGGATTATTTCTCGATGCAGAAACGATTGTAGTTATATAATGGGCAGGTATGGGAATCGTCGTTACAATTATTAATTAACGGTGTGACAATTGCTTTGTGATTGCATCAATGTAAGGTAAGATTTGGCGGGACAAATTTAAAATTTATTTTTGTTTATACCACCACAAAGAACATAAGAACAATTATAATCTGAAATACAAATTTTTGATGTACGACTTAATGCCTCTAAACAATCGACGATTCGATTTTCGACATTGTTATTGTAAACATTTCAACTTGAAACTTGGCTTGATGGTATAACTACACAAAGGGTATATTCTTATAAAGTTTCGTTGGAATGTTTGCATTATTCTTCAGTTATCATCATTTGTTTCAAAATGGTCTCCCTAAAATGTATTCATGTTTTGTGACTTGGAATATTGACCAGAAAGTTTCGGACAAATCTAGTTTTCTTCGCAATTTCGTTGTGAATAATTTGTGTCTCTTTCTTTATAGCGATATGGGTTATACTAAAATATTTTCAACAAATTCCAGCAAAAAAATGCTATAGTAAGACAGTTCCCCAGATATTCTAGTTTTTTTCCTCTATAATTCGAGTGCAAGCTGTCATTGTCGCTCTCTAATATTTGACGTTCTCTGCTTCACGTAGTGCGTCAACTTACTCTCTCGAGCGAGAATGACGTACTTTGTGCTCTTAATACGAAAATAGCTTTTCTCTGCTTCTTACGCTTCCCTCTCTTACAAATAGCATTTACAGTTTGTTTTACATCACATTTAATCAATTTACAAGGAGACATCTTGGGGACCTTAGTCATCACACCCATGCCATACAATGGCTTGGTTACACCAAGTCAAATTCAAATAGATTACCCATTATTCTATTATGTTTGCACATCCTTTCTCATTAAAAAGGCACACTTTTTTGTTACTAGTTAAACCAACGCCTTTCAGAAAGTCTTCTAATTCTACTACCATAATGAAAGCATAAATTAAGCGAACAATTCACGAAGCGTATCTTTTCTCGCACCACTTACGCGGCTACTTCCCGTAGTTATGATAATAATATCTAAGATCTGTACATCCCCACCAGGAGTAGTCGTAACATGCAAACAATTGCCGGGCAATAATTTAGTTCTCTGTTTGTTGGCAACACAAACAATTCGGTAATGCCAACCGAAGTCAAACCTAAAAAGTACGCATACGTGTTTCTAAGAAATTAAGAATTATGCGTGAGAAGAAACAACAATAGTTTCAAATTTACATTGCGTAACACGTGAAAGTTCTAACATTTTGTTTCGCCTTATCGAAATGTTGTGTTGTGACATTTAGTGTTTTAAAAATCCAGTGCTGATGTGGTCGATTTAAAAAAATAGACGTATTTTTGTAATAAATGTAGTGCTAGTTTTTGTGCATTCTCGTTATGTTTGATCGAATTACATAACTTTGTTCTAAATGTAGTTACGAAGCAATCAAGCTCAGTCGTAATAATTATTTATTTGTGCGAATTGTTATAATTTTTGGGCATACATTTTTTGGGAAAAACATCAATTATCTTTCATTAAAATTGTACATTACTCCACCAAGTGCCTCAAATTTAATCGCAAATGTAATACAGGCTGTTTCTAAAAGCGTATGTGAATATTAGGGTGATTCAAATTTATACTTGTGAAAAATAAATTTCGATATTTTTGTCTCACTCTTCAAACTTATTCGAAATCTCAAAAAATTATCTTTTCTAAAGGACCTCTTCCTTCTTATGGAAAATTGAATCTTCGTGGAATTGTCAATATTTTTATCATGTAGATGGGCGCGAAATAAAAACCAATTAAATAATGACGTTTTTAAGATGCGGCTTGTTAAAAAAATCCAGAATGTTTAAAAAACTTTTAGTTATCAGTAAAAAAATATATAGGTATGACGTACTAACACATTTATTAATAAAAGTTCATACAAAGTTTAGAAAAAATTCGTATGTCATTATTAAACGCAAATAAATACTTTTGTCTTTTGGACTTTTCACCCAAAGTTAATGTAAAGCAGAGTAAAACAAATCTGAGTGTCTAAAATGATGAAAATTGTCTAGTTTTGACACGCCACATCTCAAAAACTGTTGATTATATAAGATCAAGGAGGTCAAAATCTACAACATAAACAATAATACATTTTTTAAATTACTTGCAAGTTTCATTAACACTTTTAATCCAGAAAATTAAATAACTTGTAGAACTAAGATAATGTAAAACTTTTACAAAGTAACAAAATATAATTGTTCAAACAGTTAAAAAACATTAAAATATTAACCAAAACTAGCATGTGACAGATGACACAGGTATTGTCTAAATGTTATTTGTGGCATTATCTTTATTTGTTCTAATTCTTTGGGACTTCCTGCCACATGTATTTTTTCATCTTGTTAACCGGTACTCGGGGATCCTACAAAATATCATAATTAACCAGTATGTTACAGGGAAATAACCTCTACGCGGTATGGCAATGGGCTCTCCATTGTCACCGATTTTAAGTAATATATTTATGAGGATTTTGAGACTAGACCACAGATATATAACTAGAAATGTTCAAAATTGTGCATACAAACCGGTTATCTGGTGGAGATATGTAGACTTGCAATTTGGCCTCACGGTATTGAGTTACTAAACAGTTTTTTAGAACATTTAAATAATAAAGAACCTTCTATTTACTTTAAAAAAGGAAACTAGAAATTAATTACCACTTTTAGATGTTTTAATTAAAAAATAGTAAATGGTAGAATTGAAACAAGTGTTTATAGAAAACCAACACATACCAACAGATATTTAAATTTCAACTCAAATCAGTCGATGCACGTTAAGAGGGATGTCATAAAATGTTTGTATGATAGGGCCAAAATCATTTCTTCTAATGATGAAATACTAAACAATGAGAAGCTGTTTGTAAAAGAATTTCTTATAAATAACCAATACCCTGCGGGTTTTGTCGACAAAACCTTCATAAATATTGAAAATAACAAACAGGTACGACAAAAACCTGAAAAAACGTTACACAGTGTTAATTCCTTGTGCATGCGGATTATCTGAAAAGTTGCGCCGTATCAGTGATATATTTGTTATTAGGACGGTATTTCAAACAAATAACACTTTAAGATTCTATTCTGATAAAGACGAAACCGAAGAACTACGAGCAAAAAATTGCATTTATAGTATTTCATGTGAGTGCAACAAACATTACGTGGGTGAGTCATCCAGACCGTTTAGTGTAAGATTGAGTGAACACAAAAATTATATTAGAAAAAATGAAATTCGGAGGTCCAAGATCTGCGAACACGCTTGGGAGAACGGCCATAGAATAAACTGAAACTCGACAAAAATTTAACAAAACAGGCGGATAGCAAAAAAGAAAAATTAAAGAATCAGCGATAATATTATTAAATGAGTATAGATGCGTGTCTAATTGTTCCGTAGATGTCTGTACAATATAGTTGTCAGTGTAATAAGAAGAACTTCACAAACTAAACATTGTATAAAATTTACAAAACTGTTAAGTATATCAACATATGGATATTGAATCTAACAAACTTTCTTAGAGCTGTGTATTTATCATACACAGCAAAAAAGATCTGTCAAAAAGACCCTCGAAAAAGGAAACAAATTAGACTTCCGAAACGTCTGCGAAATATTTAATTTCAATTTTTTATACTTATTTGTGTTATTTGTCAAAAACGCAACCTCTAACTGATCATTTGACGTAAAAGTCACAGGCGTATAGGTTATTTCCCTGTAACAAACTGGTTAATTGTGAAATTTTGTAGATTCCCCGAGCACCGGTTAAAAAGAAGAAACAATACACGTGGCAGAAAGTCTCAAAGAATTAGAAAAAATAAAAATAACACAGGCATACAAAATAAAAAAAGGCCATGTACTTTGGAGCATAGTATGATATCCCACTGTATTTTGAGCCGCTGAATCTGATTTCAGAATTGCTCCACCACATCAAGATTTTTCCCCAACCTCAAAAAATTTCTAAAAATCAGTGAAAATCTTAATTAGGAGGCGATTAGGAAAAATTCTGACGACGGCATCAAATACAGCGGCTCAAAATACAGAGGGTTTATCATAGTCTGCTCAAAAGTACAGGACCATTTTTTTGTGTGCCTGTGTTATTAAATAATATACCGTGCACAAAAAATTTGGGATATTGTAAAAGTTACACGTGGACAAGTCCCTTTCATTTTTTTCCGTGTTGTATGTTTTGCATAATTTGTAGATGCTCGTAGTAAAGAAGTTACGCCTGATTTTTATTTCATTAATGTTTTTTCTAATTTTCAAATAGAAGCAAATAATTACACAGCCCGACAAAAGAAAAAAAAAGTTCTGTACCATAGACATGAATACATAGATTTTGTGTATTTTTTTTTTGCTGAATCCAAATCCGCAGCCAAAAAACCGATTCACTATTTTTCAATAAATCGCAAAAACATCCTCTAAAATAGAGTGAAATAGTGAGGATAAGGTAAAACCTCATAATGAAATACAACAATTTGTAAATACTTTGAGAAAACATTTTAAAATAGAATTTTGAGCATTAGAAAGAAATATATACAAATTAAATACATACCTACTCCTACGAGGGAGTTAATTCTACCCCTAAGATCAAAACGAATGTTAGTGCAAAATAATGTGAAAAACCATAGTCTTCTAGTTTGTAATTCCAAATATATAAATGTAGGTTAAACGCGGAATTAACCCCTTAGTAGGGGTGCACGTAGATTTAATTTCCATATATTTATTTCCAACTCTTAAAATTTTAATTCAAAATAAGGTATTTAGAAATCGTTGCATTTCATTGTGAAGCTTTACTTTACCCTCACTATTTTAGTTTATTTTAGGAGATGGTTTTGCATTTTACTAAAAAATCACCTGGCAAATCAGTTTTTGGGCTGCAGATTCGAATTCAGCATAAAAGAATAGACAAGATCTGTGTACTCATGTCTCTAGCACAGATTTTTTTTAACCCCCTCGTAGGGGTGGGTGGGTGGTTGTGGATTTAGTTGCATGTATTTCTTTGTAATGCTCAAAATATATTATTTTAAAATGTTTTCTCAAAGTATTTACGAATTGTTGCATTTCATTCAAGCTTTACCGTCAGTCTCTTTTAGGGGATGTTTTTGCGTTTTCTTAAAAAATCCCCTGTTTTTTGGCTGCGGATTCGGATTCAGCATAAAAAAATACACAAAATCTATGTACTTAGTCTCTGGTACATAACTTTTTTCTTTTATGGGGCTGTGTTATTAATATTTAATTATGGCGAAGGCTGATGTGCTATTTTTATGAAACAATGTACCCATAAGACATACGAAGGAAACTTTGAGGTCTCGGAAGTACGTGTTAATATCGCCCGATTTTACTCTTCGCACAAGATCATCTTCTTAGGATTTTGAACAAGGCTGGAGCGCTAGAGAAGAGAAAAGAAAAACTAGATTTTTGGTTCATTTTGTAGATATTCATATGAGTTTTTCGAAAAGACGCGTGAAGCATTCAGACATTATCGCGGAAGTTATTGACCGTTAATTGTGTCTCTTTCTACTTTCCCGTTTATAATTTTACAACTATGAAAGTTAGGGTAGCATTTATACATTATTTTACTTTATTAAATTTACACGAAAGAGACCTAAAGAAATACGAAAAATATTCCACTAGCGCACTTCTCTTTGTTTTCGTTAATACCTTCTTAGTTATAAATGTTAATTAAACACGTTATCTTATAATGCCTATATTTTGATTGGTTATCATTAGCCTGATAATTGATTTTAAATATCTCTTAAAAACATGCATTTGGCACGTTGGAATATTTATTTGAAGTGGCTATAACTATAATTGCTTGTAAAAGTTGATGTTAATTTGTAAAAATACTTCAAATTAAATTGTACTGAGTAAATATTTACATACAGCGAGTGGCAATGGGATACAACGAACTCATTAAAATTTTAACAAAAAGTTTTCGCAAAATACGAGAATAAGTCAGTTTTATTTGTAAAAAATGCACATTTTTGCGACCAAAAATTGGGCAGATATTATAGTTGACTGTGTAAAAACTGAACATAACAGAATTTTCGTCAGACACGATAGATGTATGTAACGATCATTTATCACTCTCACATAGTGAGTTCACGATTAAAAAAATTAATTCGGTACAATCTTACCTGCTTTTTTCTGCAGAAACGCTTGAACCTGTCGATTTCTATTTCTGAAGTAGTTTTTGTCCTGCACGATCACTCAATATCACTTCCGGTTTTCGCAAAAATTATGTTTTCAAGCTTTATTGTTATACATACAACACCCTATAAATTTCTATGGATTTGGACGGAAGAAAAAGACGTTTCCACTAAATCCCCTATACACATATTTATTATAAATAGTTTCTAAAATATTTGCGTATGCGACAGTAATGCGTGTCTAGTAAAAGCGTGTAAAATCTGATGGGGCGCTTTTTTTTATAAATGGTAATGTCAGTAAACAGCATTGCAAGTACTAGGCGACAGAAAATCCGCACTGAGCTCAGGGGTGCACACTCACAATACTCATATACAATTAATGCGTGGGCAGGATTTGTCGGTCCTCTAATTATAAGACTTTATTTATTTGAAGAAACTCTAATAGGAGAACGCTACTTGCACTTTCATCAATACCAACCCATTTCTGATTTAGCTGTTCTATTTGGTAACCTGTACTGAATGATCAAATTTGATTTCAACAAGATGGGGCACCCCAGTACTATGCAATCTTCTTTAGAAAATTGTTAGAACTTTCCCCAACACATGGATCGGAAGGAAGCGAGATATTGAGCGGTCACCTAGATCACCCTGATTTAACCACATTAGAGTTTTTGTGGGGTTATTTAACATCTAAAATATATTTCAATAGACCAAATAACACTGACGACTTAAAAGATCGAATACACCAAGAAATCTATCTGATTTCGACAGAAAGCCCTCAAAGTATCCAAGAAGAAATAATTGTTCGACTTTACAAACACTGTCAAGTAAACGGGCAACAGTTTGATCATTGTTTTTTAAAAAAGTAGTTATGTTAAAGTTTATCCATCACCTCTGATACTAAGTTATTATTTCATTTTTTTTCTAATATATACACAGGGAGTTTAATGAAAACATTTTTTACCATCCACATTAATATGTAAAAATATACAGGGTGTATTTAAAATAACAAAGTTAGTGTCAATTCCGCGTAAACCGATATTGATATTGAGCGACTGCAAGATAAAAGATGCCTCTTCGTTAATAGAGATTGACGGATATGAGTGTCATTGTAGAAAAAAATTTGTAAGACTTTATGGAATTTATTAATTTCATTGAGTATTCTGTGGGTATTTCAAAAACATAAATTATAACAAAAAATATGGCAGGGACCCGCTTTTCCATAAATATTAAAATATTATACAAAATAGACTTATCCACAAATTTGAAGAAATATTAAAAAGTAGTTAGGTATAAAGAAGGTAGACAAGGCCGCCAAGAAGAATGTCACCATGTAATGGCAACGGGCACGGGCCGTACAGTAAGGCAAGTGAAGCACGGAGAACGCTTAAGGAGATCCCAAACATCTTTGAATCCTGTTACCTCCCCCGAAGTTCAATTCAAATCTAATTGTGATGTGGCAAAAGTGGTTAAAACCAGTGCCTTCGGTAGGTTGAACTGCCTTTTTACAATACATAAAATGCTAATTGGTAACCATTACATTTATTACTGTAGCAATAAAGTAAATCTCGCGTAATGTGGAGAAAATAGATAACAGCATTAGTGCCTTTTGTTCCGCAGCGTTGATAGCGCTATACAGTGACTTTATGTGAAAAGAAATAAATTCGATCAAATTATTACAAAGCAAGTGATAATAAAATGGCTCCGAAAGGTGGATCTTTAGTTACCTTTCGGTATTTTTTCATATTCAAAAATATTTTTTTCAGAAATTTTCAAAAAAGTTATGATACTTATTGACAGTTCTCTTAATTGACAATCTCCATTTCTAATAGTGCCATTTAAAATAATAACATTTTTATTATATGTGAATATGATATCTGTAGATATTTTAGTATGTTACATAACAATAATTTCGAGAAAACAATGATGCTTTGAATGCCATGGATGATTGGTTGATGACATATGCAAGTAACGCTACTCCATCAGCTTTAGAATTAACTATCAATAGCAAAAGTGTTCACAATCCTGTATTTTCACCCCTACGTGTTTGTGATGTAGGTGCAATTAATGTATTTGTTTCTTTTCAGTTGAGGTGGAAGGCTATGGGCCATACAAGCCAGTTCCACCACCAAAACCCCTTCCTCAGCAACCTGTACAGCCCCAGGAGTTGCAACAGTCCGGTTGCCTTACACCTCCCCCTTACAGGATGCCCCCTTATCCTCTCTACAATGAGCCGAACATACCCGGTGCAACAGGACTAGATCAGCCCATTGCCACGTCCAGTCCAGCCACACCGCAAGGATTACACACGCACTCCAGTAAATTTCCTGTAAGTATAAAACTGCGTAATTTTTATACAGAAACATATACGAGATAATATTAAGTGCGGGGTTGCATATAAAAGGTCCTGACAATTTTGTTGCACAACCCTCCAAGTTGTGATCTACTGTGATTTAAGGTACTCGTAGATCATCACGAACGATCTGAAGAATGGAGAAGAATATTCTGGTTTAAATTTGCTAAGTATTACAGTGTAATAGAAGATTGTTTGTGTTCAAATTTATTTTACAAAATAATTATTTTTTGCGATATAGAGTCAAAGTTGATGACGAACCCTTTCCTTTATCTTATAGTTTTCTATATAATTCAGCACATCGATGAAAACGATGTGTTATTACTACTCTAAAAATAACAAACTTAAAAGTTTACCTATTTAAAATAACCAATTAAAGTATTTTCAAAAAGCTTTAAAAAATCAATATTACGTAAAATGTAAAATTTAACAGCTTACTTTGACTTCGTTAACATTTTCTATTCCCCAATAATTAATTGTCTTTTAAAATTTGAAGAGAGCCGCGTATTAATGACAGAAAAAATAGTTTGAAGAGATTTAACGTATAAAAAATACACAAATCTGACACTTAAACGAGTCAACTCAGAAATATGTCGTAAAATGAGATTCATTAAAGTCCCTTTATATCTTTATAACCGAGGAAAATTTTCTTACGCATTTAAGGCTAACGCTTACGCTGCTTACAAACCTTACTACACCTTACTACTATTATTATTCATATATTTACTGACAATGAATTATTGTGTGAAATCTCACCAACACAATACAAAAATCACATTTCCCTGGATTAATCAAAACTAATAATTTTATCATGACATATGCTTAAACTTAATTAAATCATCACCCATTGTGAAATAGGCTTAATGTTGATGAAAATCACAACCACATTAATTATAATTTCTTCTTACACAGTCTCACGTAGTTGCGCATAATGCAACTACAAAATACAGAATGCGCGTTTTTTCTATAAGTCCAAGTTGTTAGTGTAGGCGCCAAAAAAACAAGTTGGGTAAAAATAACGACGTGTGTTGGCATAAGCATTACAATAATAATCATATTTAGCGTTATGCTTATTGTTCTCATGCAAATACACTGGGAATATTCCCACCGAGTAAACAAACTATCCTAACAGTATTTTCATTGAACAATATATTTTGTTATACATGGTGATTCCCTTACTAAAGCTCAAATGACTATATACCGAATTTTTCTTTTAATAACGTGTCTTAATCGTGCATGATCAATAAGTATCTACTATAAACAATATAAAATAAATGGCTCGGCACAATTTCAACTAACTTTCTCACTTTGCAGTAAGCAATATACAGTACTACAGTGTCGCTTTTTATTAATTTATTAAAACCCTACCTCCACAGATTATTTACCTGCGTTTTCTAGACGGAATAAGTTAGTAAGGATATAATAATATATTAGAGCGCTGGTGATTTCGTCAAATGTATGCGTCAAAATCAAACTTAATTTCATTAAAGTAAAATACAATTTCGAAACAAAGTTAGTTGTCTACTTTTGCAACCTTTGTGTCGAATACTACTGCTTGTTTTAAATCCTGATCCCACAACCTCCCTCCTTACACTTTCTAGGAGCATGCCATGCCATCTATACTAAAACTAAGAGAGTATACATATGTTATAATTCATCAAAATGAGAGCCGTTTTAGGGGATAAATATTTTCACCTTTAAATCTTCAGAGCTTCTTACACATTCGTTACAAATCCCTGCCATATTTCAAAATTTTTCCAATTTAGATAACTTAACAGACTGAGAGATATACGATGTGTCCTATGTAATATGAATACTCATGTATGTTTTCGTTATTTTTGGAGGTACAACAATAGAGATTCACAAACCGCTCTTTTGAGGTACTATTTAGCTTAAGCAAAGAGTCTAAACGCGACCTACTGCGACCGTTTGAAGAAAAGAAAATCACGAAATCTCGCTTCGCATTGGAGATATCGAAGAGAAAATATACTTACCGATTTTCAGCGCACAAATCGCACTTTTGATTATTTAGTTATTTTGTGTTCGTTTATTTATAATTTTGTTTATTATTTTCACTGGTGTGCAATGGAAACACAAAACAATTGGATTCCAAATAAATGATCAAGTAATAAACTGACACTTGTAAACAGTTTACAGTTTTAGCAGTGAAACGAAAAAATGCCTGGTTTAATATTTGGCCGAATACCGTGAAAATTCAAGAGCCAGTCGAAAGAATTTGTCATTACGAATTAAAATGAATCTTTGAAAAGGTCGGGTAAGATGCTTTATTCGTCACAAAATAAAGCCCTTTAAGCCAAATTCCTACATAGTTTGATGGACGGCGATGAAAATGAAAGTCTGCATTTATTGTTATGGGACCCGAGGAAATTTAAAGAAAACTAAATAAAAATAATACAGACCTGCAAAAAACACTTTTTGTTTTTTTTTTAACCCAAATAGGTGATTCCGAAGGTTTTTGACGTGCTGAACACAATGTTGTTGGCCGCTTTGCGCCATCACGTTATAACTTTGAGAAAACATAACCTAAAAGTGCGAAAAAGGCCATAGAAAAAGAAAACCTTGCGGGCCAGTACAACTTTTTTAAATTAAATTGTTACTAACGAGGTCACATCCACTACCATGGCAGTGTCTTAAAATTGCAGATATTGGACTACAATTTCATTTGTCAGTATTAGTTTTAAATTATTCTTTATTTAAATAAATAATATAAAATTACCTTTGCTATAGCGCTTTTCTTTTGTTTCGGTATACTAGTGAAAGTAATGACCAAAATAGAAATAAAGCATGAAATCGGCATAATATAAGTAAAGAATTTTGGCAACTTTTTCCAATAACTTTTATCGAAATCTCCAATGCGAAGCGGGATATCGCGATTTCGCTTTCTTCAAACGGTAGTAATAGGCCGCGTATGGATATTTTGTTTAAGCTAAATACTTCAAAAATTGCAGTTTATGAAGCTCTATTGTTATGTCAGAAATCATTTATTTACCTCTAAAAATAACAAAAATACAACGGCGTATTCATATTAAGTGCGACACACTGTGTGAGTACACTAAAATCGATCCCGAACCCTATATATTCCCTTACCGGGTACCATATTCTCTGCTCAATTAGAGATTTTCCATTTCTTCTCAGTTAACTGTATTATTCCTTAAAGTTAACATCTTCTATAGAAATAGCAACTAAAATTTATTCAGGTTCATTGCGAAGTCGATTTCCCAATAAGTTTTTGCATATTGTATAAAGGTGATTCATTTCATTTAGGTATGCCTTGCAAAATCTTTTCTGTATTCAATTACAAAATAACAACTGACAGTGATAGCTTACAAGACATTTATACAAATAAATAGTGTTTGTACGTACAAGGCGAGCGGCCAATGTTGATTAATGAAGGGGTATTGTTGAAATTACGTAAGACTGGCTATATCCTTATTTCTTTTTTATTGTACTTATTTGGCGAAGGTTAAATGTGCATATAATTAATTACTGACCTCTAAAGTTATCGACCTATGATTTCGGCAGTTGGTCATTGAATTTGCTATAATCATCGAATTCCTGAATTCCGACTAAATATTTTTAACCTGCGACCTCGAAAATCCCCAGATACCGATTTACAGATGTATCAGACCATAAATTATAAAACTGATCCGCCATATTGACGACGTTATTTTGAATTGTGAAATTGAAAAATGTTATAATGTATGTCACGTGAACCATATACACATACAAAATTTCAAGTCAATACGTTATCTGGAAGTGAGTGAAGATTTTCTTACAGAGTTACAAGTTCACAAATGCATGTTAAAATATTTCGTTTACCAAGGGATAAAAGGCAATATAACAGTAATCCCGTAATCCTAATAACTTATTACCAGCTACCCCAACTTTCAAATAAAAAATTGGCACTCCACTTCATCAACTTCTCTACTAGATCAAATTGAAACTGTAGATAAATGCCATCTATTAACATAATAACAAATATTGAAATTGGATTAGTTGTCGAAAATTTAAGAAAGCACCATTAAATCTGTTTGATACCTCATTAGTTCATTTAGTTAGTTCTTTTTTTCGAAAGTTTTTTGAAAAATTCAAGTCCAAAAAAATGGTAACTATGCTTTTCAGCGTGTAGGTAATTGAGCACTGAAACATTTTAAGTAAAAACACACAGAGTGTTTAAAAAAATTGAGTTATGATGGTTTGAAAATGTAAAAATTTGATTCTTCGTGGAGAACACCCTGCAGAATTATGTTCGACTATGAGAAGCCTGGAAGTTAGTACATGACCTTGACTATCATTAGAAATGAAATGACGGTCTCATTCATGAAAACACGTTTTTTATAGATTTTATTCTTGACAGCTGCAAATGCATTTTTATCTGAGACATTTCAAATTTCATACGGTTGAGGACATAGTGGCCATCCACGTACTACTTACCCTGTATATATGGTAGAATTTTGACATGATTGGCCGTGGCAATTATTACAAACCAATTTTCCTACAGCCATACTTTGATCTACAGTCTTTGGAGCAATTGCAGTAATAGAATATTTGGAGCAGCTGGTAACAACGTTTGAACCGACAAGTGCGATTTGTCATCATCCAACCCTAATTTTGGGCATAAAGTGTATTACCGAGCCATGATTATACTTTATAGTACACCAGGTACAAATGTTGCTGAGGTACACTGGAGATTGGTGGAAGTGCAGCTAAGTTTACAGCTTTATTGTGTTGTATAGACCTAGCAAATACATCTGTATACTTTTAGATAGCCAGGCAGCGTTAAAAGCTCTCAGGTCTTACACCTTTGAGTCTAAAATTGACTGGGAATGCAGACTGAATCAACTGAAAAAAAAACAAGGTTACTTTGATATCGATAACAGAGTATGAGGGAATAGAAGGAACTGAATTAGCTGACGCCCTTGCAAAAAAGGTGCTGATGCCCCATTCTTTGGACCCCAACCGTTTTGAGGCTTATTCAGGGGACACATAAGGGAGGAGATCCTAAAATGGGAAAAGGAACAGAAGAGTCGTACTGGATAAATACTCCAGGCCAAACACAGGCAAGAAAGTTCATCACTTATTCGACAAAGAATGCCACAAGGCTTCTCGATTTCGAAAAGCTCGACTTAACGCTGTTAATAGGCCTCTTTACAGGCCATTGCCCCTTGAAATCTCTTAAGAATATAGGTAAGGCAGACCATGATATATGACATTGTGATATTACAATAGAAACTGTGGAACATATTCTTTGTGAATGCAAGATGTTAATCCACACTAGTAACTAGAAAATGTGAAACTAACGCCTGAACACATAGGGACAGTAGCCCCCAGGAAAATCACAAGCTTTGTAAAAAGCTTGGGAGTCCTGAGCAACAACTAATTGTACAATAAATCACAAAAGATTTTTTAGGTCGATGTGAGAAAGGGTTGAAAGAGCCGAGCGACCCCCTAAATAATCTACAACAATCTACCAAATAAAAGATATCCCAAGGTATATACAGAATTTTCGTGCTGTAAAGTACCGTACGTTGCGACCTCCATTATTAAAAATTAATTCAGCCTTCATTCATTCTGCATTCCTTCAAATCGATACGATTCTATAATAATTCTAAAGGTTTGGATTTAGCTGAATTAAACAAAGATGATGTATCGTGCAAAAATAAAATATGATCATTACTTAATTTACGAGACTCAAAACTTTTCGTTTTCATTTTTCTTTTTTCAGGTTTTAGATAATAAATCTCTCTATCAGGACAGTACTAATAAATTAACATCCCTTCAACTATGCTAAAATTTGTACTGGTCTCTTCGAGTGCACTTTCAATAATGAGAATGCCAGCATCGCCTTGTGCTTGTTTTATGCTGATGAATTTTCGATTTAAGATGTTTAGAAGCTGTTAAGCACCTTTTGTATTTTTACAATTAATATCATCATAGGTACTCATCGAATAGAATAATTGCATTAGGACTATCATGTCTTCGGATATAACAACAACATACATATCAAAGATGGATTGAAATGTAGCTTCACTGTACCATGTAACACGATGTAAAATAAAACTTCCATTGACGATACATGATAGAACCTTTTATGTAACAAATTGTCTAGATTACAAATCCGATATCTATTTTTATTGCAAAGTTAATGATTTCATGGATATTTGAAAAAACTATTTTTTTGACTTCATGTAAAATTATAATTTCCAGTAATATTGTTTAATATTGTTTAAAATGTGGAAAACATTCTGCATACAAAAGACTAGCTGGGTGAAGATTTTTATTCAGATTGCACATTTCTAAATCGAATCTGAGTGAACTATAAAAGTATTTTTCATTATTTGTCAAACAATGGCAATACATGTTATCAAATTTTTACTCACATTTCGTAATTTACCCGCATTGGATAACAATTCTTTAGCTTAAATACCTAATGCTATTTTTTAAATTTATAATTAACGGTAATATGTTCCGTTATTTCAGATTGAAAGAGAAGTAATTTTGTCAAGCACCGATAAGAATTCAAAAATACCCATATTACACGACTATAAGAAGAGAACGAAAAGTTCAGTAGCACCAGACGCCCCTCCAAAACAAATGGCTGCTTGGACGCAAGGACAAATACAAAATCACCAAATACTACCAGATCAGGTAAGCTTACAATTTTATATGAGTGAAATACATTTTTTTTATAAGAAACTTACTTTTCAAAAATAGCTAAGGTGGCCGGAATTCATGGTTCGTGGTTCTTTAAAAGATGATCTCGTATTTCGTCGATTTCTCTTACATCCCTAAACTGATTCAAACGACTTTTTATGGGCTTTTAGAAAAAAATATTTTCCGAAATACTGTAAAAATATTTTTTTAATCGGTTTAGGGATGTAGGAGAAATCGAAGAAATTTAAAGCAAATCTAACCATGCCATAATCTAACCATGAACGTAAGGTCTCTTTAGGGGAAGTAACAAATCGAAGTGTAGTAAAAGTTCTAGGATGGGCTGGTTCCTAAAGTCGGTGATTGACATTCAGAGCTGAGTACTTCAGTACAAAAATTTACTGCAAATATGTATTGCAGTAGTTTAGGTACTTTAAGTACTTTACTATAAGTACTTTTACGTACTCGTACTGGGTACTTATTTTCTACAATTTTTTACGAAGTATTACTTGTTATACTTAAAAAAGTGCTGTAAAATCATAATCAAGTATTTTACGTAAGTACTCCTAGTATGAGAAAGTAGTACCAGTATTACAAAACACTCTCAGTGATCATAAAAACTGTACAAATATAAATTACTCAAAATACTTAAGAAAAAATTAACGAGTATTTTATTTTAACAAATCAAGTAATTTTCGCAAAACCCTGTTGTGACATGTTCGGTCACTGCACTGGGGTGGACGATGGTAAAATACAATGTAATCAAATCATTTGAATCAGCAAGTTCGTCTTCTGAATTATCAGTACAAATACTGTCTATAATTGTGTATTTACGGCATATTCAGGTTTTCTTCCTTTTTGTTGGGTATTTTGCCACTGAAAAATATTTAAAAAATTTAATGAAAAAACCTCTCCGCCAAACGGATCAAGTATTCAAGAACCAACCTCTGTCTGATCCGTTTGGGTCAGAGGTTTTTTTCATTGAAATTTTTAAATATTTTTCAGTGGCAAAATACCTAACAGAAAGTAAGAAAATCTGTAATTATTTAAAATACTGAAAGAGTGCTTTACTTATTACGGCTACTGCAAATGTTTGATTTTAAGTACATTACTGAATATTTCTGAAAATTACCGGTACCTACTCAATACTGTAAGTAAAACAAACATTGTTTGATGTTTCTTACTGGTTACTGCCAGTACTTTCATCGAGTACTAGTCACAGCTCTGTTGTCATTACCAATAGAATTGAATTAGCGTTAAATAGAGCAAAAAAAAACTTTACAGATACGTTCAAGAATATATATTTTTTTTATGACAATTATATTTGAAAAACAGGTTTAACACTTGACCTTTCATTGCAGTCTCTTGAAAAATTATAGCTAACAATTTTCTCGTATCTTTTCGTGCTTTTTAGTTAAAGATTATAGTTATCAAGATTTGATTATGATGTATAGGATCCGGCTAGCATTTCTCTTCTGTGTTACAAGATTTTAAAAAATTCAAAATCCATTACTTCATTTATTTTTGGCAATTGTTTCAAAACATTAGTCGTAGGTTTTAGCACAGCACGTTAAGTGGTTATTTCGTTAAATGGACTGGTGGTACATATAGCTAAATTTGATCTCAAAGTTAACGACATTAAGCAAAGTCTAATCATAATCTCATAATTGACAGAAAATAACACCTAGCTCTTCTCCGCGTTTTGATTTTCTATTAAACTTCATGAACTGTGTCTTCTAGTTTCTAATCCATAACCCTCGTCTCATTTTAAGGAAATCAAATTTTCTATACGAGTACGAAAGGTAATGAGCCTGTACTTATCAAATATCTAGTTATTTAAACAATCGCGTGTACTTGTAATACGTGATTTGATTTAAAATAGTGACTAAACCTGAATGGGAAATCCAGTGTGGCTTTAAAGTAAAAACGTACAGACATTCCTGTAGGGGGCTGGAATCTTCGCGCTAAGTTGCCTCTGAAAACGTACTTAGTTTCCACAAACACCAAAATTCTTCAACACGATACTCTACGCGCGTTACGCCAACTCCGTTGGCATTAACGGGGGTTGTCATGAGTGAATGAATTGAACCACTCCTGTTGTCCCTACTTCAAAATCTATCACGGTTGAACGAACCGTGACGTAATAACCAATAAAGCGGACTATTCGGTATCTATCCTTTGTAATTATTCATATCATTTTTACATTTTTCAATTCCTAAGCTTTCCAAAGCGGCCAGCTCTGTATTACTTATTACATTTTTAACTAACCTTAAGCGACTTCGCTTCCACAAACAGCTGAACTCTTGAACACAACACTCGACGCGCATTTCGCTAATCTCGTTAGAATCATCGGGAGATGATTGAAACAGTTTTTAACATCTTGCAACGATTTAAAAACTTCGTTACAAGATAAATGGAATGTGTTTTACAATCGAGGTAACGATAGAAAACTAAAGGACATCTCACGCCTCTTACGAATTTACGTACACCGACGGAATTTCTTAAAATTTTAATATGTTGTTGGGACTGTCGAAAGCGAGCATTTTGTTCAATTCCACCAATCTAGCTATACGGGGTGATATAGAAGATTTCATTCAAAGAATGATTTATCAGTTGTGATTCTAAATTCAATTAGCGTAATACATTCCAGAAAAAATATCTATTATTATTTTTTGTTATTAAATGTGTATATATTATTTAGACAGTGGCGGTCTCTTGGTTGGGATGGAAGGGAAGATCACTTTCCCTAGTGGTCCACCGAAAATGATGAAAATTAATAAAAATTCTGAAAAACTATATGATGTCAATATATTTTCTCATAAATATATGTTATTGTCTTAAAAGCAAGCATTTTAAAATAATAAATAATGAAGACTAACTTAGTATGAAGTAGTTATTCATTGGCATCCTGCATTTGAATTAAGCCTCTAAATGTATCTATAAGAGCACAAGCTATTTTTTAAAATTCGGCCAAATTAAAAGCAATGCTGCATGTGTATCGTTATAATCGCAGCATCATTATTTCGTACATCCGAAATATAGGAACCTTGTATAGGGTTATTCATTAATACTTCGTAATTAATAGGACTTATTCATGATTACGATTACATAAAAGTAATCGCAGTGAGTAGAAGAGGGATTCTTGATTATTTGCAATCAGTAACCAAGAATCGAATTTTGCCAACTCTGGAGTACCTAGTCACAGAAAATGTAAAATTAAATTTGTCCAAACCAAGTACGTCCTCGAACACTCTGTATACTTGTAACAAGTGCAAACACCAAATATGATCATTAACATGCGTCGTACCCACAATATGCCTTATACATTTTAATAAGTACTGTTTATATTATGTGCCTGCGGCGCAATTCGTTTCCGCCGTTTTTTCGTTCTTCGTTTCCCTACTTTACTAGACTGTTTGATTGTACTTCTTCAGAAAGATTATTATCACCGGGAAGCGTCGGTATTCTTGGTAGATGGCAGCACGCTGGGAATGTGTGTGGACGTTCACTCGGCGACTATTGTTAACTTCGCCACGGTGCGCGCTCGCTCAGTATAACTTCCTTTAAGCATGGTCGAGTTTGCTATAAGTCCCGATTCTGTAAGTCTACTTACGATTTATTCATTGTTTGCACGATTATATAATGATTTAACGATAATGTTACAGATTCTAGTTGAAAAATGACTAGAGATTTGAATTGATTTATGTGCGGTTGTTATAGGGTGAGTCAAGATAATTTTATTAATTAACCAGGTCCTCGACCTTTAGGAAATATTGTTGATATTCCAGCTCTATATTTTATTTAATGCATATATAGAGAATACTACTATATCATTTCAAATATATTATTAAAAATATTTGATATTTATTCCTTAGAATTTAAACGATTAGTGAAGTTGTTGGCACCGGCACGTAGTAGGAATTATTCATAAAGACAACTTACAATCAGTGTACAGTATGTCTAACCTCGTCTACACACCCTAGTATTTTCCTCAGTTTATTTCAGATCAACTTCAAATTTTTGTCAGTTATGCACTCAACAAAATTGGTTACTTCTTTACTGGGAACGGTTACAATATATGAAAATTTAAAAAAATATAGTATGCTTTGTGTAATGGAAAAATTTCGTTAATAAAAAATGTTCAGAACTGCAAACTTAGCCTATATACAAATTTTAGGGAAAACATATTAATTTCTAATATTTAATTTATTCAAGTAGTTAAAATATCAATTAGTCATTTTTACAAATACACTAATGGTGCTACTATTATGAAATTATCAAAATTCAACAGAAAAAACTTAATTAGCTTCCACTGTTCAACTTTTATACATTTATTATAATGTTTATTGATTAAATAACTGCTAATAGCCCATGACGATGAATATGAAAGTGTAAAATACTGCAATTCTATTGTCGTTTGGTCATACAGGGTCGCTGATATGTATGGAAACGGTCGATTATCTCCTAAAGTAAGATATCTAGCGAAAAATGTTAAAACACGATGGTTTTAGGATTTTTTTAAATCTCTTACAATAAAGAAAAATTAAGTATACAGGATTAGTCAAAAAGTGATGACGAAAAAAAGTTACTTTTTCTTTAATGGAACACTCTGCCTATCATATTTCAATTCTTCTAGAAATTCTAAACAAAACGTATGTAGCACATTATACCTAAACTTAACCGTTTTCGAGATATCGAATTTTGAACATAACTTTTTACTACTCTCAAATTTATTAAAGAAAACGCCCAAAATGATAGATATTTATTATGAAAATTACTCAGAGTGGAGGATATGGATTTGATTAAATTTTAATATTATTGTTTTTGCAGAAAATAAAAAACATAATTCAGTATCGTAAAAACATGTAATCTTTGTTGTTTTCCTGGTTGGATCAAGATTAGCTAAATTTTTATAAGAGTTAAAAACCAGGACTACAAGAATTAATAAAATTAATCATGCTATTAAAAAGAAACATGCCTATATAGTATTTACTATTTACTTACTATTAAATCATAGTATAAGATTTAGCAAGTCATATTTCTCGTGGAGAAAACGCAATTAAGCTTGTTTTAATACTAATTTTGAAACCTTTTTTTTATAACGGTAGATCCTGTGCGAAACATTGGAAATTAAAAAAATATATGAATATACCTACTGCTTTGATTATGGGAAAATACCCAAAACAAATATACAAAGCGAAAATCTCAGGAATGATTACCTATAGACAGAAGACCATGCGGTGGGTTTAAATTCTCTCCTTCGGCAAAATACGTGCTGAGGACATCTGTCTCGGGTATATCCTTGATTTTTACTATATAGTTAATGATTTGACCCATAGGTAGAGATGAAAACGTCACATACTTGAGCTTCTTTTTTCTTCCCACTTTAGAACCAAATGATTAGATCGTTTAAAAAATTTTGTCTCAAATCCGTAGTCTATTGGAATATTGTGATTTGTGAACTACAGAATAAGTAAAAATTCCACCGAAAAATACCAAAAGCTTATTTAGTAATTATCTTAAATACGAAAAGTTCCTAGAAACTTATACTTCTCAATTCCTAACAAAAGTAAAGAAGTTTCGAGAGCTTCTTATGAAATTTACGTTTCCGTTAGAATTTGAACATTATTTATCCTATTTTACTGAAATTTGATCTTTAGAGTGGAGTAGACGGGATCTCTTTCCAGTTTTAATATCTTTGGATAATCCTTTTTGTGCATGAGGTTTATGGATTTTTTACTAGACGCTGAAAAGGAGTAACTAATTATGGTAAAATGATTTTTTTATCAATTGTCTTGTATTTGAAATTTGATGGTGATATATCCTAGATTTAGAAATGTACGACCAAAATTGCATTATATTAATTTTTGAAATATTCATTTATTCTAATAAGGTCAGGAAACCGGTATCAACCTTACATAGGTTGCCGTATACTGGCTTGTACATAAGACTAGTAAATTCAAACCAAAAAAATTTAGAATTTTATTTGTCCCAGAAAACATAATTTTTGTTTTAATACACAGCTATAGCAACAGTTCAATTTTAGAGCAAATAATATTTAATAACATTTGTTCCTTGCCACTAGATATGTATAAAATTTAAGTATCGAGCAACAAATTTAATGAATAATACCGTATTATTTAACAATCTCATATATCGCAATTTAAATGAATATAAAATGATGGTTATGGCATCACGACACGCATACTGAGTGACATTCTCAACAAGGAGAGGAGGAAAAGTTTAACAACCGCCTCTAGGATTTGTCAAGTAAGCAAACATGTGCGAGTACTAAGGGTGCTTCAGCCTACTATAATTTTAAGCAACACAAAATAAACATGTGATATTAATAGGGAATCCATAAGATATCGTTATATTTAATAGGTTTATGTACATATTTGTGAAAATAGAATGTAGGTATATTTGGAATATTTCATTAGCCATCAAAGAATACATTTTTTTTATCTCTGCTAAAGTTCAATGCAGATTTTAAATTTAAGGATATGTAAGAAGTTTGTGTTATGCATAATTAGAATTCAGACTGATTTATATACCAGATGGGCAGAACATAAATTGTCAAATTTTGAACTTATTATTAAACTAGTTTGCCGATTTCAATCCATGCGATAATTCACCCATACGGTCTTTACTCTTTTTGGTTTATCTTGTGATTATTTTTCAATGTATCATGGAATATACTTATGAACTGGTGTCCTAATACTATTAAGGCACATTTAATTTCTCTAAGTACCAATTCATAAATATTTCTAATTTCAATATAGAGGGTGTTCCGAAAAGACATCGACAAATTTGGAGTGGTCGACACACAAATTTTATAATAAACCCATACCCGTACAGTTGCCGTTATGGCCATAGATTAAATTACATTTTTAAATAATCTTGTCAACCACACGGACATGCACAATTAGTATGGGATATCCGATACCCCGTATTAATTGTTTTATCCACAGTTCATTATTTATATTGCCAAACCATATTATCAGTTTTTTTGGTGTTCCGTACCAAAATTGGTAAAACGGGACGTCTGTCGGTCTTTCACAGACATTTTTCTCAAGACTGCTTCGCATAGAAAGTTGAAAGGGGGTGGGTAAAGATCGGCCTTTTTTCCATAAATACAATCTTTCATATTTTTTTCAGTTCAAGTGTTCAACATTATGTTTAAATAAAATTGAAGTTGCATTAAAAGTGTCTCAAACATAGCAAATTTATCAGTTTTCTGACAATTTTGACATTTTTTCCAGCTTTCAGTGACTATTTCATTATAACGCGCTCAATGAACCACAATTAATTCACGCTTATAAACTGTACTATTATGAGAAAAAAAAAATGTAGTGATTCATGGTGCGCTTCATAATGAAATGTCATTGAAAGTTCGAAAAAACGTCGAAAGTGTCAGAAAACCAACAAACATGCTCTGTTTGAGACACTTTTAATGCAACTTATTGTAGGATATTTTATATCAATTTTATCTAAACATAATGTTGAACATTTGAACTAAAAATAAATATAAAAGAACGGTTCAAATAAAAACGTTTTATTTTCATGATTGTAATGGGCGAAGAATCGGCTTTTTTACCCACCTCCTTTGGCACAGTTACAGCAAGTTGTGGCCCAATTACAAGCGTGAATTGCAAACAGTATAATTTTTATTTTGGGGGTTAAGTTTTGGGGATTAAAACGGAGTTAAAAAATCATTTTTTCGGGGTCATCGTGTGGGTGTCAAATGAAAGCATGTTAAAGCACGAATAAAAAAAATATGCAATTTGTTTTCTTCATGAATTTTTTAACATTTCTGAAAAACGCTTAAAAACTGTCGCCCCCCACTCTACCTCCAAAAGTATCACTCAGAAAGATATGAACATTGGGAATAAAACTGAACGAAGCTTATCAGATTGCATTGCCTTTGGTACATAAAAATAAAGCTCGACGACAAACTTTGTTCTGCGGTTTGGTACTCTCTACTTGAAATACGTAGATTATAATCAATAATAAAACAACAGGTACCTCTAACAATAATAATTAGTAACTCAAGAACTATGTTTTTATGAGAAAATATTGGTGTAGTCGTCAACATAACAGTATCTACCTATTCCAACTAGGTGCTTACTTATATTTTATTATATTCGTTTTAGCAGTCAAGAACAATTATATGAAATTGAATAAAAGCCTGTAACAAAATTAAAAAGAAATAACAAATTAAGATGTAGACAGCCTAAAAACCTAGTATTTCATATTAAATTTACCAAATCCGTTATTATCTCAAATTTTTTCGGAGGGGCCTGTGGTACAAATGCAACCTTTTTTAGGACATATGCTCTATTTTATATTAATTTTACCCTAACATATATTGTACTATGCTATGTGTATGCAAAATTTCAAAGCAATAGTACAAGTGGAAGTGGCTCAAAATCGATGTGCAAGATTTAAACTAAACTGACTCACTGATTGACAAACATGATATGTGAAGTTGAATAAGAGCTTATAATTACGTTCATTTTGAATTTCTTTCCCAGACCCACTCCGGTTTGATTCAAACGATTCAGCAAACGTCCGAGCCTAATGCGCCCACCTATAGAGCAACCTATCACGCAGTTCAGGATTACTACAATGGACAAAACACAACCTCTACGGGAGCGGTACCCCGGTCACCGTGGCATGCTGCAGGCGATCCCAGTAAACCAGCCCCAAGACCCATCCAAACCAACGAGGATTTTCATAATCCCCAAACGGTATCGGTACAAATAGAAAACAAAGATCAAATACAGAAAGAGCAAAAAAATACGAAAACCATGACAAAAACTTACCATACCATTAAGGATATTATATCGAGTAGATTTAAAAGTAGTAAAGAGAGTGAAGAAAAAACAGAAGAGACTGGTTTGAATAATATAGCGGAGGAGTTAAGAAAGAGTCAAGCTAATATTGTTGAAGAACAAGACAAAAAATCTGCAGATGATCAAGGTAAGGTAATGCGTTTTTATATTAAACAGCTGCATATTTTGGTATTCCTTGTGAATTTAACCAAAATTATTGAAATATGCATAAGTGAGGCTAAATTCATATTTCACTGTGTGCTTTTTTGTGCATATTGCAAATAACATTTTTTGTCTTTATTTCTTCTCTCCTTTATTTGTTTGGTATCTATTTCGAAAAATAAATAAGTTTCTCACTAATTATAGCAATATTTACTCCTGAAAATTAACACATTTTAAAGCAATAAAAAAATCATATTTTCCAAATTTATTAAAATTAGACTTTCATATTTACAAATTTTAACAAATCTAGTGATAATACGGCAAAAATTTGAGACGAGAGAAATGGCCCGCAAAAACGGTATTATTTGTGATAATTAAATTATTCGACGAATCATTATAAAATTGAATAAGGTTTCTATTCTGATAGC
This sequence comes from Stenurella melanura, assembly GCA_963583905.1. Lineage (NCBI taxonomy): Eukaryota > Metazoa > Arthropoda > Insecta > Coleoptera > Cerambycidae > Stenurella > Stenurella melanura. The sequence goes on along the minus strand of OY757314.1, from coordinate 145,483,517 downwards.
AGATGAAGCGGTAAAAAAAACTAAGTCAATTCTTTAAGGATTGGGACCTATAGAACGGAGTGTGTGCATCATTTTCAAGTCTAGGTCAGCCATGTTGAATTTTGAAATTATATCAAAATCATAATCACTCACCTCGTAGTTTTATTACTTGAATTGTTGTTATCGCAGTATCACATATAATCTTTTTTTAAATAAAATATCGATTTTGTTGACGTTTATCAAAAAATATTAATTTACATACTTTCTCAACAGTTAACCTTTAAAAACTGATTATTTTTAGAGAACATTGCACAAGGTTTTGTTCAAATCAGTGAATTTCAAAGTATTTTCGCAATAATGCGCCATTTTCATCTAAATGCAGTGGACCATCGACGAAATTATTTAATAAATGATAGGAAATATAGAAAATTTAAATTCGTATAAATGAAAGGTATATGGAGTCTCGCTTATGAATGTATTTTCCTTTGTCCCCAGTACCGTACGGAAAACAGTCCATACCTCAACACCCTTACAACCAGCACTTCATCCAACAACACATGTTAGCGCAACATGCCCAGCAACAGTATCAGCACCAGCTAAAAAGCCAACAGTATTCACAACAACTCGCTCGATCGCAAGAATTGTTAACGCCCCGGCCGGAAGATCAGCTGTATTACCAAAGTAGTTATTCGGGTACTCCGCAACGAAATACGGGAAGATTTGTACAAACACCAAATAGGGAAACGAATTTCGTAGTCATGCAACCTCACGTGCAGGTAGGATTTTCTGTTTTAGAAACCCACATTAATTTTTCGGCTTTTGGTCGATTTTTAGATTTGGAATTTTACGTACATTTGATATGTATTTCTGTATTTTGCGGAAATACCTGTCTATTAGGGTGGCTCAAATTTATATTTGTAAAAAATAAATTTTGATATTTTTTTGTCTCGCTCCTCAAATTTGTTTGAAATGTATTTCTTATAGGATATGTTTTCATTTTGAGGTGGTATCGTGAAAAGGTAGTGACATAAAAATTGTCCACAAGTTTCCTCTTCAGAATTGTCCAAAATTACGAATTAATAATTCCTTTTTAATTTTTTCATGTGTAAGTCAGTTTTACAGAGCTCAAAAAATTATCCCATAAGGGTAAAAATAGAATATATCTAAATCTGTCTGAATTTTTGCCAGTCTGTTTGAGAAAAGTTCTGTTAAAATCAGGTAATAAATACAGGGGTGTTTCTATTCAAAGTGGATCAAACTGTATATACAAAAAATTGTTCCTAAAATTTCGTTGAAAAATATGCGGTGGTAATTATCCCATCCTTGTCCTGCTACGTCCTTTACGAAAAGATGTCTTTTATCCATTAAAAAAAAATGTGGAAAACGTCCTGGTTTCGGTGGCATGTGCTAAAATTACTCGATTTTGCTCAAATTTGGAGGAGATAATTTTTCCACAATTTCCAACAAATCTGGAGGATGAAAAAATCAAAAATTGTGCCGCCCTACTGGCTGGCCCACTGTCTATTTTACGTAATAAACCTTAATTTCTAATAGTTTCCAAACGGAAAAGAGTCACAACTCGAAGAACGCCGTCCTCTAACCAGTTCAGACCGGCGCAGTGCCCAGCAACTAGAGAGAGACAACCTTAGACAGAGAAGTTTTGAAGCAAGGCGTGCTGCTTCTCAACCTCAGTTATCTTACGATGATGAAGTTAATCCTGAATCGCCAAATAACAGACCCCAGCCGCAAATACCCACGCCTGTTCGCAGAGGATCGCATGGGAATATTATGGAGGCCCAAATGAACCAAGACATAGAAAAGGATAGCGACGATGGGGGATTTCTGAAAAGGTCGGGTTCAAAAGAGAGAAGGCTCGATCCTCCTACGCAACAAAAAGAAAGTAATTTCCAAGGGGATGTACAAGGTTACGAAACTAAGAAAGATAATAATGGGCATGGTAAGGAAGATCAAAAGATGGCGGACGTACTGCAAGGTTCGCCAAGAAGGAGACTGGAAGGAGAGATAGGTAATTATATTATTATTATACCATTAATAGCAATGATAACCCAATGGACATAATTTATCAGTCTCTGGAGTAAATGGAACTTTTGACTTTTTATGTAAATATCATATTTAATGTCGTAACACGCAAATATAATCGTATGTTAAGTTCCTCCATACACTAGTCGTTAATATTTTTTTTGAAAATCTGCTGTCAAAATTACTGAGAAATCGTTTGCTAAGGCCGATGAATTTGAAAAGATATTTTGAAAAATGGTAGAAAAATGTACCAACTTAACCCCTGTGGATTTTTTTATATAACAAATCAGGTGTTTTTTTTGTAAATAACTATAATATAATATTTTTTTCTGAAAAACGAAAGGGGGGAAATTTTATATAAAAAATGTATATCATTTTTTTCATTTGAGGCAAAACTGTTTGACGTAATTTTATCCCTTGAATTGTTACTACAGTTTCAATTTTTTAAATTAAATATTTTTCTCCGTTTTCTCAAAAGTTTTTAATTTGTACACTTTTTAATAGGTAAACTTTAATTTTTCTTTATAGTGGCTATAGCATTATTGTCATTTTTACAGTATAATGCAAAAGGTTTCGTAAGTTCAAAGTATTTCCCTAATAATCCATATTTTTCATCTAAATCTAATTGCTTGGTGCATTTAGACTATGACTAGTCTAATATTAAATTTTCGAAAAAATCGTATCAAAAAAATTGCCATACTTTTCAAAATAAATTTTAAGGTAAAATTGAAGGTGTATATAACGTCGGTCAAAGATCCAGCAAAAGTGAGGAAACAAAGTCGTCCAAGAAAAATAACCCGAGTTCTGCGACTAGTTCCGATTACGACAAAACCGGGGGTCAATCGTCCTCGAATGTGGATTCCGGAAGAGGAAGCGCAGCGTACAGCAGTGGGAGAAGACCCGGAGGAATCGATATTAATGGAGAAGCCTTCGATTCCGTACAAATGAATACTGGTAATAATTATAGAGATCTGCATGGCGCAGGTAATTTTGAATGTCCACCATTTTTCCACACTCGCTGACATGATTATTAATTTTCAGTTCATGACAATGAGTGGGTGGACATTGTAGAGAATGAACTAAGGCATATTTTGGAACCGAAGTTGCACGAGTTATCTCTGCAGGGTAACAATCCTGGAATTACGAATTCGACCATCAGTGAGAGTATTTCTTCGATGACGCCGCCCCTACCTCCGTTATCTCCAGGCGACCAGTCGTCTCCAAATATGACCCCGAGGAACTCGAATAGATACAAACATAGCAGGTAGGATAAATAAACATCTACAAATTAGGCGGGAGTGAAATTTTTTCTTTCGGATGGGCTAATAATGCGTACGCAAAGTAAATACAAATATTTTTCTATACAACCTTAATATCTTAATGCTAAAATATGAATTATTTATCTCTTTTCATTTGGTTACTTAAAATTATAGATTTCCTCAATTTTTGCTTTTCCATACTAAACGTATGATGGACTCGTTCGTATGGCACAACAGTTTATCTTTATCTTTGAAACTATTTCAGATAGAAGTATGTAATTGCATTCGTAATCAGATGTTGATGTTCCGCAAAAGGTTCAGGAACTGATGCTCTCGGTAATATTTTCCGACGCTCCTTTGTTGGTAAAATACGGAAAATTTAAAATAAGATAAAAAAAGATCCAGGGTATTGTTTGAAAGGTCCATTAGACTTTTACTAGGGACAAGTGATGGAAAATTCGAACTTCCAAGTGAAAATGATAAAAAATTTCTGAATTCGAATTTTATCTCGAAACTCGGTATCCAAGGTTAAAATCAGATTCTCGAACTTTTTCTAGTTACTTTTTTCCAAGGCGACGCAGAATATTAAGAATCTGTCCTATTCACGAAGTAGCAGTACTCTGGGGTTACTGACATCTAAGTTGAGTTCTCTAAGAAATGCAGCTCCTGAAGTTCTACCTCTGTGCCAAAATTCAAATCTCTACTTCTAAAAATCAATTAAATACAGGGGTGATATCTTCATATTAAGCGTGTCACACTGTGTGCGTCTATTTGTATACTAAAAATTACTTTATTTATCTTGTAGTTTACCATATGGCAGTAAGCCAGATTATGACGGTTATAAATCTAAAATTCACTCGAGGGACGTCATTAGTAATTCAAGATGGAACAACAATTTGTCCCAAAAACACCGAGCAGCAAAAAAATTGGATCACAACGCTGTTCTTCGCGGGAAGCAAAGTAAGTAAACTATAAACATTTACCTGCGGTAGTCTCATAAAACTTAATATTCGTCTCAGTTTTTGGACTGGACACGACCGATATTACTTCAACAACTACAAGATCCATGGACCTAGAATCGATTTTGGACGGCCAAAGCGACTCGGAGGGAGACATCAGTACTACCGATGCCCGAACCATCAGGAAACAGTTAGAGGGACTCGAAACGATGTACTCGGAAGTGCTGAAACTCCTAGGTGTGACCAAAAAGCACCCCGGACGGTATCAACCCTCGGATCCCAGATTCAGCAAGAGACGGTACGGCAGCATGTCCTCTTTGCCATCCAGCTCAGTAAGCAGCAGACCGATACGAGACAAAAGAAGAGCTACTGAGGAGAGAAAGAAAGTTAGGGATATTCGAGGGATAAACAAAAGATTCCAAAGGTACTTTGGGTAAAATATAAAAAAATTGAAAAAAGGAAAAATTAGTCTGTGAATATTAGAGAGTTTGTAGGTTTCACTGTTAACAATAAGAAACTGATGAATCTTTAACATCAAATGGTACAAGGGTGTAAAATGGTGACATTTGAGATTCGACTGAATACTCATAATCTGCGACCTCGAAAATACCCAGATACCAATTTTTAGTAGAATATTAAATTACCATAACCTCTCGACCATCTTGAATTTTTTTAGAAAAACAAACTGTATTGTCATGTGAAATATATACACATGCAAAATTTCTAATGTGGTAGTGGGTGAAAATAGAATTGCAAGATTCTCTTACATACAAAGTTATAGGTCAAGCTAATAAAATCATGTTAGAAAACCAAATTGAAGACATGGTATTTATTTTTCAAACCAATATTTTCTTATATTTAAAAAAACAATCTCACCCCCAAAAAACACCCTTCTACACCATTTGAAGGTTTCTGTTTTTAATACAACCGGTGAAACCTACAAATCCCCAAATTATCATACAAATTTTTCTTTTTTTAAATCTATTTTTCCCATATTAAGGTTGGAGTCGCACGTGGTGACTCTGGCAAGATCTGTAGCCCATCTTTCTTCGGAGATGAGGACCCAGCATTTGATGATACAAGAGATGGAAAATATACGCGGGGAGATAGCAGCTCTGAGGACTCAAACTAACATGCTGAATGTGAGATCTCAATCGGCGTCTAGGGCGGTTAGTTCGAGGGAACTACCCACGTTGGCCAATCCGACAAGAGTTAAGAAATTGACGAAGTTTTTTGGAGATGAGCCGCCATTGTTAAGATTGTTCTTGAGGAAATTAGGATATGAGGTAAGGACGTTACTTATTAATAATATATAGAGGTGGGAAAGAATCGTCGGTTCGGGACAATAAAACAACTTTATCCTTTCGCCCGCGTTTCGTTTACTACGCGCAAAGTTCTTCATTCTTCAGGATTTCAAATTAAAACGTGATAGGACTATTATTAACTAAGTTTACTGCACAACCGTATATTACCTTTGGATAAGACAAGCTATATAAAATGAAATTACCTCAGAAAAAATGAAAAAGTAGCATATTCAGTTATCATTACTGTATACTAGCTTTGTCTATATAGGTATGGGTACTGAGGGATACTTAAACCATCTTCGACATTTTTTTAAATTTAACCGCCATTAAAATTCGGTTACCAAAAATTATTAAATAAAATTTCACTGTCGTTCTGTCAATTCAATTGCCTAATACCGATTTTGAGGTCGGGTAAAACTTCGTTTGATTCTGTTACTCGTTCATTTTTTACACCGACCTCAAAATCGATATTCGGCAATAAGGTTCAATTAACCGGATGATGCACGACGGTGAAATTTTATTTCATAATTTTCAGTGACCGTAATTTTTCAATTGAAAAATAACATTATTTTTTTTAAAGCTTTTATTTAATTTGTAATGTTAGTGTATTAGTTTGTTTAGGTCAAATCTTGCAAGCTGAATTAGAACCACTTCCTCTTATGCTACGAGTTGAAATTTTACACGTTGATTCAGTTTTGATGACAATGCAATTTTATGAGATGAATGACCGGATTCTACACCCAGGATATACAGTGTGGTCGATTAAGTGTGCAGCAAATGGATTTTATTTTTTTTTTTTTCGTTGCACACCCAAAGTTTAAATACCGCCAAAAGGTATTGCATGTCCGATAACCATTTCAGGTGCACTTAGAATGGCTTCAAGTTAAATAGTATGCAGGGTAGGGCAAAAAATATAAAAATCGTTCAAGAGTAAAGTGAGCTTATGGCGAAAAAAATTATGTAATAAAATATTTCTAAGAAAAAGCTTTTAATTTAAAAAACTGTACTAAAAAGTAAAACATCTTTTTTTAAATCCATACAGCTAGAAACCAATAGCTTTTGGTTTCCAGGCGTATGAATTTAAAAAATTATTTTTTACTTTTTAGTACAATTTTTTAAAATAAAAGCTTTTTCTTAAAAATATTTTTTTATATAATGTTTTTCACCTTTTTAGTGGCCCAATTATATGTAAATCTACAAGAGTTATGCAACTACAGCAGCCCTATTGGATTCACCGTTTTGAATCTAAGATTCAGTATCAGCTACTCCGAAAATACCTGACTTTTTACCTCCAACCACACATTTTCCGTAACTTCAACTATTTTCCAATAGAAAGTAACTGCACCTTCGACATAACCTCGAATATTTTGTAAGAAAAGTCAGCTAAGATAATCCTTCCTTCTCTCCGAGTTTTGTTCATCTTATATGAGATATAACTTGATAAAAAAATATGAGACTCGGACTCCACACTTTGTAAACAAATTTCGCAGAAATCGCTTGAACCGCCATTTCAAAGAAATCGCCTGAACATACATGAAAATACATTCGTGTCGAATTAAGAACCTCCTCCTTTTCAACATTTTTAAAGTTATAACAATCACCACAAAAGCCTATTATTACAATTCAACAACACATTTTATGTCAAAGATGGTTTATGTATCCATCAATACCCGTGTTTATATTTCCTGAGGTAATTTTTTTTTTGTATCTTATCGAATGGTGTGAAGTTTACTGTTTAGTAATAGTCTTAATTAGGTTTTAATTTGTATCTCCGAAGAAGTAAACGAAACGACCTTTTCCCATCATAATACCATTCAGGGACTCAATTTCTAGTTGACTATAATGTAAACTAATTTATATGAAAATTGACGAATTTACATTTTACAATTCAAGTGTTAAAGGACACTGCACAAAGTAAACAGTCAGTGGGATTCTGCGGATTTTGTTCAATTTTAGTATGTTGTAGTTTTGACTTTTCTGAACAAAAGTCTCCCTTCGCACAACTCAATCCTATGCTAAGTTTTCATGCTACAGAACTGTATTTAATGTATTAAATACAGGAAACTGTCAAAGTTTTTTAAATATACGTTATAACTTTAATTGACGAAATTCTAATTCTAGATGCAAGCAGGAGTGAATATTGACTTCTAAAAATGATTATCGTCAGATTAATCGTCAAGTATACCTATGTTACCTGAACATTATTAACAAACATGTACACAAATGGGATTATATTTCTGCCACGTCCCCGCCGCTGATCCTGGATAATTCTGAGAGCAGGTATATTAACAATTAATCTAACCGTTACACTAGGTGTTTACATTCACTCCCATTTGCATCTAAAAGCAGGGTTTCATCAATTAAACTTATAAGATATATTTCAAAAACTACTTCCTATATTTGATGTATTAAATATATAACTTTAAAATTATAAGCATGGAAGCTAAGCATAGGATTGAGTTGTGCCCATGGATACTTGTTCAGAAAGGTCAAAACTACAACATACTAATTTGAACAAAATCTGCAGAAACCCACTGACCATTTACTTTGTAAAGGTCCTTTGATGATTTTTTTTTGGTAAAGCAGAAAGCATATTTGACGCGTTGTGATATACTATCTTCACTAAAATCGGCCAGATATGCATAATAGGGTGGCTTAAATTGATTAATCGTGAAAAATAAATTTCGATTTTTTTTCTATCTGATGCCAAATTTGTTCTAAATTCCACAAAAATATTACCCAAATTCGACCAAAATCGGTTGATTTTAATATCCGCCTCCAAAACCATAAAGTTTCCTATTTTACTTATAAAATTCTTAAAACGACAGAATCCTAAAAATATAATGAAATAATCACACACAAATCTCCTTTCCAAAAAATTGTACCAAGAATACGAATTAACAGTTCTTTTTTAAATTGGTCCTCCATAAGACTCTCTTATGGGGTTTCAAAAACGACCCCAGAAAAAAGTTTTAAAAATTACAGCTCTAACGTTATTCTGAAGAAAGATGTTAATATATAATAACAAATTGTTTAAATAATTTACAGGTTCCATTAATATAGTCTTAATCAACAAAATTAAATAACTAACTCTAAAAGAGGTGGACATTTTTAGGATTTCGAACAAATCTGGAGGATATTAATAGTCGCGTCATTTTGAAAAAACAGTACCTTTATTTTTTCGCGGAAACGTTTGGTTTCATTTTTTGTCCAATAATTGACCAATATCAACGGCCAATTTAATTAATTTAATAGAAAAATTTGTTATCATACACAATATGCCATAGAATTAGACGAAAGCGGTTACTCAGGGGTTTTGGGGTCGCTGATCACAAGTCTGAAGTCCCATTTGGGAAATTCAAAATGGCGGACCGGAAATCGGGCCATTTCCCAGAAAAAATGAGAATGCATATCTTCGCCTTGAAAATCTGTACTCAGGATTTCTCGAGGTCGCTGATTACGAATCCGAGGTCTAATCTGGAAGATGCAAAATGGCTGACCGGAAGTAGAGTCGATTTCCCTGGAAAAACTCGTATTTTTCTGTTTTTGTGCTGAAGATGAGTACTCGGGGGTCTCTGAGGTCGTTGATCACGAATCAGAGGTCCAGTTTACGAGATTCAAAATGGCGGACCGGAATAGCAATCCATTTATCCGGAAAACTCGTATTCTTTTCTTTTTTGGGCTGAAAGTGGAAACTCGGGGATTTTCGTTATCGGTGATAACGAATGTGATGTCTATAGTTAGAGAGACTTCAAAATTGCGGACCGGAAGTAGTATATTTTCCAGGAAACTCTCGTATATTTCATACTTTCTGCCTAAAGATATAAAAAATACGAGATTTTCCGCAGAAATTGACTGTTCTTCCACTCCGCTAATTTGAATTTCATAAATTGGACCTTTGATTCGTGATCAGCGACCTCAGAAACCCTCGAGTACTAATTTTCAGTCCAAAAACGAAGAAAATACGAGTTTTTCATGATAAACTGACTTTACTTCCGATCCGCCATTTTGAATTTACCAAATTAGACCTCGGATTCGTAATCAGCGACCTCGGAAACCCTCGAGCACATATTCTCAAAGCCAAGATATCAGTTCTCATTTCTTATAGAAAATGGCCCGATTTCCGGACCGCCATTTTGAATTTTCCAAATTGGACTTCAGATTCGTTATCAACAACCCCAAAAACCTCCGAGTAACCATTATCGTCTAATTCTATGGCATATTGTGTATGATAACAAGTTTTACAATTAATTTCATTAAATTGACCATTAATATAGGCCAATTATTGGGAAAAAAAATGAAACCAAACATTTCCGCCAAAAAAATAGATGGTACTGTTTTTTTTAAATGCCTTTCTCAACTCTTTGCAACAATAATGAAATCAATTGACCCTGTACCTTTTTTTAAGAGGTTTTCGTATTTTTCATTCTAAAATGACGCGACTATAAGCATTATTCGAATGTAGCCACCGAACTATTTCCTTGAATTAAAATAAGTATTTAATTATCGTAAAAATATTTGTTCCTTCGCAAATAAAGTCTAAGATAAAAAAAAAGTAAACAACTCTCAAATAGAAAATTAATTGTTGGGTGCCGTCTTGAAAATGTAGAGATGTCACTTTGACAAATAAATGCATATAACTGGTAATCTAACAAATATTATTTTTAGAAATACGCAACCATTTTTGAAAACGAACGAGTGGGTATGGTGGAATTACCGTATTTGAGCGAGGAGAGGCTTCAAAAAATGGGCGTACCGTTGGGGCCTAGGCTGAGAATAATGCAAGAGGCCCAGATTTCTGTTTGTAAAGATAATACGTTGTGTATAGTGTAGACCAAAATATTGATAAATAAGATAAGGATACTGCCTACAGATAAGATACTTTCTAAAGAATAATGAATAACCTGCTTGTTCATTATGGAGAAGAAATTATTTCAGTTTTTAAACCATATTCCTATCTATATATTTTCTGTATGAATTTTCATCTTCCACGTCAAATTCGCCAAATAAAAAAGTTGGATGTAAATAATTTCCTTTTATAAATCTACGTAGTTTTCTGAAAATATATCATTTTGTGGCTTTGAAAGCAGCTAAAACTACATCGTACTATGTTAGTGATAATACGGTCATTCCAATGAGGTGAGACGACTTTTTCTTCCTTCAAAAACGAGTTTCTATGTTCATCGTGTTAGCTTTCAAGAGCTTTTGTTACCAAAGGATTGATTACATTTTCTAGTAAATTCAGATAAATTTTGCCTTCTCGCCTACGATGCTCTGGTCCAGACATTTAATTGTTGAGGCTGCCAACAAAACAACATAGCAGAATAAGCACGAGACAGCTACCTCCGTAATTTTTTTAAGGCTAAATTCGTACAAATAAAACACAAAATTTCTGAAAAATTTAAGATTTATTTATTCACTCTTTAAAACATATTTAAAATTTAAGGATTTTTTTTTGACTTAACTGATAAGATTAATTTATGTCAAAATTTAGAAGTAAGAATAATTAAGGGTGTCCTACTCTTAGCGTCCTTACAATTTACGAAAGGCACCATACTTCTAAATCAACTGTATCTACTATACATACTATCAAAATTTTGTAGTTTGCAAGTTATCGACAAAAAACCATCTTGAGGATTGAATCCTTAAAGGTAAATAGCTCCAAAAACGAAAATTATGAGTACTTTAATGTTATTTTGACCCAAATTATAACGATCCCGAAGTTATTGTCCCATAGTCCTGGGTACCTTATTTATACATCCAATTTGCAATGTTCCTTCATGTATTCATTGTTTTATATCTTTATATTATGGTCTCCAATCTTGAAGTGGCGGCTCAATTATTAGATTATAATATTATATAGTTTTACGTAAAATAATTAAATTAATAAGTAATTTATATACTGAGTTTTTTAAGGTTAGGATAAATTTGTATATTTTTGTAATCATAAATGAACAACGTACTTATACTGTTTTATTAATGTATAAAAAATAAATAAGAAAACATGGTTCTACAAATAAAGTGATTGGTTTGTGGGCGCTGTGTGTGCATTTCAGATTTAATGAAGATTTGCCAATAATACCAAAGATATATTCTTTGTACTTTTCATATGTTATTTTTATTTAATAATAAAACATGAAATTTATGATGTAGTTTGTGAATAACTTCCCCCATGTATATTCTTTTTTGTATAGTAACTTAAGCATATTAACTAAAGCCAACGGTTATTATTCTGAGGATAGTCACTGTATGGATTAGAACAGAGGTGCATCCGTCTATTCTCTCCGGGTACGTACTTTTGTGATACAGCATAAAATTCTCTAAAATAACAACAAAAATGGTACAGTTGATAGTTAACTTTGTACCGGTGGCCATAGTCTCAAAAATGGGATTCTCAAGTGCTTATTTTTGATAAGAACCTTATGACCTCTATGAAAAAACATCTAGAACTCTAAAAAAATGTTTTTCGTGACACAAAAGATTTTTTGTGCCTCTCTTGTTTCTATTGTTGCCTGATAAAAAAAAGAATGAACACTTCTACTTCAGAGGCTTACCGAAGGGAAGTAATCGTGAAAAAATCGGTCTTCGACATTTCCTCTGATTTTCATATTTCAGACTGTGTAGATTACGAAAATTAAGGTCATTCAATTCCATCTGTCTGTTGGGACTGTTCTCTATCTATTGACTTTGACACTATATCTAAAGAAGTATTTGATGGAGAACAGTAGAATTTGATAGTTAGTTGGTGCTACTGGTATCGAAGAAACTGATATGCTTTCACTAGGATATACAGGATGAACCGCCTGAAGAGAATAAATAATAAATGAAAAAGTTGTGGCAGATAGCATTGATATTTGGCATATAGTTAACACAATTGTCAAGGAAGAGACCTATTATACTTTTAATTAAAAATAAACAGGGTGGTCATCCTGAGAAACAATTCAACCATGGTGGAAATTTATAAAGGTATTTAGCACCTTTTATTTATTATTTACATTTTTTCGGATGACCACCCTATATATTTTTTAACTTGGAGCATTTCTCTGTCTATTAATGCTCAAAGAAGTTATTTTATTGATAAACAAGGACTAATAGAGTGGCCAGATAGATCTCCTGATCTAGCCTCGCTAGATTATTTTTTGCGAGGTTGCATCAAGTCCACCTGCATTGAGAAACTAAAGGCAACATTAGGTATGAAATTGGATTAATCCGATCAGGAACGCTTCATAAAGTTTTAGATGAATTTGCATTTCATTTTGTATATTGTTAAGAAGTACATGGAAGACCATTTGATCATTTAATCTAAATGCATTTAAATATTATTAAATATTTTTTCTCCACATTATTATTATGTAATATGTTATAGTATCTGTAGCTCAATATGTAAAAAATATACTCTTTCAAATGACAGTATCAGAAATAGTGGTCGTCATTTTTTAAAAATGTCGATTACGTCATAGTAATCGACATTTGAAACGTTTTTCAAGAACTTTTGAAAAGTATTTTTGAATAAGGATAGACATCGTTGAATTTACTGTATAATCTCCATATTCGCATGGATTATTATTTATGCTCTTATATGCATGCACTATTTTAATATTTTGATTATTATTATTATTATTTACCTACGATTCTCGTGTCAATCCCATGAGAAAAAAAATTACATATATTTAATAAACATATTCATCAAAAAGGACATCCAATAGCCAACATATTTGTAATATTACATGTACTTATGTCTTATTTTCGGGATCAATTATAGATAACCAAGACAAAGATACAGTTATTCTCGTCTTCAGGCGCCGAGACGTCTGGCGTCGTTCGGTTTCAGTGCAGAATCCAGTTCATTTGACAAAGCTCTACTCTACTAGTAGGGAGATTGGTGATTTTGTTATACTTGTTTCAAAGATTGTGTGCATAAATTATTGTGAAAACATGACACCGAAAAAATTTGTGTTTTGTATTCCTTTAAAAAGTGGTGCTTGGGTTATGGCCTTCATAAATTTAGTAAGTATAATAATAATACATATGTAACAGTATCTGCGCTTCAACTTGCTTCCCAAACGTTTATATTACTCTATTGTGTCGGGGCACTTTTGAAAATATGGAATATCAATCTGTTACTTTATGACAAAAAATTAGATGCTAATTTCAATTTTCAAGGACGATTTTTATAAACGTCAAAAATGGATAAACTTGTTTTTTCTTTACTGAAATTTGAAAACTACCACTGGATTTAGGAAACTCTCAAATAGATAAATACATTTCATGAAAAAATTGAATAATGACAGATTATGACAAAATAACGTAGGCAGTACTTTATAAATAATATTTTTTTCTAAAAACTGGAAGCAGCCCACGAAACACAAGTTATTAAAAAAATATAAAATGAGTTGATGGTTTTAAAAATTTTAATTTCTAATGAATTTCTAGTGATTATTAAAATTGTTAAAGAGTAGTAATTTGTCATGCACCAAGATTAAAAACCCACTAGAATGCCATGAAAATCAATTTGTAGTCAAACGTCAATTTAAAATACGTATATTGTCAGAACATACTATTATTGAAATCACGAAAATGAGCAATCATATTTTCAAGTAAAAAAATCGTTAATCTTTGTTTATTTATGACATTGAAAAAAAATCATAGTATATGACTAATCTCTAAAATTTTTAATAGTCTATATTTTAAAAAAGTCCTGTCAAAATCGAGTAAAACCGCTGCCTAAGGAATCACTATTTCCACATCTAGGTTTTTCATCCAAGTTACATTAAAGAAAACATTTTGATTATATTTGCCCTCTAGTATGTGAAAATTATATGCCTTCTAATACATTCACCGAATTTCAAGTTTGCTTTACTTATTTTCCCCTATTTAACCCCCAACCCTTCAACGGAATAATCCCGAAATATAATCTAGTTCCTGATGTCATTATAATATATACGTATACCATCTTAAACCGTTCCGGAGAAAACGTGCGGACAAAAAAAAAGTTACAGACCGACAGACAGAAAAATGTTTTCGTTCAAATTTAAAATCTCGACATTTCATGACATTCTAAACTTATTTCGAGAAAAAAAAAATTGAAATTTTTTTTACGTTTACTATAAGTACTTCCAATCCACTACGTGGATGTGGAAGTAAAAATACACTTTTTACAGGAGTGTTTCCATACACTGTCATATTGTATATTTTTCCTATGTTTTATTACTTGAAGTAAAACGCTTATACTTTTATGTCAATACATCCATTCTGTCATTTTAAAGCAATGTAGGATCCAATATTTGTAAATTGTTCCATTTTTAGAAAACAATTTCAATTGTCGTCGACTTAATTTTCTGCTTTTGAATGTAAGACTATCAGAAAGTGATTTTTTGTATTTAACAAATTGCTAACTTCAAGCGCCAAAAAATTAACTTGTCAGCAAATGAAAAATAAATAGAAGAGTAGTAGTTTCCCTCTGCTTTAAAATGATATAAGTAGTTGTTTTATTTTCATTTGCAGATATATTTTTCTGCCACTTAAACCAATGTAAGTATAAAAAATGTAAAATATTATTACCCATTACATAATTGGTTGAACTTTAGTTTGTAATGAAGTTTTTGGTCACCTTTTTCGTTTAAATATTGTTGTATATAATAAATTGTGAACAAGGGCCTATTTTGCATATATTTTTTGTAAAAAATGATTTCTTCTAAATCTGCACAGGTATACCACGAAATTTCCAATCGAAAAAAGCAATAAAAAATGTCTCATTATTTTTGCTTCCCTCCCATACCGAAAGGAAGTATTGATTCTTGAAAAAATCAGCTTCCGAGATTTCTCCGAATTTCCAGTCAGTCTATCTGTCTGTCTGTCTGTCTGTTGGTGCATTAACTTAAAAAAACTACTTGACGGGGAACAGTCAAATTTGGCAGGTAGTTGACGCTACTGTCAACGAAGAAATGGTTAGAATTTCACCGGAAAATATACAGAATGGATGGTCTAGAGGGAATACATAATGAAAAAATGTTTTTCGCTCAATTTAAAATGTCCACGTTTCATGACGTGTACTTCATAAACTTGAAAGATTTCGACATGTTTTTTTAAACCGTTTATTTTTCGAGATATTTGCAAGCGTCTTCCCTCTTACCACTTCTTTAAAAAAGTGCCCCCCATGCTGAATGCAATTTACTCATATGAAATGTCGACAATTTAAGCTGTCATTTTGACAATTAAAAGACCTATCAAAATCAAGAAAAAAGCAAGGATTTGCCATTTTAAAAAAATGTCGATTTCATTACTTGAAAACAAATGATTGTCAAACATTGAATTGAAAATATACATTTTTATAAAAGAACGTCGACAGACGATTCTTTACAAAAAAATATGTCAATATGATTTTTGTTCCATAGTTGAACCGCACACTGTATGCGATTTTTGGTGTTTAAATATTTTTTAAGTAACTGTATCAAATATTAGAGACTTAAGAAGAGGCAGACAGAGAAGACGAAATAGACGAAGATAAGGAACACAACATCTAGCGGAAACGGTTTCGAGATATGTCGGGTACGCATTAATAAGGTTTTATCCAAGATTACTAATAGTCTAAGAGCTAGTGGCCTCCACAGCATACCCATTTTTAAACAGCTGGAAACAAGCATAAATGTTAGATTAGATTGCCCCAAAGAAGTAAAGGCCGGTATAGCTAAAAGACGTCGATGGAGTGAGCATCCTTGAATTTTTGAAAATGTTGAAATTTATTTCAGTAGGTATTTATTTCCACCAAGCCATAATTTTCAGACCTCGAGTAGGGTAGCGACGAAAGAAATACTTACATGAGGTTTAGAGTTCAAATCCAACTAGCAAAGATATTTTTACTTTTCTTAATACTTTTTCGGCCTAAATCTCTTGCTCGAATATTACCTGTATTTCACATCAATCGTTTTTTTCCTCATTTAATAAAATAAATGATAGAAAGTGGTTTCAAAATGATTGGTTTGCTTTCTATCAATTAATCATTCATATATACATAATACATAAACGTAAAAATTGTTGAGGTCTCATGTGACGTTTGTAACGAGGCAACTTATATCTTCAGTACCTTGACTTTTGAAAATCAACTGAGTTCGGTGTTTCATTAGGAGTGTTGCCAATTTTTCACAGTTGACCCCTCTCTATCTAATTTGGCGTTCTCCGTCTGATTGACACATTGTGGCAACTGCGCGTTAACTCCAATGTAAAGGACGAGGTCAATGGCGCCGTTCCTAAAAGATCAAAAGTTTCTCGCCGGCTGTCTTATCTTGTTAATTCTTTAATCTTTGACTGTATTATTGCATTTTTAGATGTTTGGTATATGTGCAATATTTGGAGGCGCCACCCAATTATTTTTTTTCCCTTCCGCGGAGGACTCATTAAATCTGGAAATGTGTATTATTATTGGAATTTATAACGTTTTAATTGGGATATTATTACTTTCAGCTATATTGATGGTAAGTTAATACTTTTTAAGCCAAGTAGACATCGTGCGGAAAATAAATCATACCTCATAGTAGTCATAGTGTCAGTTTTCTTCGACGACTTTTGAAAAAATTGAGTAAACAAAAGTGAGTACTATGGATATAAACGTATAGGTTGATTGCTAAAACATTTTAAGTCAAAAGATACAGGGTGCTCCTCTTGAAAAAAAATTGTTGAGAGTTTATAAAACATGTAAAAATTTGAATCATCATGGAGAACTTCCAGTAGGATAAAGTTCGGGTATGAGAGGCCTGGAAATTAATACGTGGCTTTAAATTTATGGAAATACATTTTTACAGATTTCATTATGGATCGCTGCAAATGCAATTAGATAATTATGAGTTAAATATAAATATACATATGTATAACAAACCTGGGCTATAACGTGTTTATTAAAAGTGTAGAATATATCATTTTAAAGTGTGGGATGGGTGTGACTTTAGGTGATACAGTACTGGACCGTGCATCAGAACTCTGCAAAAGTGGCATTTGTAATTAAGTGCGGCCCTTGTGGTTCACACGGCCAACTTCCCAGCATGATATGAATATCAATAATAATAATTATAATAATAATAATAACACAGATAAACAGGCATTTTTTTCTTCATTTCATTTTATCGATATAAATATTGTAGGTGTAATGACCCAAATATTTTTGGAAACGCTCTGTAAAAATTATCTGATATTTCAAAGTATCGATTGCCACCAAAACAACTTAGATCGGCTAAATCTTTTTCAAGAAATCCTAAAATCCACTTTTTTGCAGTCTTCAAAATAACGGCTGAATCGAATTTGATGAAATTTCTTTCAGATCATATTGATGTTAATACGCTTCGATTTGCACATCACATACTTCTTTTCAAAATTAGTTGAAAAATACTGCGATGACCTTGAAACATAAGAATACGTTGAAAATTTTGATTCCAATGTTTGGGCCCATTACAATAATTTCCCTACATGCTGGGAAGTTGAGAAAAATGTTGGGTGTTCTACTTAAAAATACTTTTAAAATCTGCCTCTCTTGATCTTCCACGGTTTTATATATTTTTTCAAGATTTGATATTGACGTACTAGTAGCTACCCTGTTTATACCTGTATCAACGTTTTAATTGCAAAAACTAATAGAACAATTCAATTCGATATCAATGATTTATTTCATTGCATTATGTCTATCGATTAGATCTGCAACTTATCCATATACCCATTTTTCTCATATTAAACAGTATAAGTACATACATCTTTCTGTTTTAGGCAAAAGAAAAGTATGTTCTTCTATACTTAATGTGCGAGATGGCCAACTTAATAATGATAACGATATTTGCCATTTTCAATATGTTCTCGTACAAATCAGTTTTCCTGTTAAGTATTTTTCTAATATCAGGTATGTATGTGTATAATTATAGTAATAGCTTTTCTCTATTTTTTAGAGACATAACATGAGCCCTAAAAAATTAGTGGTTATATACATCATTTTTCCCTTGTTAACAGAATATTCACACTTACTTAAGAAACTTGAGTTTCTGAACGCATGTTTTTCTTTATATTACGTATTTAGATATAATAGGATCTAAATAGTTATTTAAATTGGGCACGAAATAAATTTTAAGTATTTAATTTTTTTGAATTTCATATGTATATGTTTAAAATCATATAATGTTGTTATCAAAAAATATGCCTTAAGATTTAAATTGAAATGGGTTTCTCCTATAATGTTAATCAACTTCAAAGTTTAAAGTATGAAGACCTCTACTATTCATACTTGTAATGTTAAATTAGACGAGAGAAATAAATTATAATATTTTTATTGTAGTTATTAATGTTGGCAATAACAGTTAATAACTAAGAATTACAAAGACAGAGTTGCAAAGTGTAGTAGTTACGCAGAATATATGTTGCGGCGATAAAATCGCTGCAATTTTGTTATGGCAACCTAATTACATACTATCATAAGGACTTAAGAAAATACTGCTTTTAAATGTTCCTAAGCAGTATATTTAGAATACTGTACATATGTTTCGGCTTGTAAAGCCTTTATCAAGAGCAATAAAAGATGAATATTAAAGTTATAAGGCAGTTCTAATATTTATATCTAAAGTTTATGGCTTAGTCCCTAAAATTCCGGGAATTTTCAGGCTATAGGACCCTATATTCCGTTTGGAAAGGACAGATAAAAATTGTTCTGGCAAAGACCAGCCATGGGCTTGTTTTTTTTCATACTTATGAAAATTGCACAGAAAAATAAATTAATTTACTTCCACTTTCCACTTGTTTCATGTTCAATAATTTCATATGAAATAAACGTATGTTATTTAATTTATCTAAATATTGTCATAATGTTAATGGTTATTAAAATTTTGTTAAACTACGAAAAAAACCTATAAACCCGGCTATGCTGTTTGAATTTGCTGATGATACCTATTACGAGAGACCAACCAAAAAATCGCACCGGGACATAGACTGAATCGAAACAGGTAGAAATGTCGTAGTACGGGTATATAGAACAAACTAAAAGTAAATAAAATATAATAGACAGAAATTCCTAATAAGCACTGACCGTTTTAATAGGATTTACAATATAGACGTGTCTTATAGCGTACAAAGATTGCTCTTAAGAGATTTTTAAAATTCTAAATGTTCAAGAAAATTTAAACATTTATCTTTACTTCTTACATTAATTACGTTTATATTATCTGTGTCGGCAAAAAGATGATTTTAAATGAAAATATGCTGACATTCCTATATTTCTATTGTTATTTAAAATCGAGTTTTATGTTCTTTAAGTCTACTGTCTATACTTCTACCACTCTAACCAATGTAGAGGGCATTACAATTATTACATTTAAATTCATATCCACCAGATTTATTAAGTGTTTTTTTTTACTATTGACTAATATTCTGCCTCCTCTTTATTCACATTTATTGTAGAAATGTCTAAATTATTCAAAAAAACTATATTTAGTAGATTTGTCAAGTGCAGCATTTTTCGCTGTTTGTTTTTTATCATATTATTTTAGAACGTTTTGCCATTTTTAGCAATATTACCAATCAATTCACTAATTTTGAAGAAAAATTCAAAACAAAAGTAACACTAGCTATTTTTTTCTGTCGAAAATAATGTAGCGACTGATATTTTTATTATTGATATTTAGAACCGTGGCAATAATAAGCGTCGGATAAGCAATGAAAACACGATTTTTAGTAGACTTAATGTTAATGTGTTAAAATGTAAATTTTCTCAGAACTGAACGTTCGCTGATAGGAGGGTGGGGGATTGCATAGAATTCGTGCGTATAATAACTCTTCGCACTTTAAGTTTCCAGCACTCGCCTTTTTCCATTAGTTCAAAATATTTTACACTCGTATAGCCGTAGAAATCGCAAAAAAAAAATATTTTTCATCACATAACATGTTGAATAAGTAAAGAAATAGTTAACCGATCGAGCGGGCGCTTGATTTGGCGTAAGAGGATAATAAATTCGACAAAATGACACCAATTTCAAGTGGTTGAAGTATAACATAATTTTTAACTTTTTCCTTCTGGCTTTTACATGGAATCACTCCTATATAGAAAGCAAGCAATTTTACTGAAATTCTTATATTTCCTTACTTGAAGGTATCAGATGGGGTTGTATAAAAAATATACTTTATTGTAGTGTGGATTATCCACACTACAATAAAGCGCAGAAACACTTTATAATTTTCAACAGAGTATCTCGATACCTTTCTGAATCGGCCTGTAAGAATGACCATCAGTTTACATGCAAAAAATCTTTGAATGTCACTGGCTCTTATAATAATAAAATTTAACGTACTTTATGCAGAAAAATGTGCTCTTTCAAGCGAAATTTTTCAAAAAATTGCCAATGTCATAGTTTAAAAAAAAAATTGTAGACATCTTTTTACAAAAACAAGTTGTATAAATGCTTTTTAAAAATCGACGTGTCTGAGCGAGTTTTTGTCACTTGCTTCGTAACGATTTTAAGGAATTTATTCCAACCTTTACGTGCTCACTGTATATACATACACCTGTTACATTTTTTTAATGTATATCTTTTTTCAGTTGTACTGTGGTACGGATTATACTGCATGTGCGGCTACTATGTGGAATTAGCAGAATATAATTCGGTGAAATCTGGAGTCATAGAAATATCCTGCAACACCCAAATCAATCCCTTGATGATTCTGCCTGAAAAAGCGATAGAAAGTACGGCGGTGTAAGAACTGGCAGATTGTAATGACAATATAGAACCATGGATATTATGTCTGAAAAATTGCCCTATAAAAGCTTATTAATAATATGGAGGAAGATAATTATCAGTTGGAGTGCCAATATTTTTTTCATTTCAGTGTAATTGAAAAAGTGGTAAGAAAATCTTAAGAAGTCTAGAATGAGAATGAAAATAAGTATACCTCTGGATTTACTTTTATATATCAGATATCTGTGTACGCTAAAATTTAAAAAATTCAGATTTCGCAATCCTTGCCAACATCGGGACATTGGAAATAATGACACCATACTTATATATAACATAAACTTATTCCGGAGTCGGCTTCACCTCGTACGGAAACAGCTTTTAGGTATTTTAGGTATTTGTTAAAAAAATAACTATTCGCTATTTGTCAAACTTTGTGAATCCATGGCGACTACGATTGGCGCTGACCACAACTGCATTATAACTTCATGTTCTCCGCGCATACTCATACTGTGCACACTTGCTCAGTATTACGTCATCTGATCTCGACTCTTTCTTGTCGGCGGTGTTGGATAAAACTCGTAGCTTTGACTCCATATACGAACATTAACATTTCCAATGTTAAGAAGGTACCGTTCATACAATATGTTCGCAAATAGGGGGGGGGGGGGGGGCTCATTGCTTAGCGCGACGAGATATTATAAGGGGAAGGCGGGGGTCTAAGGAAATGTGACGTTCGCAGTTCATCAGTTTAATTTTAATTTTTTTCTTAACTTGGCAGTTTAAAAAAAAAAATAACTACGATAGAAAGTCAGTCTCAAGTACTTAAAAGCCTGTAAATATGTTATTTTTAATCACAAGAAATCGTTTATAGGTGGTTAGCTTTTATGACGTAATATTTGTTAGGGGGGTCGCTGAAAGTGTGACAGCGTGACGAAGGGGACGGAGGGGTTCAAAAAGGTGAAATGCTGAGTGACGTATTTTTTGGACGGCCCCAAAGCGGTGGGACACTTTCGCACACCACTTTCTTTGTCTACGACGCTAATACTGCCTGCGGCGCTGATGGTTATTAACAATTAGCTAGCAAAATAAAAATCAACCTAACTAATCTAACCATCCCATGAAAGATTAATATTATAGAAAAAAGAAAGAATACATGATTTATGCCGTCAAATCAAACCTGAGTTTGTGAAATAATTCACATTAATCATTACAAAATAAAAAATAAAAATTCGGCGTGCCCAGAAGTTGACAAACAGCGCTATAGCACAGAAATAGTTGAACAGGCGGTACAATATCGATCGGCGCTGACCGACTACCCGCATCGCTTCAATGTTAAAAATGTGGATGAATTGGAAAATGTTACATAATCGTAAAATAAACAGTCTTGGTATAATATAAAAATACATATTTGACCAATGCACTTGCACGGAATATCTTATTCTACGTACCTCAGGACCCTACGTTTAATTTTTTATAGAATGCACCTATAGGAGTAGATTCAATTTTCGAGATTTGATGGGTTGATACATCAAGTTATTCCAAATGTATCAAGTTATAATCGGATGGATTGAATTTGTTGTAAAGTAATACGTAATCTATTTTCATGTTAGAAACATATTGAAATATCCACTGAGGAGAAATCACTTGCTACCCGACCTTTCATTGGAAAAAAAATATGAATTTTCAAAAAAGCCACTAAAGTTATAAAAGAAAATATCACGCAGCCACTATTTAATACTGATATTGAAATCGGTTAAAGATACCTTCGGTTGTGATATTTTTACTTTGCAATTCGTCTGTTGGGGTCACTCCTTGTTTTTGTAAGCTGGATTTTAAACACATTTCTCTATCTACTCGTATTCATTGGTAGACGTGGTTTAATACAATGGCCAGCTAGATCTTCTGATCGTAACATAGTATAATATCTATAGTTTCATATGTAAACAAATGTAGTTTTTTCAAATGGTATTAACAGAAATTGCCAGCATTTTTTATCATTTATTACATTTTATAAATGCCTGATACTATGTTTAGTTAAATGATTTCCCCGATATCCAGAGCCTTCTAGATCAGCTTAAGAGAGTATAAAAGTAAATCCGTGGTTATTACTTTTTCTAAGCCATTATTCTCATTTGTAATGTTATTTAATTATGTCAGTACTTTAACATAATATAAGAGAAAGAAGATGTAGTTTTGATGTTACTGAAGGAAATAAAGTATAATTATATTTTATAATAGATTATATAAAATGCCCCGAATGTCTCGTTTATAAACGATTTATAATTAAGGCAGGTTTTGTGGTGTGTTTGATCATATTGTAAATAAAATAGTATAAATACCACAGAGTTGCTGATGTAGGGGGCATGTGACCTTAACGCAGAACATGTCGAGGCCTCACGTGACCATTAACGCAGAAGGGCAGCAAAGTAAAGAGACATCTATAATATAACATTTATTTCTTTATTATTTTAAGTACACTATAATAAAAATATCACATATTTAATAAATTATGTAAAATAAACTAACTTACATAGGTACATAATAAGACACCTACTTAAAAATATTAGAGGTTTTAATACGTGTATTAAAAGGAGTATCCACTACAAAACAGACCAGCGATGGAGGACGGCGAAAACACCCAGTCAACTAGATTACAAAATTATCCCATAATTTCTTGGTGTTATTATTGTTACATACAAGGCAGTCCCTAGTTCTCTAAGTAAACGTATTTTTTATTAGTATGATGTGTCTTCATCTGTGCAACCTAGCTTTCACCTCTCGCATTCATCCATCTACATTGGCGAATGTCAGAGTGTTCCATTATCAAAAGGATACGACCCCACATACTGAAATCTGGGAAGAATTTTCCTTAAAGAATTGGCAAATGATAGCGATATAATCGATCCAGCCATCTACAAAAGAAATATAATGGGAAAATGATTCAGCATGATAATTATCCACATTGTAAAGAAAACATTAACTTGCAAGATGTAATATTTTTACTTACAAGGTGTAAAATATTTATAGTGTAATATTGATTTAGATCAAATGTGCCCCGAAATGAAAAATGCACGATACTTCATGTAAAAAAATTGACTCATGTAAAAGAGGACAAGAATATTAAATATCATTCTTGGGCAACACTTTTTATTTAGTGCCACATTGTTTTAATAATTCGCAAAGCTGAGAAAATCAGTTTTTCGTAAATAAAAAATAACTGAGAACTTTAGAAAATAATGTTTTAGATGATAATTATAGCTAGTAAATAGACGTACAAAACCCAACTAGAAATTTTTAGTTTGTTTATCTGCGATATCGAAAAAACAGCCAAAATGGTGCGGGGTCCGTGGTCTTCACACTTTTTAAATCCAATTCCGATTTCACTCCCGAGGGCCGAAATTCTGCACAGAGGTAGTTCAGTTCTGGTCAAAAGTCTCTATGGTCACAAAAAATTTTAATGTCAGGACTTCGAAATATTGACCGAAGAAGGTCTAAATATTGACGAAACTACGACTTTCTTCGGCCAATATCTCGATATCCTGTCATAAAAAATTTTTATGCCCTTGGACACTTTTGTACAGAAAGGTGAAACTACAACATACTATAAAATTTGAACAAAATCTGCAGAAATGCCACTGGCCATTTACTTTGTATTGGTACATATCACAATTTCTTAAATACAATACCTATACTTACTTCGGTGAAGGATAGAGCTAACATTGAAACTCCCACAATTTGAATGCTTTGAATTAAGTATCTGGATACCAACGAAGGGCAAGCTTCAGCGTAAACATTTATTGTATCAGTCTCATAACAGCTCTTTGGTATCTCAGTCCAATATGTGGATCCATTGGTACCGCAACACTTCAACTAAAATGTAGTAGAGCGTTAAAATGTATGTTTTCTAGAGCTGCTCAGCTGCTCTCAACAGTTCAAGCTGTCCATCGAGATATGGTACTTCCACATGTCTGTTCACGACTAAAGGAATAAATTCGATAGAATTAGATACAAA
This sequence comes from Stenurella melanura, assembly GCA_963583905.1. Taxonomy (NCBI): domain Eukaryota; kingdom Metazoa; phylum Arthropoda; class Insecta; order Coleoptera; family Cerambycidae; genus Stenurella; species Stenurella melanura. The sequence continues at coordinate 145,458,269 of OY757314.1, read as the reverse complement.
CGTATTTTATTTTGAAACCGAATCTGCAGAAATATCCAGGGTATTGTATTTAAAATAACCAAGTTGGTGTCATTTCCGCGAAAACCAGAAGTAATATCAATATCATGATCGTGCAGGCAAAAATTGCCACTTCACAAATAGAAATCGTCGGGTTCGAACGTTTTTGCCAGAGACCTGGATCGAAACGCTATTTTCCGAGAGCCGAAACCGAACCATTATTTTTTTCTGGACCGATACCGTAACTGAATCCTTATAATACTCTTCACAAATACAAAACGAAGAGTATATTGCATTTCATCAGCACATTTTTTAAAAACCGGTAATATGGCTCTTGGAGAAAAAAAATTCACTGTGTTGGTGATCAAATTCTGAACGAAACATATTCTTTATCGGATTTTGCAAACAGAGAAAAGAAAAACTATCTATGAGAACTAAAAGAAAAACTATATGTAAAAATATTAATGAAATCTTTGCATTCTTTCGATAACCTGGCTTCTGGTTATGCTAACAAGTAACAATTCTTATTTGCCATTGTCATTATAACACTAGCATCCCACATAGTCCCCTACGGCTAGGCAGGCTAAACTAGTATCTACATGATCCCCTACGATATGTAAATTCAGTTAAAAATGAGAACAGAGGCCTGAAATTAATTTATTTACCTACCTTGTTTTTAAAATTTCATTCAGTTTCTTGGAAATGCGTAGCCTTTGAAACGTTTTTCGTCCTTATTCTGGACTCATCAGAAAAGCCCAAAGCCACTCATAACGATGTTCCATGCAAAACCAAGACAGTATCCATGAACGAGTGGCTTTGGGCTTTTCTGATGAGTCCACAATAAGGACGAAAAACGTTTCAAAGGCTAAGCATATCCAAGATTTTATGAAAATGTAATTCATTAGAATAAAAAAATTTTTAAAGACAAGATAGGTAAATAAATTAATTTCAGGCCTTTGTTCTCATTTTTAACTGAATTTACATATCGTAGGGGATCATGTAGATACTACTGTAGGGGACTATGTGGGATGCTAGTGTTATAATGAGAATGGCAAATAAGAATTTTTACTTGTTAGCATAACCAGAAGTCAGTTTATCGAAAGAATGCAAAGATTTCATTAATATTTTTACATACAGTTTTTCTTTTAGTTCTCATAGATAATTTTTCTTTCCCCTGTTAGCAAAATCCTATAAAGAATATGTTTCATTACTATAAGCAAAGAAATAATAAATAAATCACTTTTAAAATTCTGAACAACTTTCAAAACGTCCGTTCGTCTGTCCGTCCGGCACGTTTCTTGTAAGCACGAACTTAAGAGTGAAAACTCAGATTGCATTGAAATTTGGACAGTAAGTTACTGTTAGCTAGAAGAAGAACCAACCCTATTGTTTTTGAACAAAATCTATCAATTAATAGAAACGTTATTAATTTTTTCAATAAAAACATGTTTTTAAATGTTTTGTAATTAAACTAAAAATGTCTAAAACTAATATTATTTACAAAAAAAAAACCTGCGAAGAGTATCCTATAGAATGTGCAACAATTATATTAAAAGTGCAGTAAATAAGCGAAGAGTAAATGGTTAGCTTCCCTAGTAGCACCAATATTGCACCAATATATGATCCATATAGGACCAATATATGAATATTGGTCGCATATAGGACCAATATTCATATATTGGTCCTATATGGATTCTATATTGGTCCAATATGCTGTGCTACTAGGGTTGTTTCACATACATTAATTACCGGAACCTCCAAAAATAATGTAGATTTTTTTTTTCGGTTCCATTTGATACCGTGGTCGTGCGTATTTGTTTATACTTTGTACCGCGCTCTACCTAACGTTATTGACCTTGTTTTGCAAGAGTTGCAACTATGTTTATTACTGTTTGTCTTCTCCAACTTTGGTTCTTGGTAATGTGCCACCACATTGAAAATTTTCATACATATATGACGGATACTGCCTTTCTTAACTTGCTTTTAAAACATGTTTAGGGACCGTTTTTTAATAGTTCAATAAAAAAAAAGTTTTTTGACGAATTTCGTAACGTAACATCCAAATTCAATATAATAAATTATTATAAACACTTTCTTAGAAGCCTGTAAGTACTAGTGGTTGTAACACTAACATACATAACTTAGTAACTACTAATCGCAAAAGGAAAAATACTAATATTTATTCTAGTCTTGGAGTTAAACTTTGGCGCCTTTCGTTAAAAACAGATTTATCCTGTGAAAAAGACTCTTCAACGTCGTATAATAAGTAGCGCATACTTTATGTGAACTTTTACGGAGGCGTTAAAATGTCTTGATTAGAAAAGTCTTCTTCTTTTGCCGTTCAAAAGTTTCACTCTATCTGACATTCAGGATTTAGTAAAAAACAATCATAAAAGTTGAGAAACCGGACTCGAATCAGGGCCGACAAACTTGTAAGCACCGGAACCGTTACTTTTATATTACCGACAGCCGGTACCGTACGGAACCAGTATTTCATTTCGGTCCAGGTCCGAGCATTTTTGCTCAAAGAATTTATTCCTTTAATGGTGAACTCACGGTATAACAATTATTACAATAAACATTATTACAACTTGAACATCAATGAATATTACAGGTTCTACTTCCAAATTAGCGAGCTGATATAGAACGAAAGTAATAAATAAATTGTCTTATATAAAAGTATAGACAACCAAAAAAACATCTGATTTCAGCTACTGTTGCATAATGAAAAGCGGCCCTGCTTCTATGTTTGAGTAGAAAATAGCTACTATATGTACTACTTTAATAGTTAATTTAAAATGTTATGAGTTAAGGTTGCCATTCCCTAGAAAGGGACATCCGATAGGGATATATTTATTATTTTTTGTCATAACTTTTTTTTCTTAGTAAGTATATTTAAATAAGACTACCTAAGTAGAATCATAATAAGACTATTACAATGAATTTTCACTCAATAATTTCAGTGCTTTAGAAAATAGTTAGATTTAAAAGTACAAAATAGGAAGATTAGGATAATTTTTAAATTTAAATCTAACTATGTAGCAAATCACTGAAATTATTGAGTGAAAGTTCGTAGTAATAGTCTTATTATAGTTCTACTTAGGTAGTCTCATAGTTTTTTTTAATATATGTACTAAGGAAAAAAAGTTATGGCCAAAAATAATAAATATGTCCCTTTCTAAGGAATAGCCACCTTAATGATGTTGATGATGACAGATTTGACTAACACTTATTTATGACTATAATAAAATTTGAAGTTGTGCAACTTTGTTCGCATTTACTAAAAAGATACAAAACACATCAATTAAAAATTGTAACTAATAAGCTAGTAAATCAAATATCTCACCCGATGTTGTATTAAATCAACAACCTCCTTGTATTCAAAATACTGTTCATAGTTTTTAAATACTTCAGCTAACGTACCATTTAATTCTCTGTCAAACTTTTGCCTCTCCTTTATTTGGAAGAAAGCACTTATGCCAGCTGCAAGTTGGATGGAGAAAACTAATAGTAGAATAACACCGTACTGAAAAAATAACTATTCATATAATGTCTGCACTAAGTAAATATTTGATTCTCGCTTATCTTGAGAGTAAATTAAATAATTGTATCTTTAATAATCCGTTAATAAATTGGATTTGGTTCATTCCTTTTTGGATAAAGTTAACCGATGAAACCTAATATAATTCGGTCAAATTAGATTTTGTTTGAATAAAAATTTCGGACTAGTTAAACATTTGTGTAAGGCATGTTTTCCACAAAATTGTTTATATAGTGCTTCACCTTTAATATGACTACTCCCTTGTATTTTTGTTATTTTTAGAAAATCAAGTGTGCCATGGAAACAGAAAACAATTGCATTTCAAATAAATAAATAATCAATTCGTAAACTGTCACCTTTCAACAAAGAAAAAAAGAATGAAGTTTACACAACGAGACACCAAAATCTTGGCCAGAATAACCGAAGCCTGCAATCAAATAAGCGTAGCCGAATTAAGAGGAGTTGCCGTAATTAATCAAAAGCCCACTGAAAAGTGCATCCATATCGATCGTGGGTTAGCGAAAAAAGATTACATCTGATAGAATTTGTCGGTTTTAATTTTAAATTATTCTTTCTTTATATAGGTAAATGATATGAAATTACCTTGCCATAGCGCTCTTGTTTTTTTTTCCATGGCACACTAGTGAAAATAATGACCAAAATTAGATTCAATTCAATTAAAAAATCGAAAGCGCAAATTTTTTTCTAAGAATCGCATTATAAGCTAAACATCCCTAATAGCACAACATATTGGACCAATATAAAACCCATATAGGACCAATATATGAATATTGGGCCTATATAGGACCAATATTCATATATTGGTCCTATATGGATTATATATTGGTACAATATTGGTGCTACTAGGGATATGGTTTCGAGCAACTGTTTCAAATTACTTTTTCTCCAACGCGAAGCGAGATCTCATAATTTCGCCTTCTTCAAAAGGTTCTAGCAGGCCCCGTTTAGACACTAATGCCTCAAAAGATACAGTTTCTGAAGCTCTCTTGCTGTACCATAAATTATTTATTTCCATCTAAAAATAACTAAAACACAAGGATGTACTCAATATTAAGTACCACTAGATACCACTGGAACTTTAAGTGTTACAAGAGGTCAAAGGTAAAAGAAGTTTTTTTGCAAATGTCTTATAAAAATTGTAGCTTACAGAATTTACCACAAAAAGGTTATACGGCTTTTTTTCGTAAAATGATACTTTACGAAAAATGGGCGTTAAAAAGATTATGCGTGAATATCTTCCAACATTTCTGTATTTGCATCATGCCCTGGATTTCTAAGTTAATTTCTTCAATTTTCATGATTACTTCTAAGAAATACGTAGGATCTACGTCTTCTATCGTGTTGTTTTTCTGCTCCGCGTCAGGTATACAATATTGACCGGATTGGCCGTGACAATTTTTAAACTTAAAGCTACTATAGACAATTGAATTGTATCGTCAAATAAATTGTACGTTGCTTCTAATGCCTGTCCATATTAACAATCAAAAGTATATTTATGAAAATTCTGAATTGCTCGTATAGTACTCTAAAGGACAGTTTAAACTTTAAATTGGAAAAAAGTTTTTGACATACGATGTTGCTGACATATTGAAAATTTATCATTTGAGAGCAGTGTGCCAGGTATGCCAAAAAAATAAGGTGAGGCGGATCAAATTATAATAATTGATATTTCTGTATAAATGCATACATTTCACCAATATGGATAGTTGAGTTGTATACAACGAACTGACGTATTCCTACTATTTGATTAAACATAATTTAAAAAATAATCGAATAGTTTGTCATCGGTCTGGCGTTTTCTATTACTTTCTGTCAAATTCACAATTAAAATTCTAGTAGTATTGTGCTGTAAAATGTATGTGTCGTGGACACTCGGATTAGCTGTTTAATAACTAAGAAAAATAATTTTACTTACTATGGTCAAGAAAGTAGACCTTTCTGTAATGCACCCATAGCATCCAAACACTGCGATTGCGATAATCATGGATCCAAGAGGAATAGTTAATATTGGTATTAGTATAATATTTTGATAGTCATTTGGTATTGCGTACCTAAATTCTTCTAAATTTATTTTATAAGTAATTCCCAAAGACAGTACAGTAACCCCAACGAGCTAAAATAAAACAATTAGGTATATCATACAACTGCATTAACAAAACAACAAAAATTGTATTTTTACTTCTCTCGCTTACCGAAACCGAAGTTAAGTACCTGTATTCATGAAAAAATCACCCTTCGAGATTTCTTCGAATGTTCATGTTTCAGATCGTGTATAGATTACGAAAATGAAGGTCAATTTCGTCAGTCTGTCTGTATGTCTGTTGGCGCTTTATCTAAAAAACTATTCGACGGCGAAGGTGAAATATGGTAGGTAGTGGGTGCTACTGCCAGCGAAGAAATGAGTAGAAGTTCACTGGAAAGTATACAGTATAAAAATGTAAACTTATTTGAAAAAATAACCTTTCCACTGGGCACCTTGTGTTTATTATTTTTTTGTCGGATCGTCGCCATGTCAAGTCTTGTTCCTGGCAATAGTGGCAACTACACTCCGAATATAATTTTCCTGCCTCATATATAATAATATATTTTTATATAGAATGACCATCCGCTGTATTTTCAGAAAAGTATATCAGGCAGATCAACAGACATTTCAGAGCTGAAATACTTTAATCTTTGTAATCTAAAACGTGAAAATTTGAGGAGATCTTGGAAAGCGATTTCTTCATGGTTACAGCACTTCTCTTCAGCAAGCAAAGGCAGTAAAAAGCTAGTTGGTTATTGCACCAGACAATAAATAAACAGATTTATAAAGTAGCTAAAACGACAAGAATTATTTAATAATATTAATGAATAATTATTTCACATTTCTTCGTTTTAAAATGTTTTCATTATGGCCATTTCCGAGACAAAATGTTTACATTTTTCACTATCGTAGCAAAATTAATTTTTACGTACTAACTTATTTAATTATATACTGTTTCCTAATTTACGAAAGTCAAAACATGACATGTTTTATTCAGTAATTCCTTAGTGGGTACTTACCGCAAGGAAAAAGTTCGCCCAAAACATCAAACACTTCACAATGTCATCGTCGCAACCCATCTTCCATATTTGTATTAATAACTAATTCAACTCTTCTTATCGATTTGTGATAATGCGTTATCGGAATAGCGGAAATCATAATGAATTATAGGTATCTATTACTTTTTTTGTTTTCGATGAGTGCAAGAACAGAGGATTAAGATTGTGCGATATCAGGAAACCTCCGCCTGACTGGTCATAGCCGAGTGCAACTAGACACAAAAAGTAAAAAATCTCGGAACCAGGGTTATACTGAATGGATTTTCATGATTTTTTTTGTTTACCTTTTAAAAATTGCCGCTCTTCTAGAGGGGTTGGCAAAAAAGTAAAATAGTAACCACCGAATCATATTGTAGTGGTAGTTTACAATTTTTTAGTTATAATCAAGAACTGTGTGTCTGAGGAGAAAAACGCAAGAGACCGTTTTCATGTAGAATTGACCAGGCTAACCAGAAAAAAATATCCATATGGAAAAATGTCACTTTTTTGTTAAAAAATATCAGAGGCATTATTTCCAAGGACACCACTGCACAGTGGGGCCAAACCGAAAGTTTTTCAGACGAATTAACTGTCCGAAGGCACTTTATGGCCAAAAGACCTGATTTTCTTTTTAAATACTCAGAACCAAATTCTTAATCGATCCCTCTAGGCGGAATTTTAATTTTGACAGTTGGCAGCTTCTACCTGCTGTCCAAATATAAAATCTGTGTATTTCTCGAACAATGGTCTCTGAGTTAGAAACAAAGACCTCATTTAGGGGCTCCTGTGAATTCTAATTAAGAATTCAATGTCAGTATAAAATGTTAAAGACTTGACTGCTGCCAAATCTGCTGTGAAAATACAAAATGAAGAATGCGGATCACGAATCTAATGTCATAATGCAGATTTGGCACCTAGCAGCTGTCAAGTCTACTGTCAATGTAAAAGATATTTGAATTTCTCGGGTGGTTCTATATTTTATTAACACCGAAATTGAAAATAATATCCAAAATAGTTTTTGAGATATTAAAAATTAACAATAAAAAAAATTCAACACCCAGTATAATTATTATTCAATTATTATTATTATTTCTTTTCACTATTTCGGGTATGCTCTTGTTACACCTTAATATTACATTTTTAAGGAACTATTAAGTAAAACTCAAACACCGGAACCATTTTTATTAAAATCTCGTATAGTACAATAATTTAATCTTCGGGTGACTGTAGTGACGAAACTAGCCATAGCAGAAGTTTGTGCCCATTGAGACATTTAATCAGCATCATGTGCACTACAATATACAAACATTTCAGCCAATTAGATAGGGGACCGCTTTTCCATAAGATTAGTGCGTGGTCCTTTGTCGATATTCTTGCTGTTTCCCCGAACCTTCGCAACTTTATATGCAGAACCCGCATCTCAGCAAGCGCTTTGATAAAAACGTATTTCCTTTGTTAAATTGCACCGTGCGAGTGCAGGTTGCATTTGCCACTGTCTGTTTCACAACACGGACAGATACTTGTAGGTGCGCATCAAATTAGAATAATGTTCAATCAGCGGTGGGAGTAGAAAAAGCATTTACACGACAAAATAACGTTACTTTGGAACGATCGCTATGTATTGTTTTGGAAAGACATGCAGGCACTCTCATCCGCCATCGTTCGCTACGAATAATCAGCTGTTTTAGCATCGAATAACTCGACAAAATAATGGTTTGGAAATAACGACCCATCTCCACTCAGCAGCACGTAGTAAAAGCGGAATGATTATTTACAATGGACTCCTTTAGCTTTTTTTAATTACATTTTCCGAAAGATCTTTTAATTCTAGAGCGAAATGTAAAAGAAAACAATTTTCTAAAGTCTCTATAGTCCTTTATAGTCCTTAAAATTAATCAAGAGCATCAACACGTGGCGTTTTCGTGTTATAACTGCGTGACGTCAAAGGCTCCTATCGCGTCGAGAGATGAAGCCCCTTGCCTAGATGCCTAACAGTCTGTTTATAAATGCAGTAGTATAACCAAGCAACACAACATGCTATTGTTGCAATTCCAGATATAGATTTCCAGAACAGACCATATATAAAACAGTCCTCGGATCGGCAGAAAACATCCCTGAATAGTTTAATTTTTTTTATGCATATAGTTATTTATATATATATATTTATTTTGTATCCATGTAATAAAAACACTAATTTTGTTAAAATACTATGTCCCGAAGGACTGCGGTCAGTGGTCTTTTGTTAACCAATAAATTACGTCTATTATTTTTTACAGTAGTATAAAGTACTGTTTGTATCATGAATAGCGCAAATGCCGAAATAAAACGTTCTGTTTTTAAAAGCTTTTTATTTAACTTGCCATGTTAGTGTGTTCGTTTGTTTAGATCAAATCTTGCAAGCATTTTTATGATAGGTATGATCTGATTCTACACCCAGGATATACAGTGTGATCGATTAGGTGTGCAACAAATGGAATTTCTTTTTTTGTTGCGCAACCACCAAAGTTTAAATACCGCCAAAAGTTATTGCATGTCCAATAACCATTTCAGGTGCACTTAGAATGGCTTCAAGTTAAATAGTATATAGGGTAGGGCAAAAAACATAAAAATCGTTCAAGAGTAAAGTGCGCTTATACCGAAAAAAAAATTATATATAAAAAAAATATGTTTAAGAAAAAGCTTTTATTTTAAAAAACTGTGCTAAGAGGTAAAACATTTTTTTTAAATTCATACACCTGGAAACCAAAAGCTTTGGGGGCGATCAATTGAGCAAATAAGTAACTTTGCAATAGTGCTATATGACCGCCCTCAAAACAATAAATGTATCTGTCAAAACTTAAACTTACGTAAGGCTCTGATACGAAACTCCTGTAATCTGAAAGTATTTAAATACAATTTTTGTAAAACCGTCCTCGTTATACTAAAACAGTGTGCTTTATTTCTGAAATCTACGCAAAACAACTACATTTGTTTTACCACGAAAGAAAGCCGGCTCGACGCTAGCTAAGCCGGCTTGGGGTCAACAAACAGACATCCAGTTCAACTTAGGGTGGTTCACCCTTGCTCAAATCATCCCTCAAGTCGACCATCGTCTCCCTACAAAAGTTTAACTCCATAGGAGCAAAAGTAAGCAAGGTATAAATAAGGTGCTTTTTGATAAAATATGTATCAGGAGTACATAAGTGAATTTTCTAAAATCGCTAAAATTCATCCCTGGAGGGGATCCACATCCCTTAGGACGACCACCATCGACTCCCAGACCATCTATAGTGAGCACGCCGTCTCAAGGTAGGATAAACTCTGTTTATTAGCCACTCCAGAGGGTGCGAACCCTAACAAACAACAATATTTTTTCAAATGTTATTATTTTCCTTTCTTGTGTAAATATTCCTCTCATTTCGGCACTTACTTACTGGTGATTTGTGTTAAAATACTCCATCACCATAATTAAATCCACCTCTGGCAGATTAGGCGAGTCTGCTTTTAAATAGCCGGATTCGCACATAGTAAAAGATCCTACGTTCCTTAATGGTAATACTAACAGTGATTTCCGTGATTGTGGAAATCAGGAGATAGGAGCGATTAGAGCGCATTAGTTTATGAAGAACTTGATTAATTCTGGAACTACTTATCGGATCGACCTCAAATTTTCAGTATAATAACTATTTGATGATTACTTCGCACAAATCTAATAAAAAGTGCAATATGAAATTTGACTAAATGACTCCATTCGGTTATGTTTACCTGTGTTTCTCAAAAATGAAATTCCTACAAACGCGTCTGAGTACGCCCCTCATAAATTGTGAATGAGGTGCTGATATCCGAACCCTGCTTATAAAACATAAAAGTTAAATAATTGTGCAAATTATCATTTGTTTATCTTTAGACGTGATATTAGTGAAGATATTAATAATACTACATTTTCGGGATTTCAACTTGAGCGACCTGTATCTCGGGTTTCCGAGATACAGGTCGCTCAAGTTTGCACTTCCCTACTCATATTTATAGGATTTTGTTTTCTTTATCTTCAAAAGTTCAATCACTTGGTGAAGTTTGGCCTGCGCAATTAGAGACACCTTGTATTACGGCCTTTCAATAGGACCGTAGATTTTATATGTGCAATGTACAATAAAATCTCTATACCCATCCCTGTCATAACTATAGAAAAACAAATGTCACATTTCTAGAATTTCTATTAAAACAGCTATTTTGTGACTCACCGAATAAATACACAATGCTTAAATACATACATTCATGTTTCCTACTTTTTATTTGGGTACCTAGATATAAAACTTTTATTTGAAAATAGGCTGCTTTGCCCAAATAACAATCTTAGAGCAACGAAATTTGAATTTCATATACATATTCCATTCCATATACCATTCCAAACGATCTACTAGTAACACAAGCAAGATAGCCGGTGTATTTTTATATGTATATGCGTGTATCCGTCATTTCGTTAAAATTGTACAGTTGTTTGTTATCTTTTTAACAGGCTGGCTGCGTCGAGTTGAGTGACGCATGACTTCTATACTTTCACGTGTCGTTCCAGTACTAAACTGACATATTATTGTATATTATGTGCACCTAATATGTGTAGCAGGCTTGATTATGTGTACAACAGGCAAAGCTCTTCGTTGAAAATACCTTGTCTAGCTGTAGGAGTATGTCACTTGGTAAGAAATTTCTAGCCTTGATAGTTTTAATGTAATTTAACGTCAATTATTTTACTAATCGATACATTATTATAAAATAGGAAACCTCACGATCGTTTTCAAACGGAATCGAGTTGCATGTCAGCTCGAAACAAAACAATGATGTAATTTTTAGTGTACAGGTGCTGGTATGCAACAAAATGATTACACGTGGTTTGCTTTATTTACTACTAACTTGGGTGGGTATATATTTATAAACTCAAGGACACCAAACATCAATTTTGACGTGATTGGTATTTATTTTCAAGGATTTTATCGAAAATTCACCGTAATGTAGGCAAGTAGGTAGCTGGAGTTGGATTTAAATTTACAGTAGACCAAATAAGGGAATGAATAATTTACCCGTGAATCGTAATTTTATTCCGAATATCTCGATTGTAGAAATGCAAGTGTCAGTGGGTCATCCGAAAGTTACTAATACTAACTATAAACTGTACGTTTCATCAGTTTTTTTTTTTTTGCTAATAGGTATATCTTTACAACAGGAAAGTATTTATATAGATTTGTGACGTTAGGTAGGTATTAAATTTTGTGTAAGACGACCCAAAACAAGAAACGAGAAAATCTCAAATAAACACTACGTTTTCATTAGTACCGTCGTTTCCATCCTTCAAGACAAGCAAGCATATAGAACAGATCAAGTAGCTTACAGATTCATTTCTAATTCAAGAAAGCAATGGAATGTAGCTGCCATAAACGTTTGCCGACCGCATGCATTTTCCTCATAAAACAAATTCAGAGTCCGCATTTTCACAATTATCAGAAGGGGACTCAGGCGCATTTGTAAGACCGTTTTTACTTTGTACGTAATCCATGAGCAAAAATGATAAAATCACCCCTTGTAAATAGGATGATAGTAAAACTGTACTGAATATACACAATATAACATTTAGTACAACAAAACTATTCATTCATGGCGGAACAATGATACAAGTTAATAAGAGTTGTAAATAATGAAACATGTTTATAAGATTTTGCAAACAGCAGAAAAAAACGATATATGAGAACTAAAAAGAAAAACTATCTGTAAAAATATTAATGAAATCTTTGCATTAATATTTTTACAGATAGTTTTTCTTTTTAGTTCTCATAGATAGTTTTTTCTGCTGTTTTAAAAATTCTGTAAAGAATATGTTTCATTATAATTATAAGTAAACAAATAATAATTCACTTTTACAGAGTTGTAAATGTTCAGATTTGAAAGTTTGACTAATCTTATCAAAACCTCCGAAAACACCTCTCAACATCCGCATTCCACAGATGTAGTAGAGGCACATTTAACCTACCTACAATATATGGGTTTAAAGATGGCACGTTTATTGGGGTATTGAAATATGTGTTTCATTTCATTTCATATAAAAAGATCCACAATATGAGAGCGTGATCAACCCCGGGTTGCCGCATAAAGCAAAGCCTTTCGAATTTGTGTTGCACTCGTTTCGCAGGAGATCCACTCAACCGGAAAATAAACTGTCGTAACTCGAATATATTGTGTGCATGGACGACACAACTTTTCTGTTGTTGGTGTTGCTGGCTTTACACTTGATATTCGTCTGTCGATATCATAACATCCTCTAATAGCGTAAGAGCCAGCGTGCAATTTTACCTGACGCATTTTTAACAGCTAGAGGCATGATTAATCCCTTTGCCTTAGAGTATGAGAAACAACAAAATTGATATGAGAATATTTCTTAGTGGTGGAAACTTCATTTATAAATAAAATTAATTATTTAACAAAAATCATGCAGCTTGACACTTACTAACGATGACTTAATAGTAGACACCTTGCGGTTTCAAAATGTCTTGGCCGCTGTGGCGCTATACCTCCACTAACTGGGATGCATATTGCCAATTTATTGTACAACACAGAGCGGGCCATTTTCAACACCACTTAAGACTCTGCAGGTGGTAACGCTTAAAACATTCTGCCAATCTATCGCGCGCTACAGAGCATCTTATAATATACGTCCGTTGGCGTTCTATAGATCCAATCTATGGTCACTATCAGTTCTCATAACAGCGAATTGCGAATACTTTTTCCAAAATCATTTTAATAGGCTGAAAATGATGAATTTTATTTCTGTTAGAAGTTTTAACAGAACTTTGTGATGATGTCTTCGGGTGAGAAAAACAAAGATATATATTTAGCTATTAGCGAATTTCACAGAGCATATTTTTGCCATCCTTATTTGTTCCATTTCCTTCTCACCCAATAGTGAGTAAATTTGATGTTTTTTTCAAGCGCTTCACCAATTACATTGGAATTATAAAATTAAAATTGTCTAAAACGACTTTATTTACAAAAAACTGCGAAGAATATCCTATAGAATGTGCAACAATTATATAAAAAGTGCAGTAAATCGACGAAGAGTAATTAAAGTATAATGTTAGTTTTGTTTTTATGCTTGGAATGGCTTTGGCTGTTATTATTACTATTGAAAATAAATATACATACCATCCAAATATACGTTTCACTTTTAATATAAACAGTAAAGAATTGAATTTGATACGTGGCGGAACATGTAAACAACCACAACAACACAATTTTGTTGATCTGGAAAAAAACTGAGGAAGGTATGAGGGTGCATATGCTAGAGGTGAGACACATGAGAGGTGCATGTGAAAAGATGGTACTGAAAGCACGTATTAGATTTCAACCAGAACCTTAAGAATCTGACAAAAAACAAATAAATAATTTTTTTTTAAACAATTGTTTTCTTTTAAAACTGAATTGCACTAAAAAGCAGAAAATAATTTTTATTCGGTGATTAAATTACAAAATGATGATGAAAAAGAAAACCATTGCGCGGTCATAAAATATATTGCTGTTGCTGTTATATTACAACATACTATTCATAACGTTTTATCACAATATCACCATATAATATATTACCATCAGCATTGTGATAAAACGGTTTTCATTTTCATCGTCATTTTGTAATGTATTTAAAAATTATATTCTACTTCTTAGTGCATTTCAGTTTTAAAAGTAAACCATTGTTTAAAAAAATATATATATATTTTACTTTTTAGTTTCCCGTCTGCCTAATTTTTTTTTTTTATTCAAACGCCATCATTTCGTTTACTCTTGCCAAACTCTTTCATTTGATACCCATATCAAGGGGGTTGTAAAGAAATAGGTAATCCGCCATTTTGTGTCGGCCGCCATATTGGATTTAGAATAACGTCACACAGCTCATTGTATTTTACTTGATATATCTTTTTATTGATACCCATGTCGAGGGGGTTGTCAAGAAAAAGGTAATCCGCCATTTTGTTGTAGCCGGTATATTGGACCTACCATAATATTGGGTATACTGTATTGTATTGTCTTCAGAACCAACGTTGTGTGCAAAATTTCAGCATGATTGGATATCGGGAAGTGGTCAAAAATTCAATCACCAGATTTGAACATACAGACATAAATATACACACAACATTTCGAGCTAAAGAAAACCATTGAAAAATAACTCCAAAATATATTGGTTCTATCAAAACATGTAATGAACAACATATTTGTCTATATTTGCAAATCCAATATGTAGCATTATCTCTCTCTCTCTCTCTCTCTCTCTCTCTCTCTCTCTTTCTCACACACACACACACACTATTTTCATGTACATACAGAACACCCCCTGGTATCCTTTATTGTCACAACGAACGTGATTCATTCGACAACAATGATTAAAAGAGGTACTGAAATTCCCGCGAATTCATGATGGACTACATCACATACGAGTACGAATTTATTAAATAAATTAGATAACAATGACAATATCGCCCACTCATTTGCATTAATTTGAGTTCTTTGCACTAAGGACAACGAACTTGATATCCTTATTGACGAATATTTGTCTATATTTATTTTTAGATTTTGATTTGCTCCTTTCGTCTCGATTACTGACTTGCTTATATACTACAAGAAGTCTTCCTATAATACGAATAAAACGCAATATATTTGAGGTTTGTTCCAACAGACAGAAAAACCAGTTCCGGAACTGTCGGGAGTATGCGCAATAAGAAATTAACGTTCCAACATTCTTATTGCGCATACTCCCGACAGTTCCGGAACTGGTTTTTCTGTCTGTTGGAACAAACCTTTGGGTTATATTTTTCATGTTGAATAAACTGAGAGAAAGGGAAAATGCACTTTTTAAAAGAGTGCATCAAAAAAGAACTACGGGAAAATATTATGATTGCATTTTCGGAAAAAAAGTTACAATGGACATTACCACCAAGAGTTCTACCATTCTCTACATACAGACTAGTTTTATAATTATTATAAATATTTTTTTTTCTTCGCTGGTTTTGGATGCCTCCATTCAGCCACGATGTTTCTTGTTAAATAGGCAACGTTTTCTGTAACTTCATTTAACATATCACAAATAAGCTGTCATTGAAACCTATAATTCCAAAAACTAATCGATCGATAACCTAACACGGAAGAACCAACTGTTGTTACAAGAGTTATAAATAATTTATTATAATTTATCGGCTCAGTGGTGCAGCGCCCAGATGTTTGGCTTGCGACCACGGAGTCGCGGGTTCGAATCCTGGCCAGGGTACATTTGTTTAGTGACATTTTTAATGTGTTACCGAGACAGTAGCAGTTGGCTAGGCCTCTGTTATCTCTCCTGAGTTTGAGTCTTAGCTGGCAATATCGCAGGGAATGATTGTTGTGTTGATGTCTATGCGTACGTTGTCCTGGTTGAGTGGTGGAATAGCATTAGCTAAACTCCGCCAAGACGTTAATATAAATAAGACGATTAAAAAAAAAACATCGCTCTTGGCGCCTTATGATAAGTAATAAAAATACCCCAAATTAACCCCCAACCCTTCAACGGAATCATCCCAAAATATAATCTAATTCTAGACATCGTTATAATACATACGTGTACGAAATTTCAAATGAATATCTCAACTTTATTTTATCAACCCCTTTAATGGGGTAGGGGTGGTGGGGGGTTGAAAAATATTATAAAAAAATCTGAGGCCTTAACTTCTAGTACATACACCGAATTTCAAGTTTCTGTACTCTTACAAGCTTGCTTTACTTATTTCCCCCTATTTACCCCTATTTAACCCCCAACCCTTCACCGGATTTCCTCAAAAAACAATCCAGTTCCAGATCTCGTTATAATATATACGTGTACAAAATTTCAGGTCAATATCTTAAACCGTTCCGGAGAAAGCGTGCGGACAAAAAAAAGTTACAGACAGACCGACAGACAGACCGACAGACAGACAGAAAATTTTTTTTTTCACTCAAATTTAAAATCTCGACGTTTCATGACATTCTAAACCTATTTCACGAATAAAAATTTTTGAAATTTTTTTTGCGATTACTATACTTCCAATCCACTACGTGGATGTGGAAGTAAAATAACATAATGGAACATCTACTAGTTTCTCAATTAACCGAGTTTTACTTCCACATCCACGTAGTGGATTGGAAGTATAGTAATCGCAAAAAAATTTTCAAAAATTTTTATTCGTGAAATAGGTTTAGAATGTCATGAAACGTCGAGATTTTAAATTTGAGCGAAAAAAAATTTTCTGTCTGTCTGTCGGTCTGTCTGTCTGTAACTTTTTTTGTCCGCACGCTTTCTCCGGAACGGTTTAAGATATTGACCTGAAATTTTGTACACGTATATATTATAACGAGATCTGGAACTGGATTGTTTTTTGAGGAAATCCGGTGAAGGGTTGGGGGTTAAATAGGGGGAAATAAGTAAAGCAAGCTTCTAAGAGTACAGAAACTTGAAATTCGGTGTATGTACTTGAAGCAGAATATGCCTAAACTTGTGGGTTTTTAGAGCCAGAAATTAACAGATGTCAAATATAAATTATTTTATTTTTATTCAACTACACTTTCTTAGTTACGGAGCTAGTACAATCACAACAATAACTAATATATAAAAACAATGCAAACAACAAATAAATAAGTAAACAAATCTTCGTTTCCAACACTCCCCCTATTTGTTTACTGATTTAAAGGTACACAAAGTGAACTTCTATTTCTGATGAATTGTTCCTTTGGTAAAGCCTTCGTGAGAATATCAGCAAGTTGTTTTTTAGATTCAACATAGACAGTTTCAATGAAACCCTTTTCTACTTGGTCACGTATATAATGGTATTTTATGAACATGATATCTGGGCGTGTGACGACAGCGAGAAACATTAAACTTCCTACAGCTTCTCTATAGGGCACACTAAGCATCCTACTATCTCTTGTAGATGCTTGGTTTGCATGAAGCACAACATTTGGATCGGCAGGAATTGCTTTGATGTTACAATTTACCATGTTAAATTTCTCCAAAATTTTGGCAACATACCCTTGCTGGCCCAAAAATATACTTCTTTGTTCTCTATTGCGACTGATTTCCAATCCAACATAACATTCTGCAGCACAAATGGTTATCTCGAATATTTTTCCAAGTTCTGTCAAAAATATGTTCATAACCTTTTTAGATTTACACATAATTAGACCATCATCAACGTACAACGCCAGGAATAGTTCATAATTTTCAAAGAGTGCATAAAAAATGCATTTTTCAGCATCTAACTGCTTGAAGCTGTATGAACTAAGAAACTCCACAAACTTCTTATTCCAACATCTCGGAGACTGCTTCAAACCATATAGGCTTTTGTTGAGTTTGCATACCAGAGTACAACCTTTTGTATTAAAGCCTTCCGGCTGCTTCATAAAGATTTCTTCTTGTAAATCTCCGTTCAGGAAAGCCGTCTTTACGTCAAACTGACAAATTTCTAAATCACTGACAGTTGCAATTGATAATAACGTTCTAACGGAATCATACCTTACAACAGGTGAAAATGTTTCAAAATAGTCTATGCCAGATTTTTGACTATAACCTTTTGCACAAAGTCTGGCCTTATATCTTTCAATTTTACCATCCGCTTTATATTTTATTTTAAACACCCATCTGCACCCAATTGCTTTGCGATCCGCTGGTAAAACTTGTAGTGACCACGTCTCATTTTTCATCAGCGACTTAATCTCATCTTCCATTGCTTTCTTCCATTCTTCTTTTTCTTCACTTTCCATAGCTTCTTCGTAGGTCTGAGGTTCACCTACTATTGCTGCACATGCTTCATACCAAATTGGTTTCTTAATATCTTTACGGTGTCTTAAATAATGGCCATTTTCTTCTGAAGCTTTATCCTTAGGCTGATTAATTTCTACTTCTATGTTTTCTGACGTAGGCTGATTAATTTCTACTTCTATGTTTTCTGACGTTTGGTTTTCTATTCTGCCTTCTGATTTGGTGTCTACGGACTCTTCTTGTAAATTATCTTCATCTTCCATCTCAAATATAACGTTGTTTTGACATGACATATTTCTACTGTCTTTATAAATACATCCATTGAAATTAACATGTTTCACGACGACAACTCTCCTGGCAGCCAATTCATACAATCTGTAATTGGAACTGTTGCCGTCATATCCCACTAATATTTGTTTCTTGGAATTTCTCTCGAACTTATTTCTGAACTGTTTAGGCACAAGTACGAATGCTTCAGATCCAAACCTTCGTAAATGGCTAAGATTTAATTGTTTTCCTGTCCATTTTTCGTAAGGAGTAACATGCTTATCTTGTGCACACAGGCGACGATTTAATAAGTATACGGCCATATTAATTGCTTCCGCCCAAAGATTCATCGGGAGAGCAGTACTATGCAACATACTTTTGGCACTATCAACTATAGATCTCAAATCTCTCTCTGCCCTTCCATTTTGCTCTGGTGTATATGGAGCACTGGTTTCATGTATTATTCCATGTTCTTTAAAAAGATCTTTAAAATGATGGTTAACAAATTCTGTTCCATTATCACTTCGGAATATTTTTATTTTATTACCAGTTTGTCTTTCTGACATTTTCTGAAATTCCAGAAATTTTGTGAAAACGTCACTTTTATGTCTTATGAAATAAACAAAACGATATGAAGTACAATCATCCTTGAATAAAACGAAATAATTAGCTCCTCCTAATGAAGTACTTGATATTCTACCGCAGACATCGGAATGAATGTATTCACCAGGTTTTTCAGCTCGTCTATTCAAATTAGCATTAAATGATTGCTTATGTTGTTTTCCATATTGACAACCCTCACACTGAATACGTGTGACTTCTTTATTTGAGATTTTGATATCAGGTATCATTCCTTTGTCAGACATGTCTTTCAAAGTACGAAAATTAACATGACCCAACCGTTCATGCCATAGCTGAACAATACTCGTTTCTGCGGAGTTTCCTTGAATTTGTGGGATTTCAAATAACATTTTATAGCATTGATTCTCCAGCTTCCTTCCAACAGCAACTACACCATTTTTATTTCTAACTTCTATGAATCTACTATTAAATTCGACCTGCAAACCTTTGCTCGTGGCTGCTCCCACTGAAAAAAGATTTTTCTTCAACTTTGGAACGTATAAGGTTTCTACCAATGTACGAGGAACTCTTCTACCATTCACAACAGCCATTACACTAATTGAGCCAATTCCTTCAGCGGTAATAAAAGAGTTATCTCCAATTTGAACATCTTTGTTCTTTAGTGGTGTTATTTGTGAAAACCACTCTTTGTGCGACGTCATATGCTTTGATGCTGCACTATCAGCGAGCCAGATATCTTCACATCCATCAGCAACTATATTTTTCATCTCAGCACTAAGAGCTTGATTTCTGTAATTTGGATCACAGTTTTGCTTGCTGTAACCAGGTTGAAGTTTACTAAGCCTTATTCTACATTCAGATTTGAAATGCCCTTTCTTGTTACAGTAGTAGCACGTTACATCTTTTTTAGAATACTTTGTATTAGGAATAAAATTACTTTTGGTATTAGAAACAAAATTCTTTTTGTTCGAACTATGAGGATACTTATTGAGTTTAACAGCAGCAAACGCAGTTGTTAGCTCGTCTGCCTGAGTAAGCCTCAATTCTTCTTTGAGAAGTCTTGTTGTAAGATTTTCAAATGTTTGTTTATCTTCGTCGTATGAGTCCCATGCAGTTACGAATGATCCATACTTGTGAGGTAAACTTTCTAAAGTTTTAGCTATTTTATCTATATCGCTTACTTTTTCTTCAACATCAGCTAGAGCTTGTGACATTGACTCTATGTTGCTAATATGCTGTGCAATACTGTCGGTTTCTGACATTTTATAACTGAAAAATTTTTGTTTAATCATCACTTTGTTCGCGGAGGACCTTTGTTCGTGAATTATTTTCAGCCTTGACCACATACTGGCGGCATTATCACACGTTATTACAGTCTGCAATTGACTAAACTCCATTGACATAGATATTAACATCATCCCTTTAGCATTTAAGTTTTCCCATGATTTCTTTACGTTTTCTTCATCTGTTATTACTGGTTGTTTTGCTTTACCATTAATTAAATCCAGCAAACCCTCTGCTCTAAATATTATTTCCATCTGGTATTTCCACAGTGAAAAATTCTTCCCATCGAATTTCTGAATATTAATATTCTTGAACTTGTCCATCTTATTACCTTTAGAATACCTTTAACTGGTATGTTAAATTTGATGTGACTTGACACGAAACTAGTTTTCTTCTATTACTAGAGAACCACTGACCCTTCTTATTGTACTGGGTGTACTGGGCCCATAACCTGAAGCAGAATATGCCTAAACTTGTGGGTTTTTAGAGCCAGAAATTAACAGATGTCAAATATAAATTATTTTATTTTTATTCAACTACACTTTCTTAGTTACGGAGCTAGTACAATCACAACAATAACTAATATATAAAAACAATGCAAACAACAAATAAATAAGTAAACAAATCTTCGTTTCCAACAGTACTAGAAGTTAAGGTCTCAGATTTTTTTATAATATTTTTCAACCCCCCACCACCCCTACCCCATTAAAGGGGTTGATAAAATAAAGTTGAGATATTCATTTGAAATTTCGTACACGTATGTATTATAACGATGTCTAGAATTAGATTATATTTTGGGATGATTCCGTTGAAGGGTTGGGGGTTAATTTGGGGTAAATAGAGGAATATAAGTAAAACAAGTTGGTAAGAGTACAGAAACTTGAAATTCGGTGTATGTACTAGAAGCCAAAGCGTCAGATTTTTTAATAATATTTTTCAACCCCCACCACCCCTACTCCAATTTGAAAGGGTTGATAAAATAAAATTGAGATATTCATTTGAAATTTTCTACACGTATGTATTATAACGGCATCTGGAACTAGATTATATTTTGAGATAATTCCGTTGAAGGGTTGGGGGTTAAATAGGGGTAAATAGGGGAAAATAAATAAAGCAAGCTGGTAAGACTACAGAAACTTGAAATTCGGTGTATGTACTAGAAGCCAAGGTCTCAGATTATTTATAATATTTTTCAACCACCACCCCCCCCCCCCCTACTTCATTATTAAAAGAGTTGATAAAATAAAATCGAGATATTCATTTGAAATTTGGTACACGTATCAATTATAACGACATCTGGACCAAGATTATACTTTGAGATGATTCCGTTGAAGGATTGGGGGTTATTTAGGGGTCAATAGGGGGAAATAAGTAAAGCAAGCTGGTATGAGTACAGAAACTTGAAATTCGGTGTATGTACAAGAAGTCAAGGCCTCAGATTTTTTTATAATATTTTTCAACCCCCCTACCACCCCTATCCCATTAATGGGGTTGACAAAATAAAGTTGAGATATTCATTTGAAATTTCGTACACGTATGTATTATAACGACGTCTGGAATTAGTTTATATTTTGAAATGATTCCGTTGAAGGGTTGGGGGTTAATTTGGGGTAAATAGAGGAATATAAGTAAAACGTTGGTAAGACTACAGAAAATTGAAATTCGGTGTATGTACTAGAAGCCATAGCGTCAGATTTTCTTATAATATTTTTCAACCCAACCACCCCTACTCCAATATGAAAAGGGTTGATAAAATAAAATTGAGACATTCATTTGAAATTTGGTACACGTATGTATTATAACGACGTCTGAAACTTGATCATAATTTGAGATGATGCCGTTGAAGGGTTGGGGGTTAAATAGGGGCAAATAGGGGAAAATAAGTAAAGCAAGCTGGTAAGACTACAGAAATTTGGGATTCGGAGTACCAAGGCCTCAGATTTATTTCTAATATTTTTCAAACTCTACCACCTCCGCTTCATTATTAATGGGATTGATAACATCAAATTGAGATATTCACTTGAAAGTTAGTACACGTATGTATTGTAGTGACATCTGATTGAGATGACTCCATTGAGGTGGTAGGTTGTAAATAGTGGAAAATAAGTACGGTAAACTAGAAACTTCATTTTTAACGTATATGGTAGAAACCAACTCTTCAAACTTTTCTATGACATCTACCCCAAATATTATTAAAATTCTATGACCAATAATTTCCACATACTAGAGTGCAAATATAGTCAAGATGTTTCCTTTAAAGTGACGGACGAATAATCTGGATGTGGAAGTAGTGATTCCATAGGCAGCGGTTTTTACCAATGAACTAATGTTATACGCATAGCTTATTGAATAAAACAATTTGCGGACTGTGCATTTCTGGTTTTACCAACGATTTTTTTTTTACTACCGCAACAAAATTGACAAAAATAAGGTGATTTTTCTTATTATTTTATTATTAAACCTGCAACAATTGGTTGTTGAATTTAGCCACGACGCATCGTTTCTAAGGAGAAATTATTTGGACCCAGCACGCACATACTCGGAAAAACATTCGCGTCGATCGCTTAATTGAAAACTTCGTTACAATCATAAGAAAAATGCAGATTAGTAAAAAAATATCTGCTTGCACAAACACTAACTCTTTCCTCTTTAAATAAAGGCTCTGAGTTAGTATATTAACGCGCCTAAGTATATTTTAAGTTTGTTCTTTATTTTTATGGTTGTGGCTACGTTAAAAAATTATTTTACATAATACTTGTATTTTCAATAACTAACAATGTTTCTTTTCAGATCGTAATAGGTCTATGTTTATATGAGAGAATATGGGAACTGATTAAGTTAGAAGAACCTTTTCATATCCAGGAACACACTTTTGTTCTAACGTCCTATGGAATTCAATCATTGATCATAGTCTTGCTGATTTTTGGATCCATTACGGTAAGGCTAGGGCTATAAGCGAATCGGTTACTTTATCTCACTTTTCCAGCATCTTCCTTAATTCTTTTTCCGACCTTCACATTATCTTCCCTTACCTTCCCAGAATAGGCTATCGAGGGTGGCCTTCATATGAACTAACCAATTCTCTAAGTTCGAAAGACAAAATTTTATCAAAATATTAATTGAGTCGTTTTCAAGTTATGGTGGAAGAAACATTCAGACAGACAGGCGTACAGACAGACAAAAATTTTGAAACTGCCTTTTCTGGCTTTAATATCACTTAAAGAACTTCGAAAATGTGAAAATTGTAAGGAAGAAAAATTACAAGAATAGCTTAAAAATGTTTTCTTTATGTGTAGTGAAGACTATGCTACAACAAAAGAAATTTAAAGTTGGCAGAATCCATCAAGGATATAACGAAAGGCTTGAAAACTATAACGCGTCTCGCTTAAATGTGTATGTTTTTTATTTTTTCGCCGAGAATAGAAATTCTATAAGTAACATTAATTTTGTTTTACATTGAAATACATGGCTTCCTGCAATGGGTTCTTTATCACCAAAAATCACTAAATCGTATTAGTGATTTTTTTTTCAAAAATTGATTGGGTATTCTTCTTTAGCGTCCCTTAAAACGTTTTAGTATATATATTTAACTGGGACACTGTAATGTATGATATAGTTAATTTCTTTGTATTTGAACAACAAATTACAGCGTATTACACAACTAAACTCTATAACTTTTATCAATATTTTCAATCATGAGAACTGTAACTGTTGATAAATCGATTTTTTTTGTATTGACAAAAACGATCAACTTTGTGATAAATATTCTAAATCAAATTCTATGGTATAAAGCGGTTCAAATAGTTATTTTTAAAACTTCAAAAATTCAACCGTAAAAAAAGGAAATTAACCAACCTAACAAGATTATATTGAATACAAAATTTATATATTGACACTAATCTTGGTTAGTTCCAATTTCCAATTTTGTTCCAGATATGCTCTTAGAATTTTTTAAATTTCTTTTATTAACAATCAATATTTGCTCGTGAATTAGCCAATAACAGAATTTGTAACCATGATTAAACGTTGGTAGATTGATTTAGAATTCAATTACAAATGTAGACATTGAATAAATATATTAATTGTCGTTAATTCAAATTATTATAATTTTAGGACAATTCCTATTTCATCTTGCCATGGCTAGTGTGTACTACCCCGTTGTTCGTCTCTGCGACAATCTATGCATTTTTCTATGCCACCAAAGAAGAGACAAGTCAAATTTTACTTAACTTCGTTACCGTGGGTAAGTAACCAAAATAGAGAGAAATATATATCATCGTCAGCATTTAATACGATCGACATATAAAACCATATACGAAAACGACACCGGTGTATTTTTCAGTTGTCAAAAATGTTGATGAATTAAGGACAATATTAAAAATTGCTGATTTTTGTTCCCCATCGCGGAACGCATAGGACCCAGAGAAAACGGTTGGAAAACGCTCAAAATTTATTAAAATACGTCTTCGTGGTATCAAAAGGCTGGGGAAAATTCTATTCCACCTTCAAAAATATAAAAACAACTCCTAAAATTGCTTTGAATAATAGCTGATACTGAATCAACATTATAGTTATGTTATGAAAATTACTAGGTATCGATTCAATAGAGACAACAAATAGGTACCAAGGTAATTAAAAACGTACAATGGTCTCTAATACTAGTTGGGCCAGATCTTCAACTGATCCTGGCCCCAGAATCCCTATTGTCAAAAACAATCCCCTCTGAAGGGTAATAATATATAATAAATTACACAGCCCCACAAAAAAAAAGTTCAGCGAACCGTCAAAAAACTCGTACACCACCAAAATCATTAGCTAGAGCCAAAAAACCCCCCTGGAATGGGGTAAAAAGAAGATTAAGTTACGAGAATAGTTGTTACAATCTTAATCAATTGAATTATACAAATTAAGGTTAAACGGCAGCGTATATACAATAGATATGAAACACACCCCCAGGAAGTGGCGAAAACTACCCCCCATATATAAAAAAATCGATCCAAAACAGCAATAACTGCTGACAAAGCTCGAAATGTCCAAGTTTTGTTAAAGTGATAAGAAACTGCATCAGGTCCAACGTAATCTTCATAAATTGCCCCTATACGGTTGAGAACAACCACCCCTAAATTTATGAGACACGAGAATAACAAGAAAAAATGTAAAATCAAACAAGATTTCTAGTTTCACGGATGCTATGATTGGCTGAAATAGTGTAGTACTCTAAAATAGAACTAGAAACTTACGTACCTACCATCAACGTCCTACAGTATCAACCCTCAGAGGGTGTAAAAATTATCCCCTATGTAAGATTTAACTATAAAAAGTTACAGTGACGCAGGTGGTTGTGTTGAAGTCAGAAGAACTTATACTACGTTCGACGCTGTGCTAGAAAACCACCCCCACGGGGTTGCGAGATTCCACCCCTAGTAGTTTTTACTGTTGGATTTTACATTTTTTATTGTTTGTCTCTCGTCCTTTAAACTTGGGTTGTTGCTCTCAACCATATAGGAGCAGTTTATGAAGATTAGGTCGGACTTGATGCAGTTTCTTATCACTTTAACAAAACAGATATTTCGAGCTTTTTCAGCAGTCATTGCTGTCTTGGATCGACTTTTTTATATATGGGGAGGTAGTTTTCGCCCCTCCTTTAGGGTGTGTTTCATATCTATTGTATGTATGCTGCTTTTTAACCTTAATTTATTTAATTCGGTTGGTTAAGATGTAACAACTATTCTCGTGACTTAATCTTCCTTTTACCCCATTCCAGGGGTATTTTTGGCTCTAGGTAATGATTTTGGGGGTGTACGATTTTTTCTCACCTCAGATTCGGATTCCGCGACCGAAAATACATAGTGACACATGGGTCTGGTTCTGGTTCGCAGTTCTGGTCTGGCCTTTTTCTTTGTGGGGCTGCGTTATATAATATTATACTCTACTTTGACGTCTACACGTTTTCTTATCAATACATATATTTGGACAGAGAAACCGAAAATAATAAAACGATACGAAAGTAAGGAAAGAGGATTATCAAGTAAACCACGAATTGGACAATAATTTTTATTTCAGTGATTTTAGTTATAGTCATTAGGTATAAAGTTTTTGTAAAATAGATGTTTCTACATATTTTCACCAAGAATATAAGACAATGTATACAAGTTAAAATAGAAAATTAAGGAATAACTTTTTTAATGATTTTGCGTAGGTGTGATACGTTCTCAAAAGATATTTTTACGTATTTCAGCCTGTCCAAAAAGACTGAAGAGGGGTAAAATTTTCAGTAAAATGCCTTTTGTTACATCATCCTTAAGCAATTTTTTCTAATTCACCTAGATTATTATTTGGTTTCTCATCATTGTGCTTTAAACATAACTCGATGTGAAATTAAATAACAGTAAAATTCTCTATAGGGGACGTCTGTTTTTTTCCATTTCCATTATTTTGGAGTAATGTAACGAAGTGGCAGCAGCGTGGAGAGTGGCAAGTGGCGAAGTGGTGTAAATTTAAAATTTATCAAATTCCATCTAGTAAATTTCACAATTTAAATAATGATTACAATTTCATTTGTAAAAAATGTGTTTTCATTATATTAATTCATTCTGTCATTTTCAAGTATTGTTAATAGTGAATTACATTGAATTGTTGATAATAATTATGTTTGTTATTATCCTAAAGAGGTCTCCCTCTAAGTGGCTCAACATCTCTTGCAGCTGAAAAGGGCAGGACCCCGTGCCTCAATAATTTGTTAAACCCGTGGAGAGCAATCGTGCACTAATGTCGATATCGAGGGAGACTGTATTGACGACCATGAGCGATTGAAGTACAACTTCCGCAATCTGCTGCATAAAACGAGGAAGATGAATTTTATCCAAGGGAATTGGCCTAGATCGACAATGATCCACAAGAAAATCAAAGAAGAAGCTGTAATAAATATCCCAACCATCATATCAACTAATATAGGATCTTTTTATTTCCAAAACGATGGATATGACAAATTAAATACCTGCAAGAGAATTCAACATGTATATTAATTAATTCAACAATGATGTGAAAACATATAATGTGACTCTTGACTTCTATCTTTTACAGAATTAACGGTTAATAATAGTATTATGATACGAATAAGAATGAAAAATAGTTATCGTTCATATAAATATTATAATTTGGTAGGTGGAAATCAACATATTGTTTACTAATGCAACTTTTTTGTGGAGAATTACATTATTTTTTTTTATTATAAAATAATATAGGAAATATTTTTGACGAACAATGAAAAGAAAGTGATTTATTACCAAAAATTTGATTTTTTGTACCACTTTTACCCACCCTAGCTGCTGACACAGAATTCGAAGAAACTTGAATGCCCAAATGAATCATTGTAGCTAGTTTTCATATTGAATTGTTTCCTTTAACAAAATACTTCGCCCTGCATATACCGATTATTATTTATTCACATGCTTTCATGTTGTTCCAGGTATTGCATGGTTTACCTGGTCTATTGTCATAAAGTTTCATTTGGAAAATAAACGAATTAAAGCATAGCTATGTTTCTGTTAAGATGCGGATCAACGTTCTATATACTCAGAAGTGTTCCATAGGGCAAGTTTTCGAAAAAAGCTTGTCCAGCAGAAAAGAATCAAGCATATGAATAATTACAACAGATCTACTAAAACGAGACTAAAGTTCCTAAAGAACCTAAACATTGCATTTACATGCATTTCATATATATATATTTTTTTATATTTTTCTATAAATAAATGTTTTATTTGTTTTCAGTGTGAATTTAATTTAACCAGGCCAAATTCTTTTCAGCTGCCCAGCTTTATCAAGTGCAGTTGTTTAGGGCAGGTGGAGGTAGCAGCAAAGTACGCCATTTTGATGTCATATCATTGCTTTTTTTTTTCAGCAGTTGGTTGAGGTTAAGTTGTTTGTTTATATACACATAGAAAAGCTGAGTCTGATAAAAAAATCAAGGTAGCAGCCAGCCAATTCATACTTGGTAACTTTTGACTTCATGTTTATTAGACGGACAAATAGTCGATATGTTTATCACAGATGTAATATTGTACAAAACTTAGTGATATTAACAACACTATTGTGTTGTCGCCCCCGTTTGTTTATTAATATAATTAACGTATAATATGTAGTAAACACTAGTATTTATCATAATTATGTGCACACCATGCATTTCTTATATTTTCTATTACTCCAGCAAGATGCTGTGATGGTTAACGAGATAGCATTAATCTCAATGTTAATACTTTCATTCTTGTCTTATAATTCTATATAACAATTAACCCTAACCTCTGTGTAAGCTGATCTCATCTGTCATATCTGGCAAACCCAAGTGCAGAGTTGGTAAAGCTTAGGATGATCGGGGAGATAACCTGGGTGAAGCAATACGTCACTAGGGCAGTGAAAACAATGGCTGTCCAGATGCCCTAGGCATTAGATGGCAGTTTCTCGCAGGAGAATAATTCGGCCTGTTTTTTCAATTTCATCGTCATTGCTGAAAGGTATAGAAACAACATTTTGTGTGTATTTATTTGTTGAACAACTACGCGATAATGAGCTTCGGCATGGGGCAAGAAAAAATATAGCTTATTTTCACGAGTTCTTTGATTACCGGCTGATAAGTTTACATACACGAGTCACCTTATTTGACCACTATGGATTATTTGGATATCCCTTTACTTGAAGAATTGCTGTACCTAATGTGCAAGAACTGGCACAAAGAATTGTTGAAGAATGTGCATACTGCAGAATGCTTTTCGTAAAACATGGAGGCGCGTAAACTTGGGCATTAACAGTCTTTTATTTAGTTTATTATTATTGTTGGGTATGACCCTATTTTTGTTAATAATTTAACGTTTTTTGAAATAAAAAACACTACTTTGCTTGATGCTTTACTAGCGTAACTTTTCATTACATTTCTAACTCAGAACTGGTTTCTTACATGAAAATTAGTATCAAACTTGCTCGATAGGGGTCAAGCTGCGTACGCACACTTCCTGCGCGGGGCATTCAATAATTATTTTTACCTCTAAAATTAAAAACACGTGTGCCCATTATTGCAGATGTCGGTCAGTGTGGGACGTATATAACTTGAAAAGCTTTGATATAATCATTACAAAAAGTATGGCATAAGCTAGTTTTCAATTTGTTGACCATCTTCCATCGATATAATTTTTGATATCGCCATATTTAAGCATAAAAGCTTCAAAAGCCACAGTACACAAATTATAATGGCTTGCCTTTAAAAATATAAAATTATATAAAATATTACAAATTACATAAAATTGTTATTAAAATATAAATTAAATGCAAATTCCCTACAATGTAGAGTTCTGTAAAAATAGAAACAATGGAAATAGACGAATAACTTTTGTCAGTACCACGCCAAAATTTCGCAAAATAATATTTTAGTCCCTGTAAGTTTCTTCAAAAAGACGGCTAAGGTCTCATGTCTTTCTGCTCTCACATTTTAAGGGGTCTAGCCGCTGCATTGTCTAGGGATCGTCTACTTTACACAGGTAGGTACATCTAATCTCTTGGAGTTCACTCAGGTAATAGAAAGTTGTCACAAAACATTTACATTATAAAAGTTGGATTTCTATTCAGTGATAACTAGACATCCACGAGATAAAAGATAACACACGGCTTGCTTATCTTTATATAACTACACAGAATTATATCACATGATGTCAACGATTTAAACTGAAGTAAAATATTGGTTAGGTGAAAGTGTTGAAATGTTTTCATTTAATTATAATTTCTACACTCGAGAAAAGAATAGAGTGTACGTAACTGCATTTCTACATTTTGTAAGTACTTAATAATAATTTTCTGTAATATCATTAATCCAAATGCCAAATAATTCGATACAATATTCACAAAATCACCAACCTTGAGACGAGTGAACTGATTCGACGGTTTTGGGGGCAAGTAATCTTAATGCTATTCTTGAATACATTTTTTGTTTACTTATGGTTAAAATATAATAATATTGTAAAATTGCAAGATTTTATGGAAGTAATTCATAACGAGTTTGGTTTTTAATTATGATAAATTCTCTAAGAATTTACAAATAATAACCAAAAGTTTCTTATCGGTCCTCCTTGAAATTCGTCCGCCATATTGGGAAAATGGAGCCCATTTCGAAAAATATTTTTGTTGGTATTGATTCTACAGTAAAGACCGTCGAATACAAAAATAAAGAACGCTTAAGCAAATTTCCACAAACTCGACAAGAACCAAGACGGAAGCTATTTCATGGATAGAAAAACGATGACATGTTTCGTATGAAATCATTTACTATTCAATTTCGTCCACAATTTACAAAGTGATTTAGTGATTTAGGGTTATTTTGAGCACAGCAAACATTTCACATTTAGAAAAAAATAGACCATCCCGAAGTAAGTAGTTCATTTAGTTAACGCAAATACGCAAATATCAAGGAAAAAACCGCTATAATTTTAGTAAAAATGTACAGGGTGTTCACCCTAATAAAATTTATTTGTAGGTATCACTATTTTTGAGGGAGCAAATGTGACATATTTTCACTGAAGAAAAAAACTGGCAACCCAAAAGAAAATTAATAAATGAACAACGCTAAATAGAGAGTGCAATTTTATGTAAATACTAAAGATTATTGTTGAAATAGGTATTGGCAGTTGGCAATTCGACTTTATTCGTTTCGTAATAGTATTATTAAACACAAATACTGTATGCATTTTAAAGTAAAGTTAATATATCATCTAATTTAGTTAAAATGTGTTCAGATCCGAGATACAAACTGCATAATTCATCTAGTACATCTTCAATTTTCCCATATTTCTATGTGCCTGGTCCAGAACGTTGGTAACATTTTGCTTCAAAATTATAATACGGTGTAAAAATGAACAAATTAAATTAAATATATTTTCAACTGGTCTCAATTATTAGGTAATAAGATTCAATGGATGATGGTGAAAGTTTTATTGAATTTTTCATTGAGGATGGCTCTATTGTTATTTTTTTTTTCAATTTCATAAATAATGTTGCTTTGCTATTTTTATTTTAAGGTACTCGTTGGTTTTGGAATATGGTCACTAGTGGATGAAATGTACGACTATCAAGAACCTATGACATATCATGAAGCTATTTATATCGGCCTACATTACAGTGTGCATATTATTTTGATATTTTGTTTAGTTATCGGTACCTGTATAGTAAGTATTGCTTTTACATACTGTTTCCTATGTTTTAAGAGCTTAGTATTAACGATAATCAAATCGTTTTCAGAAGCCGCGTCGCGTCGTGGCGTCGAGTGGTTCAAGCATTCCGGAAAGAATTGAACTTTTCTGCCATGTATAAATTGGTAAGAACTTAAGCCAATTTAAACAAAATTTTGTTTCTGAAATTAAGTTAAATTGAAAGTAATTATTTAATTGTGAAAATATTAAGTCATTAGTTGCTTCATACTGTGCATCTCAACAACGCGTGCTCAAATTAAATGCAATTTTTTGTGGCGGCTGTTTTCCACATTACATTACGCAGTGCGATGTCTTAATATACAATATGTAAAACTTTTCATGACTCCCATATCACAGCTCTCTTATTAACAATG
Source organism: Stenurella melanura (assembly GCA_963583905.1). NCBI lineage: Eukaryota > Metazoa > Arthropoda > Insecta > Coleoptera > Cerambycidae > Stenurella > Stenurella melanura. Next base: position 145,426,136 of record OY757314.1, on the reverse strand, counting down.
CATTTTTTTTTAATTCGGGTAGAAGGTACTTCCCCATTAGAAGATCGTGTGACGCTAAAGTATTTAAAAATCCACCAGTGGCAAAAAAAAACAAAATATATTAGGCAAAGTTTTAACTGTAAAACAATCTTATAATCTTATTCATTGTTATCAAAAATTAACTAAATAATAATTAAGATAGTGAGTGTACTTGGTGTTCACGTAATAGGAAAATAGAACTTCCCCTTTTAAAGTACCAAATATTAGTCATAACTTTATTTTTGAACGTAACTATGAGTTAATTAAGCTGGAGGAAGACAGGTGTTCCGTTTAGAATTAATGACGTGACTTAACAGTCAAAATCAAATCATAAAAAAAAGTTCAATTTTAGACAAATTTGATTCATGAACAATTCCATAAATAATACAATTTACATAGATAACTAAATCACAGTTTGCTCAACACATCACATGATTAATTCTAAATGGAACTACTGTCTTTCTTCAGCTTAATTAACTCTTAATTACGTCCGAAAATAAAGTTATGACTAATTATTGGTACTCTAAAAGGGAAAATTTTATTATCTTATCTTCGGTCTCAAATTCGATATTAGTGACTTATTGATAACAACGAATAAGATTATAAGATTGTTATCCAGTTAAAACATTGCCTAACATCTTTTTTGAAAAATTAGGTTCATTTTTCTTCATAACGACGTACGCCGCTGGTGGATTCTTCCATATTTTACCGTGATACAATCTCCTGATGGGTCAGTACCTTCCACCCAAATTTTAAAAAATCGCATAGTTAATAAAGAAGCTGTGATATGGGAGCCATGAAAACTAAGACATACTGTATAGTGTCGCATAATTTTCGCGGATAGATATTTTAAAGCAAAAAAGAACACATTTTCCTACATATGACCGTACAGATATTATAATAGTCTAAAACCTTATGAAGGATTTCTGGTCGGATTAATTTAATTTCACACTTAATTATATCTCTTCGTTCCTCAATATCATTGGGTCTATGCACATACGTCGTGGATTTGAGGTAACCCCACAAAACATAATCTACAGATGATAGTTCAAGAAATCTAGCTGGTCACTCCATTAATCTCCATTTACCAATGAAACAAGAATAGATAGAGAAATGTACTTAAAGATCGAGCTTACATAAATAAATGTTTCCCTAACAGATGGATTGGTACATTAGAACTAATGGTGTCCAGCTAGATCTTAAATCCAGGATCTATCTGTACCCAATAATATTGAGGATTTTTATCGAAATTATTGTTATGAACCCGACTGCACTACCTTCAATGATTTTACCTCTATATGCCACCATAGACAAATTATTTTCAAATACCTACTCGCTTGAAGTGAAAACGTGTAAATACGTCAAAAGCTTATTATAAAATTTTTACTCGTCACAAACTTTTCTATAATACTATAAATTGACATTTACTTATACACTCTGTATGGTTTTCACTAAGAGGCTCCTTTCTTAGCAAATTGACAAATATGGTCCTCCATCACATTTCTTATAATTTTTTATCTTTAAGGCCTACCTACCCTTTATATGTTTCCCGCCAGATATTACAAGTGTTTTCCTTGGCAATAGCACCAACCTGACAAATATTATTCTTCTTCGTCAATCAGTTTCTTAGATATAGCGCCAATAGACATACAGACGACAGACAGACGTAATTGAACGATAATATTTTTTTGTAATCTACATATCTGAAACGCAAATATTCGAATAAATCTCGAAGTGTGATTTATTCATGATTACAATCCTTCCCTTCGGTAAACAAGCGAAGTGAAAAGTACTTTTATTTTATCATTGGTTAGTTAAAAATAATAATTTCATTTTATTTATTTTTAGAACCTACCTTTTTTTTTACTACCTTGGTTGGGCGCTGCTTTCGTTGCCTTTTTCATTGTAACAGTATTAACCTTGGTTAGTCTAAAGGATTTAAAAGTATACAATATTTTGACATGTTTACTGAACTTTCTATGTATAGGTAAGTAAATTGTCCTGCCCTGATGGAAAATATACTAATTATTTGCTCGAGTCAACTAAAAGTTTATCATCACTATTAACAACATTCCAGCAGATCAGTCATTTGACTTTATTTTCCGTGAGTAACTTTCTGATATTAAAAAAAAAGAAACGAACCAATCGATGTTCACTTAAGTATTAATATAACGTCCAGTTTAAGTACATTCTTCCCTCTTCCTTACTTTAATTTTTTCGCTATCCTTTTCTCTTTTCTCTTTTCGACTATATAAATGTTTTTATTTTCTTAACCGCTGACAGTAAATTCAGTTGATGTGCATCTTGAGATTTTTTGAGCAGTTTAAAATTAAATACATTTTTTAAATATTTTCTTACGTTTCTGTTTATTACTAACCATCACCAGAAAAAAATTGTATTTTAATTAAATTTGTCAGCATTATTTTAACATTTTCGATCTTTTACGTTTGACTGTTGTTTTATTGAATCAAAACAGTCAATCATAGAAGACCTAAAATATAAAATATATAGTGTAGACTTTAATAATAATAAAAGTTTTCTCTGATGATGGTTAATAATAATGAACCGAAGCTTATTGAAACTGATAGAAAAATTTCAAGATACATATCAAATTAATTTTGACTTATATACAGGGTGTCCCAGTTAAAGTTACCGGGTTATTTTCTTGATAGCTAAATAGTGAAGTCGATTTAGTCAAAAACTGAAAATAGGTATTATAGCAAGAGCAAAATACAGAGAATTGTGTTCATAGTAAAAAAAAATTGTTGTTTACACCTACAATACCGTTTTTCCGTGAACACATTGTATATAACGCAACTGGCTAAAAAACGATCAAATGTAAAAAAATTAAATATTGACTTATATCACGTAAAAGTACATAAAATAACCTACCTTTTGCCGCAAAGCAAATTTTGATCCGACTTTTAGGTCCGAATATATTTCGATTTGAAAATTTCAGAAAGTTTGACTAAAACTACAATTTCAGCCAAACTATTTAATATTTCTGGCTGAAAGTGGGTAAACAGTTTTTGTGTGAAAAAGGCTGCTTCCATTCCCAGCCGAATCGGTTCAGATCTGATCAAGATAGCCGAAATTTAATTTTTTCAATATTTTTTTCGTATATGTATATCTATATCAGGAGGGGGGCGGTGGTCGGATTTTCCCCAAATTTAATCTGGATGTTTCTTTAATAATGGGAATACAAAGATACCATGGTCGTTCCTTAACTAATTGTTTAAGTGATAAAAAAAAACTAAAACTGCAAATTCCACCATTAAAATCTCCGAAATACCCCTTTTCGGCCAAAAGGAAATAGAAATTTTAAGGTTTTGTTACTCTTGCCATGACAAACAATTTCCGTAGGGTTTGCATCCATCCTTAAACCCTTTCCTAAACCGTCTCCACTAAAAAGAGATATTTGAATGTTGTAAAAAGTATTCACTGGAATATACAATTGACTTCAGTTTTTAGTAAAAACGATCTTTTTACAAATTGATGTATAAATGACGTTGTGATGCACAGACATTTTTCGATGACAGGAACTCATATATTACCTCAATTTGCAGAAAAATCGTTTTTACTAAAAACTGAAGTCACTCATACGTTCTAGAATTGAAATATCTGTTTTAAGTATCAAGAAAACGTCTCTGGGAGTTTTAAATGTGACACCCTGTATATATTTTATGTATATGTACAGCATTATTTTTTCTCCCAAACATAGGCCTATGTTTTATTTATTCTAACAATCACCACACGTAGTAGGTCCATGGTTGTTTATCAACTTGTACTTCACGTATTATGTAAAATCAACAATTAATGTTTGAATTAACATTTTTTTATACTTGTAGGTGTATATTGGTTTTCCTGGTATACCGTTTTTTCATATTTTATGAATACCTACAAGAGAGCAACTAAAATTCACAAATGTCTTTGTCATAATCATTTTTATTATGATCAATACATAGTGAACTAGATGGAAGATTGTCAGAAGCAGACTGAAAACCATATAGAAATATTAATTTTTGACAAGAACAAAGTATTAAGCTGCTATCCCATGAAACATATAAGAAGTAAGCTCATTTTAAGAAACGTCAACTACGATGGCAGCAGCTGGTCTAACTTGAAAATCGGATATAAACTTAAGAATTACTGTGCCATATACGCCAATTTGCTGTAAGATGTTGAACCACTAAATGACAATAAACTGGAGAAATATTACAATATAACAGAAGAATCTGCGTACACAAAGGCCGCAAAAGTCACGTTCCCATTTTATTTGTCTCTAACTTTTAAAGTATTCAATAAAAGACGTTTTGTAAGTTGGGTAGTAATAGTGTTCTTTTTTTCATTTTTTGACAGCAATTGTCATTCCTGTTCGATTAAATTAAGTACGTTCCATAACAGACTGAACCCAAATATCGAATACAAGATGTATCTGTGCAGATCGATTCTTACAAACATGATAACTTCTGATAGACTTCACTTTTTCAGTGTTGTTTGGTACGAATGTAAAATATAATGCTGCAGTTGCGCGCTCTCAGAAACAAAATATAATAATTATGCTAATAAAATAAAAATCATTCTAAATTCGATCGATTTCAGTTGTACTCAAATGTTATAAAAAAATTTGAAGCCATGGTTTCTAGTAGATACACCAAATCCCAAGTATCTGGATTTTTACCAGCTTGCATTATTTATTTTTGCCTATTTGCCTCTTTTTAACCCACAACCTTCGCCGGATTAAGCTCAAAATATAATACAGTTCCAAATCTCGTTATAATACATACGTGTACCAAATTTCAAGTCAATATCTTACATTATTCCAGAGAAAACATGCGCATAAAAAAGTTACTGATCGACCAACAGACAGACAGAAAATTTTTTTCGCTCGAATTTCAAATCTCTACGTTTTATGATATTCTAAACCTAATGCAATAAAAAAAATTGAAAATTTCTTTCACGGTTACTATACCTACATCCAATTCAAATTAATGTGGTTCCATGAACAGTATTGATCAGCACTACAAGTGCTATAGTTTGACACAATTTTATGAATATACATTGATGGCCCAGAGACCATACATTTTCTGGCAACCTCCTTTCACAAGAGTTTAACTTCCTTTGCGTACCAAAAAGTATTTTTTATAATGATGAAATATCACTCTATGAAATTTCATAGAATTTTAACGTTTCAACCTACGCAGATCACGATTAAATTAAAGTACCTAATTCAATTCCATCAATTTCTGTACCTATATGTCTGTCTGTTGTACTGGTGTCTGTCTTTTTACCTGTGGGCGCTATGTTCTACAAAACTATTTGATGAAGAGAAATAATATTTGTTACATAGTTGTCTCTACTTACTGCCAACGAAGAAATGGGATATCTTTTTAGTGAAAAATGTATGGGACTCTAAAAAATTAAAAAAATTGACCGATGAGAATAATAGTAGCTAGTACAATTTCCGAAGAAGAAACCAGCTCCATATTTGTATTGAAAATATACAGTGTTCACCCTAATCTGTTGATTAAAACACCGAAAGAAAATAGTCCTTAGAACATAGTTGGCAACATTGCCAAAGAAGGCAACCTGATTTGAAAAATATACAGTGTGTTACCAAAAAAAAAAATAAAAACTAGGATGTAGAAGAAATCGAAACCGCAATATACACTGTCTCTTAACTAACTATATTGGTTCATGTATCAATTTTACTTTAAAAGATTATTATACTACGCTCGCCCAAGAGATGCAGTAAGGCCACTCCCCGTTTTGCTTAGACTATTGAGGACAACAACCAGCTTCACACGCTACAAATTTATGAAAGTGGCAAAATTCAAAAAGTATTGAATGGTATAATATTCATGAAGAATTTTGAAAACTCTCCGGTCACTCACACCTAAATTATGTATAATTATGATAGATAATAATAATAATAAACTCAAAGATAAACTATAATAAATATACATTGTTAAATTAAGAATGCCTCTAGAGAAAGTACTTAGAGCATGCCTCTATAATACAAAAAAGAAAATTAACTGCTGCCTTTGCAGTAAACTCGACGTTTTGTGTCTTAAGGTTGTCACAATGTTTTCCTTCTTTTTATCCGAAAAATGTTTGCTTTTCCGTTTTTTCGGCGGAGAAAGGGCTTGAGCTTGATTCATAATGAATTTGACAAGAATGAATTTTTAACCTAAAAAAGAAAAAGTGGCTCTGACATTTAATCAATATTATAAATCGTTTTTATTGCGTACCTTGATATACACAAATATACACCACAGTATTGAAAAACATTATTTTATTAGATGAACAGGAATAACAGCAAATAACAAAAGTTATTTCTAAAGACCATACATCAGATTTGAGGCTGAAAACGATTTGTCTCGGAGAACAAATACCTTATATATTAGCGTTTTCGACATAGTCGGTTGTAACATGGGTTTTAAAAATTCAACCAATAGAAATATTATATTCAAATTTAGCGCACTTTTGTGGGGAGTGGCTTAGCTGAATCTCTTGGGCGAACGGAGTATAGCATGTATTTTTAATAGGGTTGTTACGAAATAAGTAAAATTCGCAACATGGTGTTGCCGTTTACAAATATCTATTCGAACAATACTAAAAAATATTGTGTACTCAGTGGCAGCACGTGAAAATGAACTGATACGTATTCCAGTAAAATGTTAATCAAATACGCAGTCGGTCACATCCAACTGCAACTGCTATTAGTTATTATTATTATTATTATTTTCAAATTCAACTCCAGTTTTCTATATTTGTTGATTTTTGTCTATTTTTACTTTCTAACCGTTAATTATACTGATTGCAATTCGGTCTTTATTTCCATAAATTAACAGTTGATGCATCAATTTTCTACCAATCTGTTCAGTTCATTGCGGTGACATAATACAAGTTTTTTTTCTATTAGGTCATTCACTCAATAAATTTGTCAGTTTGACCTCTTGCTCATCCGTGGCGTTAATTTAAAACAAAACATATGTATTTCATAAGAGGCGCGATGCACGATTTTTATTAATATACAAATTATTTTATCATTTATTCTAATTTAAATGTGATATTACTGGAGACTACTCGGTAAATTGTTTGATTCTGGGAAAACAATTAAGGCCAATAATAGAATTCGGCGTCTAGTCTCTAACTCTACTTGTGCCAATATTATAGTTAATAGACATGATTCTAGTCTGACTGTTACTATTTCTATATTTAGTATCTACTGTTCCACAGTGCACTCGGTAAATCATAAATTACGATGTGAATCAGTTTTTTCGAAAGGATTCAAAGGAGTTCAAAGGTGGTGGTTGTGCTCAAGGTAATTTATTTTTTACTATATTTACTTTAAATTAAAACGTAATTGTTGAGATTTTTTTAAATATTAATACGGAAATATACACAAAAATTGTGCCAATTTGCCGCACAAAGTCAAAACAGCGGTAATTTTCTTTTCTTTTTAGAAGCATAAAAATTCTAAGAATATTATAGAACGAAGTTTGTAGTTTTATATGGCCTAAATAAATTAGGACAATATAGATTTTTGCAGAACGAATAATTTCAATAATTTCAAAAAGTTCGGTATTTGAATGACAAAATTATAATACTTGTATTTGGTGTATTGTAACTCTGACTGTACATTATTTAAAAGAGATCGTTCGACTCTTCGGCCGTTCATCACCTAGACTTGAAAGATATTTTGTAAATTAACCTGCAATTAGTTGTGGCCCAGGAATCCCAAGTTTCGTAAAAAGCTGGTGATTGTCCGGAGTGCTAATTTTCATATATACCCAGATGTTAATTCCAACTTTTCTAGGTACTTTAGACACATGAGGATTAACATCTTGCATTCGCAAAGTATATATCCTCTGCAATATCGCAGTATCTGCATGTATTATTTTCTGCCTTTTCCATATTCTTAAAATTATATCTCAAGGGTGAATGGCCTGCTGGAAGGCCTGTCATCAGCCTTAAGTAAAACTTTTCGAGTTCACGAAGCCTTGAGGCATTTTTTGTGTTATGAAATTTCTTGCTTAACTTTGGCTTGGAGTATTCCTCCAGTTATGTTTTTTTCACATTTTAGGATCTCTGCCATTATCTGTCTCTTAGATAAGTCACAAAACGGTTCAGGCCATAAAACGGGGCTTCAGCGCCTTTTTCCAAAGGAGATCGTCTGTATTCTCAGACAATTTTAGATTCAAATGTGTAAGACCTGAGCGTTGTTCGACTTTCTGAAAGTATGTAGTCCTTCAAATGCTTGTACGTCTGAAATTCTATCACTTTTCAAACTTTTACTTTAAACGGTCGTCCATCAAAACATCTTCTGAGACATTTAATTATCAATTGTTCAGTGATCATTATATATAACTTAAAGCTTAAATCGATTCAATCGATTCATGTTCGTTCTGAATATCTTGGCATTTTCTCAAAATTAAGTACTAGTGCAGTGCAATTAATAATTAAAAATGAAGACAGAACCCAGCTATAGAGAATGGAATTTCATGAAACTTTTTTCACTAAGTTTTTAAACTGAGTACAAAAAAGTTTACCTTTTAAAAATTGCCGCTTCCTACTTGGGGGTGGTTCTCACCTTCTCTAGAGGGATGAGCAAAAAAAGTAAAATAGTAACCACCGAATCTGATATGGAATCATATTGTAAGAGAAAGAAGCTGGTTTACAATTTTTCATGAAAAGTTATATTTTCCAAGTTATAAAATTGTTATCCGAGACTGTTTTTCGTAAATAACTTAAAAGTCTTACATTTATGGAAAAAGTGGTATTGTACAAAAAATAAGATTATGAAATTATAAGTATTTTATTTTTTATTTATTTCTATACGATGAATATTGCGCTCGAACGTTTATCAGTCGAGATATAATATTTAAATCTCAAATGTCAGAAACAATCAGCATGATGTTAAAATTACATATAATAGAAATTAAAGGCTTTTGTAGGTTTTTTTTTTTCTATTCGTACAGCTTGAAAGATAACAATGTTATGTGCAAGACAATTGATACTTTGTATTTTTTTTAAATAAAACATTTTGGATTTTCCTGCTGTAATTGGCAGTAGACTATAAATTCAAAAACTCTATCAGTTCTCTAATATACAGAGTAGTACTAACTAAAAAATGCTTTTACGACATTTGTGCATTACTGTCGCATGCGCGTTTTATGTTCCAGCCAATTCTGTAGAAACATACAGGGCGATGTATTTCAAATAAGAAATTTGACGTCACTCTCACGAAAACTGGAAAGGTGCTATTAAGTGATCATCTAGGCCAAAAAAATGTCAATTCACAAAAAATAGAAATCGATAGGTAGGAGAGGTGTAGGAAGAAAATAGGGAGATTTTATCTAAATTATTCCTTTTCTCGTAAATTCACTGTATGTTGTGTTGAATTACAGAGTTCAAAATTCCTTTTGCCCGGTAAAGTAGCCTATTCAAAGTTAATGATTGATTGATTTCACGTTTTTATTTTCTGAATATCCTCCAGATAGTAAATCTGCTTCACTCATCAAGCAACCAAGCCACGGCTTGCCCATTTTTTTGTGCTTCCTTGTAGCCAATGAAACTAAATTAAATGAAATTGCTCTCTAACCTTCAAATTTTTAAATGGTGTAGGTATTAGGAAATTTTTGAATCATGAAGTAGAACCGCGATCAGTCAAGCCCAATAAGCATGGCGGTCTTTCGTATTCAAGGTTATTCACTTGGTACGGTACTTGAGACTAATTATTTTAGTGTCTGGTATTAATCCTGTAACCAATCTAAATAGGTACACATGTGGCGCCAATTACTGGTAATTTGTTTAATAAATTGTATTTGCATATATTCCCTCGCTGTTTTCCTATACTTATAATGGCTAGTGCGAATATTCGTTTACAACTTAAGAGAATTTTGCTTTTTTTATATACCTACAGGGTGCTCCTCAATGACGTGCTAATATTTCAAGATGTGATTCCTTAGGTCATTTTATAAAGAAAAGTTCATATGAACATATGTCTGCAACGGTTTATATTTTTTGCTACAGGGTGTTGAATTCTTCTTTTTTAAATTGTTATTTTTTAATATCTCAGAATGTACTTTAGATATTAATTTTTAATTTTGGTATGTGTTAATAGGATATAAAACTACATATTTTAGTTGGAAACGTGGTACGCGACTGACATTTTTCCATATGGATATTTTTTCTGATTAATGCTGTCAATTCTACATGAAAACGGTTCACGATTAAAACAATTAAATTCAAATTGAAACTATTATTAACATTGATAATGAAGCAATTTGAATTTATTTGTTTTAATCAAGAACTGTGCGTCTGACGAGAAAAACGCAAGAGACCGTTTTCATGTTGAATTGAGCAGGCTAATCAGAAAAGATAACCACCTGGAAAAATGTCAGTGGCGTACCACTTATTTGGTAAAAAAATCAGAGAACATGTTTGTAGGGACGACACTGGCGGAGCTATAAAATAACTTTTCCAATTAAAATGTGTGGTTTTATATCATATTATGAGATACCAAAACTGAAAATAATATATAAAGTACTTCCTCAGATACTAAAAAACAACGATAAAAAAAACCGTGTAGCAAAAAATTTAAACCGTTGCGGACATATGTTCATATGAATTTTTCTTCATGAAGGACCTAAGGAATTACACCCTGAAATATTAACACGTCATTAAGGAACTGTGAGAAATACTCTCACTAAGTTATACAGCAGTTTCACAAAAAAAACTTTATTCAGGATACTACACAGACACAGTAGTTTTACAAACGTTAAAGACAACTTCTATATTATTGACAATTGCAACAACTGACAATTAACATTACCTTCTGTCAATATTTCATAATAATATATAAACATAATAGACTGACTACCAAAAGTCACTAAGTACACAGTGGCTTGCGCAGAGTTCACAACTTATCCTCTCAAACACCCTGTATATACCAAATATTATTGCCATCTGTCACATTTTTACTTCCACACCCACGTAGTGGAATAATCGCAAAAAAAATTCAAAAGTGTTTTTTGTTGCAATAGGTTTAGAATGTCATAAAACGTGGAGATACTAAATTCGAACGAAAACTTTTTTCCATTATCTATTCTCTTTAGACAGTCCATGCTGTATATTTTCCAGAGAAAGTCTACCCCATTTCTTCGCTGGCAGTAGCGTCGCATCGACTGCCTACCAAATTTGATTATTCTCCGTCAAGTAGTTTTTTAGCTATAGCGCCAACAGACAAACAAATAGACAGATTGACGGAATTGAAAGACCTTCGTTTTCGTCATCTACATGGTCTGGAAATGTAGAAATCCGAGGATATCTCGGAGGATGATTTTTCACGAACACAATACCAAGGTAAGCGAGGGAAGCAAAAAAGAGTCTAGAAAATTTTGTAAATGGACTCTCGATATCGACTTTAAACGTTACATCCAAACAAACATTTCTTTTTTCAGCATCTGGGAGTGATAGAATTAGTATTCGTAAAAAAACTCGAAGTTGAATTTTTGGACGACTTTATTTTCATTTCTCTATAGCGCGCGGGTTTTAGATGTTTTTCAGTAATTGTATACAGTAATTTCACCCCATTCAGTATTGTATACGGTTATACATTACTTTTTCAAATGAAAATGCTATAAACAACAATATGAAATTAAAATTCCTCGTTGAATTCGCTACTTTTTCACAATGTTATTTTAAATTAAATAGAAGATAAACAACAATTAGTGTTAATAAGTGATATTACAATAAATGTTGTCTCAAGTCTGTCTGACGCTATACTTGGACATTTTTGTTGTTCTATAAATACTATAGACGCTTTGAAAACAACGACCCTATGTACTCATTATACTGTTTATAACATTCTTGTCTTTTATAAATAAAACGCCGTTATAATCTAGGTTCTTGGAATAACAACTAACACATGCACCAGAACGCACTTTTATCAAAATTTTATATAAATAGTAGCAGAAATGTTGTACAATTACTGGAATCAAACAAGTTGTTTTTTAAACATTACATAATTTGACATCGGTGCCTGGTATTCCCCACTAATCTATTAAATTCTTTTAAAATCTGCTCATAATTTTTTCCCATTGATGACTAAAGAATGCATTTTAGGACCACGGATAATTGTATAGTCATATCACATGTTTATAATCCTTAATTAAAATTTACGATGATCAGTTTAGTTTAACCCTACAGTATAAAAATTATATCGACACTAATAAAGTTCTTTAATCTTGGGTCAATCTTAAACGAAAACTAACAGTTCCATGGAGCAACCCTTCAATTAATATCGTCCTACCTATCTAGAAGGCAACAGTATGCATCTAGCAAGTCAAATAAGTACATGCTATAAAGCAAATTAAAAAACCGCTGCCTAAGGAATCACTACTTCCACATCCAGATTTTTCATCTAAGTCACTTTAAAGAAAACATCTTGACTAGATTTGCACTCTAGTATGTGGAAATTATTGGTCATAGAATTTTAATAATATTTGGGGCAGACGTCATACAAAAATTTGAGGTGTTATTTTCTACCATATACGTTAAAGATTAAATTTCTAGTTTACCCTACTTATTTTCCCTTATTCACAACCTACCACCTCCCACCTCTTCAATGAAATAATCTCAATCAGATGTCATTACAATACATACGTGTACTAACTTTTAAGTGAATATCTCAATTTTGTGTTATCAATTCCATTAATAATGGAGCGGAGGTGACGGGGTTACTAGAAATAAATCTGAGGCCTTGGTTTCTAGTATATACACCAAATCCCAAATTTCTGCACTCTTATCAGCTTGATTTACTTATTATCCCCTATTTACCTCTACTTAACCCCCAACCCTTCAACGGAACCGCCTCAAAATATAATCTAGTTCCAGATGTCGTTATAATACGTACATCTACCAAATTTCAAGTGAACCTCTCAATTTTATTTTATCAACCCCTTTAATAATTAGGTAGGGGTATTGGGGATATGAAAAATATTATAAAAAATCTTAGGCCTTGGTTTCTAGTACATACAACGAATTTGAAGTTTCTGTACTCTTACCAGCTGGCTCTACATATTTCCTCTTATTTACCCCTATTTACCCCCAACCCTTCACCGGATATCTTCAAAAAACAATCCAGTTCCAGATTTCATTATAATACATACCTGTACAAAATTTCAAGAATATCTTAAACCGTTCCGGAGAAAACGTGCGGACAAAAAAGTTACAGACAGATCGACAGACAGACAGAAATTTTTTTTCGCTCAAATTTAAAATCTCAACGTTTCATGACATTCTAAACCTATTTCGAGGAGAAAAAAATTGAATTTTTTTTTTTATGATTACTATACTTCTAATCCACTACGTGGATGTGGAAGTAATTACCTTTTATGCTCTTTCGTTAATATCTTGAAAACTATCTTGACAAAAACACGCAAAAAAGAAAAAGAAAAATTGTTAGTAAGAAATTGATACTGCGTAAACCTTCAACTTTGTTAGGAGAAAAATAAATCATGTAGAAAAAACTGCCAATCCCCGTTCCTTTAAAGCCTGAATGTGTAATTCTAAATATTTTACCTATTATTCATTTTCTTATATTTCAGGGTGGTTGCAACCCCTTGAGAGTCTTGGTTTTTAACATTATTCTACATAGTAATATTCTTTATAGGATTTGACAATCAGCAGAAAAAATTACCTATGAGAAATAAAAAAAATCGGCAGCTACTGGAAGCGGTTGGAACCTCCCCACTCGGTAGATCTCTGAAGCCGAAAGGAGCACTAAATTGCGTGCCATAACGGTACTGAACGTAATCCGATCTCAACCATACCTTTTCAGATGTTCTGGAGCACTAAAGAAACCCTCATGCAAACTTGTATCCAAATCCGTTCAGTAGTTTCGACGCTATCGTGAAATTAAAGTAGTTGTTGAATAGGAATGCACGTGACGTGATGAGTTTCCCGGCGCAACGGCACCGCGCATCGACCGTGCCACGCGAAAAGCGATCTTATGCTTCACATTTGCTTTTTTTAAAATTTTTTTCGCGGAAACCAAAGCGAAATGGTGCAAGTGCGATATATCGTTAAAATCGGAGTTTTAACTGCTTTTCAATGGTTCGATTACAAATTGTTAAGTAATCATAAAATAAACAACTTGTTCTGCCAAAATGGTACTAAACGTAATCTCATCTTAACCAAAACCTTTTCAGATTTGCCGAAGCATTAAAGAAACCCTCATGCAAAGTTTTATCCAAATTCATTTAGTAGTTTCGCCGCTACCGTGATAACACACATACACACACACGCACAGACATTTTTCAGGAACCCCTTTTTTGGGTTCATGGGGCCTCGAAACATAAAGATTTGATGTTATCTCAATTTTCGATTTTGGACCAACAATTTTGTTGGAGGTTAAAACATTAATTTCTAATCTTTACGTTCTATCGATAACCTGCAATTAAAAAATTCTAGAACGAGTTTATCCATTTCTTTGACAATTCTCATTGTAACACTAGTATCGGCATAGCCCTTACCACCATGAAGAGTAAGTTAAAAATTAGAACAAAAAGCCTATCTATTCAATAAATTAAATTTTTCTACAAAGTTTTTAAAAACCATACGGACCATTCAGTTCATTCACTGCTCGAGGTGTTGCCTTTCTTGCGGCTTCACTGACTACTAATTTTGCACATTTGTTATGTTAAAGCCATTTACTTATCTTCTTTTATAAACAAAGTTGTGTTAAATAATTAAAGTGTTTCAAATCCTTAATTAAGACCAATCGGACCTACGTCCATTTTGTTTTAAACATGGTCAAAATTTCTTGTAAAAGTAGTAGATCCCTTGTATAACACTGGTAAAAAAAAGTTCCACGACAAACATCGAGTGTGTTTCTCAACATGAGTAATATTTACTTTTTTAACTGATCCTGTTGATACCAGTTACACGTTGCCTGCTCAGAGAAGTTAAATCAACTAAATGGGTCAAGGCCACGAGCAAATGAACTTGGTACTGTAATGCGTGATTGTGCTTGGTTTAAATGTGTGACATAATTACCACCACTGACTGTATATGTCACAGATTTGACCCAATTGTACATTTACGCAATTCATACAATTCCTTCCATTTGATCGCTGAAAGACCTGCTACGAATAAGAAAACACCGCTGGGGGATGCCTCGATCAAATATTAAAATGAGAGGAATCAAAGCTTTATGACTGAGAGATTTGAGACAAAACTTAATCAAAGTTTAGTATTTTTCGAGCTCATTCTACCAACAATCATTATTATTGTTAGTGGTTATCGGTTGCTATTGCTTACGAGAATCACTTAGGTACACTGAGAAATAATGACCCTAATATATGAATTAAAACGTAGTCAGTTTGCAAAATTTGTTTGTCGTTGAAGAACCTTATCTTAAAATACGCTCATTAACTTATATCCATGTTCAACATATTGTTGGTAACTAATATTTCGTCAGTATATAGAAAACAACAATGGCACTAACATAACAGCAGAATATCTACAGACGATCTGTCAATACTGATTATATAAATTTTCATACAGGGTGAGTTACTAGTCCGTCGACGATCGATAACTCCTCAACCGTTCGAAATTTTTCAAATTAGAATTGTGATGTGAGATTAAGAGCGGCATCTTTTAAAATTATTTATAAATTTATAGGGTGTTTCATAAAATAGTAACAAGCTAAAACTTTAATGTTTTTAATGGGACACCCAATATTGTTTTATATATTTTTATTTGTCTCCCAATTTTCTATCCAAGCATATATCATTTTAGCACTTGCGATGCGGCGTTGTCACGTTATTCCACCTTTTCCGATGAAAGATTCAGTTGTCAATGACGACTTTGGCCGGAGAATCTAATTCTGCGAAGAGAAAACTAGAAAGCGCGGCGAAAATTTAAAGAACCTCGTCCTGATTCTATATATATATATAGGTTTTGGGCAATGAAAGCTCCTATGTATTTATATATAGGGTAAGATAAGTGTATCAATGATATTTGGGTACCAAGTTGCTACGTGGTACGCGTTGAAGTGGAATAAGGGTTCTAATGTACTATAATGAATTGAGTTTTAGTTTTTGGTAAGAAACATCCTCTTTAATAACAATTGTATGTTAGAAATCAAATGGTACATTTATGTATTGCTCGAAAAAAATTCTGAAGGAAAAGATACGTCAGAGCCTAGGTTCTACTGTACTTGCGAAGACGGAGCTAGGACTGCTGGCTATTGTGCCCATATAACTACCATATGGTACTTAGATTAGGCTCGGCATCATAGTGGGTCTATAAAAGCAGAATTTGAAAACATAGAAGACATTTTTGTAACGTTCGACAGCTCCGATGAAGAACCTGTTGGGAACTGAATTAATTTTTCAATACCCTGTATATATTAACGCATATAGTGAATTGAACTAAACTTATTTTTCTCTGAATGTACTCGAGGAGACCTACACAATGATATATAACTCTTTGCAAATTTCGGGGCGCGGTTCGTTCATTCAATAAATTATTTTTTCCGAAGAAGCGACGATTTGTTTAAATGGTAGCGTCAATAGACAAAATTACAGGTACTGGGCGACAGAAAACCCATGTTGGATGCAGGAGGTAGACTCAGCATCCTCA
This sequence comes from Stenurella melanura, assembly GCA_963583905.1. Taxonomy (NCBI): domain Eukaryota; kingdom Metazoa; phylum Arthropoda; class Insecta; order Coleoptera; family Cerambycidae; genus Stenurella; species Stenurella melanura. The sequence goes on along the minus strand of OY757314.1, from coordinate 145,409,462 downwards.
AAAAATTTACGTGTGGTAAGGAATTGTCGGTACTCGCATTATGGGACCTTATTTCTTTGAAGGTTCTCTAATCGGAGACTGTTACTCATACGTTTTTCAATTCAAACTTATTCCTAATTTAGCTGTTCTACTTGCTGACTGAATAATCAAATTTGGTTTCATAGAGATGGCGCTCTCCCGCAATCTTCATTCGACAGTTATTAGATGCAACATTCCGCAACAGATAAATCGGAAGAAGGGAGATATTGAAAGGCCACGTAGGTCACCTGATTTAATCACCTTAGATTACTTTTTGTGGGGTTATTTAAAATCTAAAGTATATTTCAATAGAGCAATAGAGCAAATAACATCGAGGACCCAATACGCCAGGAAATCCGTTCAATTTCGTCAGAAATTTTTCAAAATGGCGAAGAGGAAATAATTGCTCACAAAAGTAAATGGGAAAGAGTTTCAACATTTACTTTAAAAATTAGTTATGTTTCTCCATCATCTTTGATATTAGTTAAATGATTATTTCAATTTTTGTTTTAATATTTTGAAAAATATTCATGGTAAATTTCTGTACAGGAAGTTGAAAGAAAACACTTCCGTCCGAATCTGTAGATATATAGTGTTGTATTTAAAATAACAAAGCAGGTGTCAACTCCGCGAAAACAAGTTTTCACTTTATCTCGTTTTTATTAGTCTGTCTATACAATACTGAATATGCTGATAAAAAAACAACCTATCTTCTTACTCTACTATACGAAAGAATGGCGACATACTGGCTGCAAAGATTCTGGGGAAACGAAGAAAATCATTAGATTTAAAAAATTTTACAATAAATATAGAAATTGTTTATATTATATTATTTCGACCTTTTCAACTTTTCACTTAAAAACGATTACTAAATCATAAACATCAATTTTGCGCGTATATAAAAATTTAAAACCCAAAGTTAAGCATACTCATGGTACTGCTTCGTCCGAATGATACGCTGTTGTGTTTACTCGGAAGTTATCAGTAGATTTTAATTATTCAAAATGCAACCTTTCCATCAATTTAATTAGAGATATACAAAATACCGTGCTTCGTAACCGCAATAAGGGCATTAATTAATAATGCAAGTGTCAAATATATATATATATTAGTATTTGTATATTGGTACACATTGAACGTAATATAAATACATACACCGACAAAAAAGAAACGGAGATAAATTCACATTACCTTCTACGTAGGTTTCCTCCTAACGAATTTGAAGATCTAGTCAGCTATTAATTTCTTACTACAATTTTTCTTTATTTTGTACACTTTTATCAAGTTAGTAAATATCAAATTCGATGTCAACGTGTATAGATCCGATATAGTTGTCATTACATTTGAAACACATATTTTCGATACATAATTGTTTAAATTTGTTTTGTTTTTGTTTACTATCGCCACCTTGATTTTGAAACAATTCACAATGAGTGATTTAGCGCCGCGCCCGCTGATATCGCTAGAGCTGCAGCAACCATCGACAATGTAATTGTAGGTAGATCTTACAGCGATGGTGCCGATATGTTTGGTAAATCAAAAATTCAACACCATGGGCCATTTTTTATAAATTTTCGCAATCGGGCGTTGTTCTGTACCCAAAATAATTTGTTTTTCCACAGGAAATTTTAATTTTTATAGGGACCACTTTTGCAACAGTGTTGAATTATTTTTACTTCCCTCGCATACCGAAGGAAAGTACTTATTGTATTCGAGAAAAAATCACCTTCCGAGATTTTTTCGGATTTTCACGTTTCAGATCACGTAGATTACGAAAATATAGGTTTTTCATTTCCGTCAGTCAGTCTGTCTGTCTCTTGGTGCATTAACTAAAAAACTACTTGACGGAGAGCAGTCAAATTTGGTAAGTAGTTGACGCTACTGCCAACGAAGAAATGGTTAAAATTTCGCTAGAAAATATACAGGGTGGACCGTCTAAAGAGAATAAATAATGGAAAATATTTTTTTTGCTCAAATTTAAAATGTCCACGTTTCATGACACGCTAAACCTATTTCAGAAAAAAAAAATGAAATTTAAAAAAAAAAAATTGATTTTGATTGATTTGCCAGTGTATGGTGGGCATTGCTGCCAATTCCGGGCATCCATGGAGGTTCGTTCCAACACGCAGCCCGGTCGTCCGTCGAATACGCCCAACATTTTTACCACTAAAATAGATGGAAATTTTTTTTTGTTCAAATTTAAAATTTCCTTGTTTCATGACACAGTAAACATTTCTACTATTTCAAAAAAAAATTTTTTTCCACCAACATTTTTGAAAAATTTTTACCACTAAAATAGACGAAACTTTTTTTTTCTTTGTTCAAATTTAAAATTTCCACGTTTCATGGCATTCTAAACCTATTTAAAAAAAAATTTAGAAATGTTTTTTACCAATGTGGAATCTTCTTTTCTGTGTTCAAATTTAAAATTTCCATGTTTCCATGGCATTCTAAACCTAATCAAACAAATTTAAAAATATGTTTGAACAATTTTAATCTATTTATCATTACCTACGGTACTACTTACTATAAAATAGATGAAAAATTTTTTTTGACCAATTTTAAAATTTCTACGTTTCATGACATTTCAAACCTATTTCGGAAAAAAACCATTTTGGAAAAAAAAATTACCACTGGAATAGATGGAAAAAAAATTTTTTGCTCAAATTTAAAATTTTCACGTTTCATGGCATTCTAAACCTATTTCAGAAGAAAAAGTTTTGAAAATTTTTTTACCAACATTTTAGAAAAATTTTTTACCACTAAAATAGATAGAAAAAAAAATTGTTTGCTCAAATTTAAAATTTTCACGTTTCATGGCAATTCTAAATCTATTTAAAAAAAAAATGAAAATTTTTTTACCAACATTTTTGAAAAATTTTAAAAACCAGCACTATACTTCCACTACACTACGTGAATGTGGAATTGAAAATGTGACAGATGGCAATAATATTTGGCATATGCACCTATTATACGTTTATTGAAAAATGTACAGGGTGGCCCAAGAAATAATTCAGTCATGGTGGAAATTTTTAAAGGTATTTGCGCAAGCCTTCCATATTTGGCACTTGTTATTTAGTATTGAACTTTTGCTGTTGGATGGGCACGCTGTATATTTTTTTGACCTAAACTTATCAGGCTTTCTTTGTAATAATAGTGATAACTATATTTAGATTATTATTTTCAATGCCATTTCGTTATTATTAATTTTTTAGAGTGACCGCCATGCATTAATAAAGAGAGAAGTTCTGTGTAAATACCTTTACCGATTTTTTTCTAATACTTCAGAAAGTACTTTAGATATTATTTTCAATTTTGGTATGCGTTAATAGAATATAAAACTACATGTTTGAGTTTGACAAGTTGTTTTATAGCTCCACCAGTGGCGTCCCTGCAAACACGTCCTTTGATATTTTTTAACAACAAGGTGTTACGCCGTTGACATTTTTCCACGTGGATATTTTTTCTGATTAGCCTGGTCAATTCTACATGAAAACGGCCTCTCGCGTTTCTCTCGTCAGACGCACAGTTCTTGATTGAAACAATTGAAATTGGAATATTAGCACGTAATTAAGGAACACCCTGTATAATAATTATTCAATTACTATTATTATTTCTTTCCACTATTTCGGGTATAGTCTTGTTATGCCTTAATATTACATTTTAAGAAACTTTTAAGTAAAACTCAAACACCGGAACCATTTTTATTAAAATCTGATATAGTACAATAATCTAATCTTCGGGTGACTGTAGTGACGAAATTAGCTATAGCAGAGATTTGTTACTAATGAGACATTTAATCGGCATCACGTGAACTACAATATACCAAAATTTCAGCCAATTCGATACGGACCGCTTTTCCATAACGCACTACATGGTCCTTTAGCAACAATATTATTAGAGTTTAAATAAAACAGCGGATTATCCTCAGCGAACAAGAGAATAAAATAGTATTTTGTCAATTTTCAGTCGCGTTGGATCTTACATTAATTTGAATTTTTAATACAAGCACATTCACTAAAAAGATAAAATTGACATAAACAGATAAGATCAAAGTAATTACAGGTAGATCGTTGTAGATCGCTTGAAATTAACACAAATTATTACAAAAGGATGACATAAGCTAAGACAGCATTAATAATAATAATTCCATGACGATCTTTAATTAAGATAATTTTTGATATCACGGTATAAGTAATAAGTTAGTTTATTTTGAGGACTTTGGATTCTGGATGAAGTAATATTAGACCAAGTTGTATTTGGTCTAAAAAGTCAAGTGCAACTCCAGAGATCTACATTTATGATCCCCAATACTGTCTTTAGTACAGCATATGTATTTCTATTTTCCTATCTCTCTTCATCGAGTTTCTTTCCAAATGACCATAATACTCTAAATAGAACACAAATAAGTATATTTTTAAATCAATATCGTTATTATTAGCCTTACTACATAATAATCATTATCAAACATATTTGACAAGGTTGACAACGCGATAAATAATTTTAGTACTTAATAATACGATGTACAGACTTCTTATTTTATCGTCGTCACAAAGGTTAACCACAAATAAGTGAACTGTATACCATTGCACATGCCATGCGCCTTTTTGTTTACTTAAAACAAACAGGAAAGTATACAAATATAGGACGTTCAACCTCACTCATAATGCTACATGTGTGTTTACAGATCAGATAGATATAACAAACCAAATTTATTAAACGGACTTCCGTCTTATACAATTAACAATGTTTCTATGTATCTGTTTTGTCTAACGATCGCTTGTTTTCAACTTCTTGACATAACTCCACCATGTAAGCGTCCGCCTTATTTGCCCCAGTCAAATTAGAATACAAAATAAGTAAAAAAAATTAAGTTAAACGGTTTTATTGTAAAGAAACATAATAATGGTGCAAGCTAAAAAATAATTAGGTACATATCAGGCACCAGTCATCACACCACTCTCCTCATCAATCTAGCGCGTTGATCAGACTAATTAAAATAAAATTGTGGAGCGAGTCGAATTTCTGTTATCTACAGTCAACCGCTCATATCATTATAGGTATGCTTTTAACTTAGAAAAAAAATGTTATTTATTTTATTTTCAAGTTTTTACTTTTTTATTTAGTTACTTAATATTTCTCATTTATTTAGTTCATTTAGTGCCTCATTATTACAAGGTTTCTTTCCTGTCCGTTGTCTAAACTCTATGATCCGCCATTTTGTGGTGGCGGCCATCTTGGATTTTGATTTTTTTTCATGGTGTACTGCATTCTACTAGTTAAGTGCTTTCATTTGATACCCATATTGAGGGGGTTGAAAAAAATTTAATCCGCCATTTTGTGGTGGCAGCCATGTTGGATGTACAATGATAATGAATACACATAATTGTACTGTCATCAGAACTAAAGATGTGTACCAAATTTCAGATCAATCGGTCAACAGGAAGGGAGTAAAATTTGAATTTCTAGATTTGACCCACACAAGACACAAAGCAAGCTGAACAAAATCGTTTAAAAACGAACAAATCTGCGGAAAATTTTCCATCTCGCTAGATTTTTACATACATCGAGAAATTTCTATTTTGAACGATCTTTCACAAGTCCCTATCGATACCCCGAGCAATGCTATGTAAATAAAACAATTGTTGTACGAAGACGTTGGTCTATTGATATTGTTGATTGTTCGAATTCTAGGTGGAGGGAGAAAATTATCTTAATTCAGGAAAAGGCAAAATTGAAACAAAAAAGCTTTGATCCAATAAAAAAATATATAACATTTTTTGTTTCTACAGGCAATAACTGGTTGCGATACGACGTCTACATTTGTTTAATAACGACAAAGCAAAAGCTTTGGAACTACTTGAAGAACAAAGCGCTTTGACTAATTGTACAGAGGTCTTCTAAAGAGCACAATATCCTCCACAAGAAATTTTGAACAAGGAAATATGTTTTTTTTTCAATTCTTTGGGACTTCCTGCCACATGTATTATTTTTCCTTTTTAAGCGGTGCTCGGGGAATCTACAAAATGTCACAATTAACCAATATGTTACTGGTAAATAACCTCTACGCCTGTGAGTTTTTCGTCAAAGGATCAGTTACAGGTTGCTTTTTTAAAATAAATAACAAATAAATATAAAAACTTAAAATTAAATATTTCGCCGTTCGTTTCCTTTTTCAAGGCTTTTTTTTGAAAAATCTGTTTTGCTGTGTATGATAAATACACAGCTCTAAGAATGTTTGTTATATTCAATACATATAGATACTTACTATTCACATAGCCTGTTGATATAGTTAACAATTTTTTAGTTTTTATACAATGTTAAGTTTGTGAAGTTCTTATTTTAACATTGGCAACCAATTTGTATAGACATATACGAAACAATTCAACACGCGTCTATCCTCATTCAATAATATTATTGCGGATTATTTTTTTCTCTTTTTGCTATCTGCCTCTTTTGTTAAAATTTTCGCCGAGTCCCAGTTTATTCTATATCCGTTTTCCCAAGCGTGTTCGCAGATCTTTGACCGCTGAATTTGATTTTTTCTGATATAATTTTGATGTTCGCCCAATCTTACACTAAATGGTCTGGATGACTCACCCACGTAATGTTTGTTGCACTCACACGGAATACTATAGATGCAGTTTTTTGAATTTTGCTCGTGATTCTTCGGTTTCGTCTTTGTCAGAATAGATCTTAAAATGTTGTCTGTTTGAAATACCGTCTTAATATCAAATCTATCACAGATACGGCGCAACTTTTCGGATAATCCGACTAAATAAGGAATTAACACTGTGCAACGTTTTTCAGGTTTTTGTCGTACCTGATTGTTATTTTCAATATTTATTGAAGGTTTTACCGACAAAACCCTCAGGGTATTAGTTATTTATAAGAACTTCCTTTATAAACCGCTTCTCATTGTTTAGTATATCATCATTGGAAGAAATGATTTTGGCCCTATCATACAAACATTTTATAACACCCCTCTTAACGTGCATCGACTGATTTGAGTTGAAATTTAAATATTTGTTGGTATGTGTTGGTTTTCTATAAACATTTGTTTCAATATACCATTTACTCTTATAATTAAAACATCTAAAAATGGTTTTTCATTTCTAGTTTCCTTTTCAAAAGTAAATTTAATAGAAGGTTCATTATTATTTAAATGCTCTAAAAAAACTATCTAGTAACTCAATACCGTGAGGCCAGATAGCAAAGATATCACCTACGAATCTCCACTAGATAACCGGTTTGTATGCAGGCTGATCGATTAAACAATAAAGCAAATAAGAAGTACGGGAAAATGTAGATTAGGTCTATGGGGGATACCATATTAAAAAACACGCTCGGCACTCTACCTCAGCACATTTTATTAGTACGATCGTGCAACTTTGTAAGGCGTTTTGCTCGAGAACGGTTAGCCCTACCAAAAAATGTAATTGAACCTTTTTGGTAGCAAATTTTATAAGCTAAAAATTATATCTGAACCACTTCTACATAAACATGATTATTTTGCGAGATATTCGCAAAAAACTGTATTTTACATTCTCTTAAAAAAATATAAGTACGGTGTATCGACGTGGATTGTTGAGAGATTGTTTAAAATAGCAGTATCTCGCTCTATGCAAAAACCCGACGAGATGGGAATTTTTCCGTAAACGAATGCTAACTATACTGGGCTAATTATTTATTGTTCGAATTTTTTTTGGTCAGATATACACGCGTTGTATTTTTAGTCATATCAGCCACAGCTGGTTCACAAGTTCATGCGTGATAACTCAGGCAGCGCCTAAACATGCTGGACATGGCGTATGTAGTCAAATTTATTAGAGAAAATTACTTGTGATCCTTCCAGATAACCCACAAAGCAGCAGCAACCTTATCGGTTACTTGAACTCTGACTAAGTATTTAAATATAATTATCTGGTATGTGTAAATGAACATTTAGTACATTAGAACGTGGATGTTTTTATATAACAGATAAAGCAAATTGTTTAGATATTTTTATGTTTTGTTTTTGTACCCAAGATGTCCTGTTACAGTATTGTATACTTCGTCCGATTGTCTCGATTGATAGATCACTTAATAATATCTGAACTTTAGTTAAAAAATATGTGTTTATAAGAGCCTCATAATTGATTACAGTTACGTTGCCATTAAACAACGAGGGGAGTCTATTAATATCGATTTGGTACATCTCTGGCTCTCTTGTACGCCTCCACGCGTCGTAATACGCCTTGAATGCTGCTTGGTTGACTTCGATCTCGGATGTTGTCGGCCTGTTGCTCCTCTCAGGGCTCGCTCTATCTAGATGCGTTCTTTGGGTTGAATCTGATGATCTGGAAGCCCATTGTTACTCATGTAGAATTATCCTAATGAAGACAAGCAGTCAAGGGGTAGGAATACCCCGAATAAAGGTAGAGCTACTAGGTCGAACACGTTATTCATGCAGAACTGGTCTAACTGCCACCGCGTTCTTTCAACGTAATTTTAGGGACTCTTTTTTACATATGGAGTACAATATCTCTGAATATTTCATTAATTAGTTCTTAGTTTAAAAAAATTATTTTTTTACTGAACCCACTGATTTGTAAAAAAGCATGATTTAACTATAATTAAAAGTAATTTTAATGCAGCGACGGGATCTACTGAAAAGTAAAATTTTCTTTCATGATTTTTTACTTCCCTCGCATACCGAAGGGAAGTATTCGAGAAAAAATCACCCCCCGATTTTTTCAGATTTTGACGTTTGAGATCACGTAGATTACGAACATATAGGTTTTTCAATTCCATCAGTCTGTCTGTCTGTCTGTTGGTGCATTAACTAAAAAACTACTTGACGGAGAACAGTCAAATTTGGTAGGTAGTTGACGCTACTGTCAGCGAAGAAATGTTTCAACTTTCACTGGAAAATATACAGGGAATAAATAATGAAACTTTTTTTTTTCCTCAAATTTTAAATTTTCACTTTCTAAACGTATTTCAGAAATAAAAATGAATTTTTTTTTACCAACATTTTTAAAAATTTAGATGAAAAAAAAAATTTTCTTTGATCAAATTTAAAATTTTGCACGTTTCATGGCATTCTAAATCCATTTCAAACAAAAAAAAAATTAAAATTTTTTACCAACATTTTTGAAAAAATTTTTATCACTAAAATAGATGGAAAAAAATATTATTCTTTGTTCAAATTTAAAATTTCCACGTTTCATGGCATTCTAAACCTATTTCAAAAAAAAAAAAATTGAAATATTTTTTGAAAAAAAAGATATTGCAATTTAAATAATGACCAACCGTACTAATTAAATGTATTGGAAAAGATATAATATGAACAGACAATTTTAAAAATTCGATATCTCAGCGAAAAAAAAGGTATTTGGGCAAACTCTACGGCATTTTTAAGAGGAAGATTTGTACTTTAAGATCCCATGCATGGTTTCTTGAGAAAAAAAATCTCAAAGCTACATAACCTCAAACATATCTAACTTTAGGTTAGAATATCTCTATATGACATGATAGAGCAAAACTAAATTCAGATTCCAATTCAGCGTCGAAAAATACATAAGAAACGTATGGTCTGACCCCAGATCCAGACAACTTTTTTTTGTAAACCTATGCTATTAAATAATACGCGGTGCACAGAAAATTAACTATTGTTAAAACCGCTCCCTAAGGAATCAACTACTTGCATATTAAGATCTCCCATCCAAGTCTCTTTGAACAAAAGCATCTTGATATTATATTTAAACTTTAGTATGTGGTAATAATTGCTCATAGAATTTTAATAATATATTTAGAAATCGTTTAACCCAAGAACTCATAACATGATATGCCATTTCAATACCTTTTCGATTGAACGACGTTTAATGGAGATGAGGGAAATTCTTTGAGAGCTTTTGCTCTCTCACACACCAAATTGTATTTTATTAATCTTTTAATAACGGAGTGGAGGTGGCACATGTCTCGTTATAATGCATATCTGTACCAAGGGTTATGTAGCAGGATAAGCATGGTAAAATGGCCTCAGAAACGTTTCAACCTAATAGAAGAAATAAATAGAAATAAAAAAATTGAAAGAAATGGATAACATTTCAATAAATTTTCCCCAACATATGGATTCTCAAAGTAAGATTAGATTATTGTGTATTTTACATCTAATTTGCACTGTACTAATCTCATGTTCATGATGTATATCAGAATGTTTAGAATTTACCAGTAAAATACTGATGTTACTCCTTATATCAACTGCAATAAAATATATTTATATACACTTTAACGAAATCAAGAAAGTTCAAACAATGATGGACACTGATATCACAACTATGCAACTATATAGAACTGTTAAATCATTCTATCCTAATTTTTTCCGTCTAAAATATCTAACTTTACGCAAATAATAACAAAATAATTGGTTGTTTAAAACCCAATCAGAATTATAGTACTGAAAAAAAAACACATGGAGGAGGGTAGCGGGCATGTTTGTAAGCGCCATTGACGGCTTCGGGTACTTAATCGGTAAACTATTTCATGACCCCTCTTTGTTTCACTACATTTTTTGTACCTACTATAATAAGAATACTAAAAAATTCATGAACTACACCTTACTTACAAACTTCTGGGAATTTCAAGAAAGAATTATCCTTATTTAATCAATAAAAACTACCGAATTACATAATTTTCAGTATAATAATTAATCGTAAATAAATATTTAGATTAAAAAATAACTTAAAACTAGCTCACACTATTATAAATATAAGATTATTTTGGTATGACTTAATCGTGGAGCTGTCCAAATTCCGACAACGTTAATATTTAACTCTCAGCGACATTTGCATTGCAATGAAGGTCAGTGCAGTGAATAATAATTATCAGTAGAAGACGACACCGTATTGATAGATAATAAAGTTTCAGTGGTTAAGCGCCACTAGCCGCATAGATCAAACTAGAGTATAACGCATCACAATATTTTTTATCTTTTTTAATTATGGCGCACCGCTTCTAAAAATTTGAAAAAATCTACAATAAACTACTCATAATAATGTATTTTTGGTAAAAGTTTTGTGTACGCGAATCATTATTCAGATGAAAAAATTAATATTCTATTTTTTTAATATATTTTCTTTATTCGAAAGAGGCATCCAAATCAGCTGTTTTTTTTTCTGATGCATTTAAATCGCATGTACATTGTCAATTTTTTTCATAATAATTAACACACAATTTGCAGAGATATAGAATGAATACAAGATGCTATATTTATTAGGGTGCAGGCCAGTGGCGACGACGGGCTACAACTCGAGGAAAACATTTCTTTTCCTACTGTCGATGACGTCGAATTAGGTCGAAACGCTTCTATCGCCATTTTACCATGCTTATTCTGCGACACCCTTTCAAGTCAATATTTCAATTCTACTTTGTTAATCCCTTTATTGATGCATTGGGGATGGTAATGTGGGCGGAAAATTTCAAAAAGATTTGAGACCTTAGCTTCTAGTATATTCACCAAATCCTAAGTTTCTGAACTTTTATTACCTTGCTTTACTTATTTACCCCTAATTTCACCTCAACCCTTCAACGGGATAAACGCAAAATATAATTCAATTCCATATCTCGGTATAACGTGTATCAAATTTCAAGTTAATGTCTTAAACCGTTCCAGAGAAAACGTGCGCACAAAAAAAAAGTTACAGACCGAAAAAATTCTGAAAACTTTTTTACGAGTACGTACTATGCTTCTACTCGCCTAGGGGATGTAGAAGTAAAAGTACAATTGAATACGTCCCTACAATATTTTTCCCGTTATATACTTTTGCACAGTTTTTATCGCATTCTTGTTTTTCCTTTCGAAAAGACGCAATGAATTTTCATTTTATAGTTATGGCGAAGGCGCGGGTATCAACACCCACTAATAAATATGAATGAAATAAAATTCACCATCGTTCGATATTATCGACATCAGGTATATAAGGTTCGGTTAACAGTGGGGCCAAAAACAGGTAAAGCTGGCAAAAATTCGAAAATTTGGCAAATGAGCTGCAGATAGAGGGTTTATGGAAAAATTATTTTAATAATTAAATCTCCGAAAACGGTAGATTGAAGCCATGGAAAAGATTATACCAACAAAAAATTAAATAATGTTAATTACGGCAAAATACTTAAAAAAGTATAAGTGCCAATTGAAGCCACAGTTTTAGGCCATTGATTATGTCGAAAAAAAATGGGTAAAAGAAACTAATTCATTAGAGGTATTTTATAGTAATATGTTCAATTGTACCCGAACAATGATAAATCCAAAAGTGCTATTAAATTTAGGCTTGGATTTTTGTAAATGTAGTGAATTAGATTTTTACCTGTAACTTAGAAACTATGAGTTTTTAATTTATACACAGAATACGATGTTTTGTAGAGAATCAAATTTCCTATCGAAATGGGACTTTGTAAAGTCAAAAATAAATTTTTTCAACAAAATAAGCTAAAACACTATTTTAAAAAAACCGAGAAATTTCAATTTAGTTTGGTGTAGAACTATTTTCTGAGTGGATTTAGGTATAGGCATCGGTTCATAAAAAAGAAAGCTGATAATTCCCGTCAAAATGGTGGCCAATAAAACTATTTTTGATAAGAATTGGCTGAGATACAGTTGTTCAAAATTACACAATTTTTTACGACATTACCACTTTTTACCTTTATACCATGTTATTTTTTATTTTTACACGCAAAAATTAATTTTATTCTATATAAAATTATTTTCGGTTTATGAGTGATAATGATAAAGATATTTGTTTAAAATTTTACCTTAGACATAAAACAACTTGTTTTCGAATTGAATATCAATATCTTCATCAACATCGTTTTGGACACCTTCCGTAACTTCTGGAACATCAGCGTTTTCACAATTTAAGCCCATATATTCTATACAGAACATGGAGCAGCTAATTCCTCATTTTCTATAGCAACAATTCCGTGAAAATTTCACACGTCACCTTTTTAGCCTTTTTAGAAGTTTGTTTTTGTATCGTTACCACGGCAACCCAAAAAATTTCCGAAAATGTTTATCCTCCAGGGTAGCCTGAACAAAATTAATAAGTGGAAATTTTTCTGTCAATTTATTGGCATATGATCATATTTGACATTTGCTATTACATAAAAATGGAATTTTATTTTTCATATTGAACGAGAATGATGTTCTTTTCCATAGGTACTCTATAATCTTATTCTTTAAAAAGCTCGAGAATAACTTCAACAATAAGAAATATTGAGCTTAAACTGGTTAAACTGTCAATGAAATAATGATAAATAAGTGATGACGTTTTCTTTCAAAGCCATCTCTGTCAAGTTATACTGTGCTGAAACTGTGCTATGGTATGTGTACAAAACATGAACATATATAAAGAAAACAACGTTCCACCTATTTTAGTGAATAAAACTTATTCCACAACACACAAAGAGAGTTGTCCTAAACTATTTTTAGTAATTTTTTAAAACTAAAATGGGTGGAAAAGATGTTATTTATCTATTATACTATATAAGTATTCCATTTTCAAATAACTTTTATAATTTTAATTTTTGACATAATATAACACTACTTACTAATTGTGATGCGTTTCTGTCATTTTGTCAATAAGACCCATTCATGGCCTACCAATTTTATACCTTGTTATGTCTCAGAGTAATCTTAATGTTAGTTGAAATTACAGTTTATTAATATATTTTCGTGTGAAATTTTCTTACCGAATTGCAGGAAATTTCTCTCGTACATGAATTTTTTAAGAAAATTCATGTACTACAAAAATTTCCGGCAATAATTCAGAGGGAGATTACAACTGACAACTTTTTACGCACCCACAAGCTATTTGCTCCGGTAAAGTCTGCGGTTCACGAGGTTTAGTTGTGATAATTGACATTCATCCATTTTGAGGTTTCTTCCAACTCCACTCAAAAAGATTTAAAATATTTCTTTTTCGCTATTGAATTTGGTGGTACGTCCTTAAGCCGTGCTGTTAAGTGCCATCAGGAGTTGGTGGCAATTGTGCTAGAGAAAATTTTGTGCATTTTGATAATCTTTGAAAAAGTTGTAAGCGGCAGCTACTTAAACTGTTGGTCTTAATGCCGCACAGAGAAATTACGATGTGTTCAGATGCGAAATTGATATCTTCAGGACTTGCATTATTATTTAAAAATACTTCAAAATGCTTTTCCAAAGATAAACTATTTTTATTGATACATTTCATGAATTTTATTATTCATTTTCATATTAAGTTATTTTATGTCTAAGATCATATGAATATCAAAATTTCAAACAAATACCTTTATCATTATCATTGATAAACCAAAAATAATTTTTGAGTGCAAAAATTAAAAATAACATGGTATAAAAGTAAAAAGTGGTAAAACCGTAAAAAAGTAGGTAACTTTGAACGACTGTATCTCAGCCATTTTTTATCATATAAGTACTCAGAAAAAAGTTATTACAAAGAAATTTAAAAAAAAATAATTATTCGTTGTTTTAATAGTTTTTTTATTAATTTTGTTGTAAAAAAATTTTTGACTTTATAAAGTGCCATTTCGATAGGAAATTTGATTCTCTTCAAAACATCGTATTATGTGTAACTACTAAAAATACATAGTTTCTGAGTTAAGTATAGTTAAAAATCTTGAGAGTGAACTAATTCCTCCGTTCTCAAGAATCCAAGCCTAAATTTAATAGCACTTTTGGAGGTATCATTGTTCAGGTACAATTGAACGTATGAAATAATAAAATATCTTTAAAGAATTAGTCCCTTATTCAATTACATAGTTAATAACCTATTTATATATTATTAATTATTGTTCTTGAATATATTATTGTATGACGTTCTCTTCAGTAAATCTGTTCTTATCCGTGTTAAAAACACGTATTAATCGTCCCCTAAATTCTTCCGACGTATGAATATAAACGCATTTTATATGTGTCTAGACTAGATGGTAAACATAATAATTTATTCCTAATTTCTTAAAGGTGTGTATTCTTACAGCTTATTCTCTTCGTGCAAAGGACCATATATCTCCTTATTTGTTCTGAATTTAAGTATTGAAACTATGTATAATAAAATTTTAGAAGAACTACTAGTTATTATGTAAAAATAAATTGAAGAAATCCTACGGTATCGCGTGTTCTATTTGTGATAGATTTTTAGTAGGAGATTTAAAAAGCGTTTACTTTCAGCCCTATGTATCTTTTGGACATACTTATATTATGTAAAATTGTCTGCTGAATCCATCTGCTCGCGTTCATCCCCTATGTTAATTTTCACTCTTCTTGGCGAAACACGATATTTAAAAATTTTCGAATATAACTCGGGCTATCTCGAAAACTGTAAATGGTACAAGGGATCAAATTTTTGACGGAAGTTAAATAATGTATGGCGATCGTGATAGTAGTGTTGAATTAGCCTTTTGGTTATTTATCATCCAGGAAAAAATAGAAAACGCGAGGGTGCTTAAATATCGTAGAGAAAAAGGTAGCATCTAGGTACTTCTATTACTTCCCTCACATACCGAAGGGAAGTATTGTATTCGAGAAAAAATCACCCTCCGAGATTTTTTCGGATTTTGACGTTTCAGATCACGTAGATTACGAAAATATATGTTTTTCAATTCCGTCAGTCTGTCTGTCTGTCTGTTGGTGCTTTAACTAAAAAACTACTTGACGGAGAGTAGGTAGTAGATTTGGTAGGTAGTAGACGCTACTGTCAGCGAAGAAATGGAAAATATACAGGGTGGACCGTCTAATGGGAATAAATATTGATATATTTTTCGTTGAAATTTTAAATTTCCACGTTTCATGGCACGCTAAACCATTTCAGAAAAAAAAAGTTGAACATTTTTTTCACCAACATTTTTCAAAAATTTTTTACCACTAAAATAAATGAAAAATTTTTTTGTTCAAATTTAAAATTTTCACGTTTCATAGCATTCTAAACTTATTTCAAAGAAAAAATTTTGACATTTTTTAAAAATATTTTACCACTAAAATAAATTATTTTTTTTTCTCTTTGTTCAAATTTAAAATTTTCACGTTTCATGGCATTCTAAATTTTATAAAAAAAAAAAAAATTAATCATTTTTGAAAAATTTTGTACCACGAAAATAGAAGGAATTTTTTTTTCTTTGTTCAAATTTAAAATTTACACGTTTCATAGCGTTCTAAACCTATTAAAAAAATAATTTATAATTCAATTCGATGCTATCGTAATCGCCATACATTATTTAATCTCTGTCTAAAATTTGATCATTATAGCTTTTATAGTTTTCGAGACAACGAGTTATATTAAAAAATTTTAAATATCGTCCAAGAAGAGATATATATCAACATAAGGGATGAACGCAAACCTATATCGCAAGTCGCCCTCCGGAAATGGATTCGGCAGACAATTTTACATAACATAGACCTAATTTTAAAACTATATCCAAAAGTTGCAAAGCAATTACTGGATCACTGACTATTTTGGTTTCAAAACGATTTGGAAAATTCTAGTACTGATGTTTTATTCATTTTCATAATACCTTACTCTTATAAATTATTATACCTATAATTTTCGCATAGAAGATTCACTTCAATCGCACGAGTTCTCAGACGTATTTAAGAAAAGCTGCGAAAAAACACAATTTCGAACATTCATTTGATTAAAAGCTTTCCATTTAATCCAAAACTTGTTATTACACTTCTTATAAAAAAGGGAAGAATACGAAACATTACCTGCCCGCGAAAGATGCTGGGGTACACAGCAGCTTACTACATTTCTCGTTATCATTATCCATTACACAGAAGAGTCAATTATAGTAGCCAGTGTACATAGAAGATTAGCAAAGCACGGGTTCATGTAATGCCAGTGCCTGCCTATAATACCACATTAGAACTCCAACAGTGACTACTTACACTCGGGTGGCTGTGCGGTCTGTGATGTCGATTTATGTTCTCGTAAAAAGCCGAATGTACAAAATAAATTTTAGTGTTCGCGGATGTGTAGGTGGTCTTTTGGGGAAATATCCAAGGTACCTATCCTAGTTTCATTATTGGGTTCTAGAAAAAAATTATTCCACGTACGCTAAGTGAATATAATGTGTGGTGAGTAAAACTTGCACTTAGAGACACGTACAAGCATTTTCATAACCGTCTGAGGCCTCGACTGGACGGTAAAATTATTTTTCTTAAAAATATTTGGTACAAAATGCCATAAAAAATAGATTCAGGGGAGCGGAATCTTAAAAGATAACCTCGTATTTCGTCGATTTCTCCTGTCCCTAAACCGGTTCAAGCAATTTTTTAAACAGAGGGTTTTCTAAAAGCCAGTAAAAAAATGTTTCAATAGGTTTGGGGTGTACCAGAAATCCATAAAATACGAGGTCATATTTTAAAGCAAATCTAACCACCATCAAATCCGACCACCTTAAAGTGTTTATTATTGAAAGAAAGTTGCCTATTGAAATGAAAAGATATTAAACACTATTTAAGAATACACTGTAGCTTTTCGCTCAAAACGCTGCAAGAACCGTATGTGTTTAAAAAAATCGACGTAAACAAAGTTAATGGGAATTAAAAATATAAGGGAATATCTCTATATTGGTAAGTTGAATCGTGAAACGCATTGAGTGATACAGTATAGAGAAACTTACCCTGATCAAATCCTTTTTTTATGCAAATCCATATCAGTCCTTCAGGGTTGCTGAAAAAAATTGCAAAAGTTTATTGATGCTATCGAGATGATCTTCAAATAATAACAATACACCCGAAGGCTTAAAGTGACCTTGTAGAATTTATTTATTTTTCTGAAACAATCCCAGTGCCACAACTGTGAGTCTTCACACAATGTATTTTTATGAAGTAATAATGCCTTAAAATTTCTGTTTTTAACATAATACAAATAAAAATGCAATAAATAAATAATGAGAGTTCAAGAAAAGGCAGCGTTACTGTATTTTCCATTGTCTAGCGTAAATAAAATCATAATAAAAATTAAAGCGGCAGTAAAACTTAAATAAATCGACAGCGTTTGTGACTTGTTCGTTTTTTAATTTTAGTCACATGCATGGCATACTCATAAAACGTTGATGAATCGCGTTTTGCAGCCAAAAATAATAATTATTTATTAGTGTTCCTTACAAAAATTGGCAAAACGGCATTGAAAAACTTATAAGTGCGAGAAAAAGCAATTTTTCATAAAATCGCCTGTTTTTTATGGAAAATCCAAAAATGATACTATTTTCCAATTTTCACATACCTACACCCGATTTATTATCAGCTGCTCCGAAAATACCTAGCTATTTACCTCCAACCTGCACCTTCGCTATAACCTCGAATATTATCTAATAGAAAGCAGTTGTTTCCAATGTTTGCACCCCTATACCATACATAGCTTGTTGAAAAAAAATAGGGGACCACCGCAGCGCCGAGTCATTCTACAGCTAGCAAATGATTTCGTAGAAATCGCTTAAGCCATTGCAGAAAAATCGTTGAACACAGATGAAGAAAAACATACATACGGATCCAAGACCCTTCTTTTTAAACTGTTTTAAAGTGCGTATCAGGAAGTGTATGACAACTATAGACACTACAAAATCGTGTAAATTCGACGTAGCTTGAGAGATTGCGTACCTCTTGAAAAAATATTTTGTTTGGTTTTAAATATAAAAATATGTTTTCAATTTTTGTTTAAAGATTCTCTATTATTTCATAGTTTATTTTGAAACAGAAATATAGACCGTAAAGGGTCAAATGTAGAACATTATAAATAAAATAAATGTAAACAATATTTGAAGACATAATATCTTAGTAGATATATTATATCTAAACATAATTAATATTTAGTTCCTATTTATTTACTAACTTTTACATTAGTTTAAGACGGAAATTTTAAATTTTTTTTAACAAATATTACTCCACCCCATGTTATAAGTGCCATTTGCTAAATTATAGTAAGTAACGCCTCACCAATATTTAATGGTTAACAACAGTTCTGAAAAAAATTAATGAATCCTGGATATACACACATCGACTTCTCGAACGCAAATTTTTTGCTGAAACAGTTCATGAGATACTACCGACAATGAAAGTTCATGTTACTAATCTGTAACCTGATCTGATATTGTTTAAAACAATTTTCTTTATCACATGGAAACATTTCATTTTTTACAATCAAACAATTTGTATTAATGTTTTTTGGCCGATTTCCAACAAGAAATGTTAAGAACTTTTTTCGTTAAGTTAATATTTTCAATGTTATTAATTTAAAAAAATTGAAAAGTCGCCAATTTTGACCCTCTAAAAATACAATAAAAAATGTTTGTTTTAGAATACAAATTTTTTTATAATATCCTTAAACCTTGCATATGAACTCCCAAAAAATAAAATTGACGATTTTTAATTTTTAACCTCATAGCGATCACCTTTCTTCCACGGTTTTTGAAAAATTCATATCGACGAAAAGTTGTTACTATTATAACAACATTTTCATTTTATCATATCGTTGGTAGGGAAATGCTTTATTTATTTGTTGGATAAGCAAATTTTGTTAGCTGTCAAACTTAAGAAGTCAAAATGCAGGAACGTTTTGAAATTCCTGACGAAATTGCAAAAAAGCAGAAAAAGAAACAAAAAAACTTGTTGCCGAATAAATCGAGAGACGCCTACAACAAAGAAACTTGCCATACTTCGCCGATCTCGCTGAAACATTTTCTTCGGCTTCCTTATAGTCCAAATGTTCATGGTAAAGAAGACTAATGGTAAATAAGAATATTAACATCGCTAATTACCATAAGTTAAGTGAATATTTGAAGCAACAGTCGAAAGGATACCAGCCAAAAAAGTCTAAAGTTCTGTCTAGAGATGTTTTAAAACTTATTCATGAGGCACCGAATGAGACGTTTTTGATGAACAAAATTGCATTAATATTTGGGGTATTTGGTGGATGTCGACGACAAGAACTTGTGAATATGCTAGTTACTCACGTAGAAGATAAAAATTCAGTTTTCGTGGTAAATGTACCAGAGACAAAAACCAATAAAAAGAAATTTTTACCATTGTTGACGAAGACGAAACGAACAGTTTCAAGCTGATAAGAGACTACATGTCTTTACTACCACGTAGTTGTTTAGAAAAAAGACTTTCTGACCTATAGACAAGGTCGCTGCACTGTACAGCCAGTTGGAAAAAACAGAAAAATTCCGTTCATCATTGTGAAATATCTGGCCTTGAGCGATCCTGACAAGTATAGAGGACACTGTCTACGTCGAACATCGACAACTCTTCTGGCAGAGGCTGGAGCCAGAATAACCACCCCGAAGCGCCATGGTGGATAGAAGAATACGTCGGTTGCTGAAGGATATTTAGAGGAGAGTATATCTTCCAAAAATGAGGTTTCAAGTATGCTGGTAGGCATACCTTCTGGATCTTCTTCCTTTTCCTTACAGATACCAAAAGAATGAAACATGAATCAATATTTTTTGCAGGCTATCCACCACCGAATCCTTCCAGAATTGCCAGTTTAATGTGAATTCGACTAAATAAAGTTAAGTAGATTATATACATGATAGGTACTTAATTTCATATTCTGTAATTAATAAAGTTTATTATTAAGTTAATCAAAAAATGTTTTTTGTTTTTATACCCGCGCGGGCCATAAAATGCACTTTATGCACGCAAGGGTATAAAGTACACTCGAGAGTACCTACACTATTAGGTAGTTGGTAATTAAGCAGTAAAAACACAATAATAAAATAGTATGACATAAAATATTTTAAAAATGTGTTTGATTGAAAAATGTAATATTTCCTTCTGTTATAAACAAAATTGTTTTAAACAATATCAGACCAGTTTACCGCCTGGTATTATAGCATGGATTAAGAAACGCAGATAAATTGGCATTCTTTCTCCGTAATTTTTTTCTCCTAACAAACTTGACAGTCTAGACAGCAACAAATTGTTAACTACAAACTCTGTTTATTTTGCATATCGTTATCAAGTTAGTCACTGTTAAATTCGATCAACTCGTGAACGTGTAAAGATCCGTTTGGTGTTGAATTACATTTGAAACACGTATTTTCTCTCTACACTAAAGTTCGTTGTGTGTTATATATAATTGTGTTTTGTTTTTTTCGTGTTTACTATCACCACCTTGATTGTGAAACAATCCATAATGGATGATTTAGCAAAAACTGATATCGGTAAACCTGAAGCAATGATCGAAAATGGTACATATCTTACAGTGCTGCTGTCGATATGTTTGGTAAATCAACATCGATGATCCATCGTAATGTTACAGGTTGGAAACAAACTGGACAGTATGTGAGGGCGGTAGAGGATCGATTTATAAGGTTGCAAACGCTCCGAAATAAGCGTCAAATGGCAGTTAAAACAACAATTGAAGTGGAAGAAATTCGTGGAACCATAATAAGTGAGCGTACAGTTAAAATAAGACTCAAGTAAGTTAGTTTGAAGTCGTGTAGGTCAAAAGAAGCCCGAAAACACTAGAGACGTCATCGAGTAGCGCGACTAGTCTATGCCCGAGAACACCAAAATTGAAGTGACAATAATCAATGAGGGGTCAAGTTTTGTTCACGGATGAGAACCTAAATTCTACTGATGGTAGGGAAAGGGTGTCCCGACGTCTAGGGGAATAAAATGAACAATTCAATTTTACATTACTGTCTCTTTTGGTGAAGGCTCAATTATGGTGTGGGATGGCATATGCTTAGGGGCACGCACAGAGTTCGTGGTGATCGATGGCGGTACTTTAACCACAGACGGGTACATAATGAATATTTTGCAAGATATTGTGATACTTTTCGTCCCACATATCGGAGAAAATTTCCTCTTTATTCAGACTTTGGTCGCCCGCACACTGCTCACTGTGTAACTTACTTTTTAAGCAGAGTGGAAATATAGACAATAATTTGGCCTGCATGGTCCCCTGACTTGAATACAATTGAACAAGTATGGGATATGCTAGGCAGACGACTTAGGTTAAAAACTCCTGCTGTCCAAATCACAGAAGAAGCGTGAGCTGCTCTAATTGAAATATGGGAGAATTTGTCTCAATAAATGATTGACAACGTCAACATATGTATTGGGAGAGGCCTTGTGAGGGACACAAAAACATAATCGTTGTAATTTTTCTGATCGTTAAATGTTTGAAACAAGTCAATAAAGTACTCATTGTTTGCAAAAACGCCCTTTTTTGTATTATGTTTTTTAAACAGGCTTCAAAAGGCACAAATCTTTAGAAAACAAACTGTAATTAGTTAGCTATTAGTTAACTTTTCCTTTTAAGAGGTTCTGCCCAAACTTACGAGAAAATAAATATATGTAGAAAAAATGCCAATAATCTCCAACCTTTAAATGGGTCGGTGTGTGTATTATTTTTACATTTGAATAATTAAAGTAGTCAAAGTGGACAAGAAAATGTTAGAGAACGCATTTTTCTCAAAATAAACATTTCGGTCAGGGTTTGTCTCTTATCAGTTCATATTATAGTTAAGAGCACACATGCTCCGTTTAATTGAAAGTTTAATTAAGGATTGAACATGGAACGTCGCGAGAACAAAATTGCAACTTGACCCAAGGTCAAGTGACTAGGATAATTTTTCTAATTAAAGGTAGACGAAGCCAAAGGTACATCACGAATTTACTTGGTGATGAGTAGAAGTTGCAATCGAACGCGGCCAACTGCGAATAGGGGAGAGTGGGGCAGTCTGAACAGTTTTTTAATAAACTCACATGGAACACGACAAAACAATAAAAACTGACCTCACACTACAGCATTTAATATATTGAACTTCCAACTTCAACAAGATATTTGCTTATTGATTGGCCTCTAGATCAACGATGTCACTGAAAAAAATGAGTTTTCAAAAATGCACAATGTCCAAGCACTCCTCGACTGCTAGGAAACAGTGAACAAAGTTGCAGGAGCATATGGACACTCAGAAAAATACACGTTCAAAGTTTAATAACTGAATAAACTCATTGTCAAATAGTCTTTACATTTTTTAAAATAGAATGGCAGTGAAAACATACGTTTTTAGGAAACGCAGCATATATTTCTCAATACAACAAAATACAAAATAATGAAGACACTCAATCTCGGGATAACAAAACATTTTTCTATATGAATTTTGATAACATAAATGTCAATGCCAAAGTAAATCATATCTTTGAAACAAGTTCTCTGGTTCGTCTTTGGTTTAGGTAAGTCTATTACAACCTCGTCAAATGGTACGAATGCTGGTGATTCACCTGAAATAATGAATCGATTTGTCTCTTCAAAAATCGGACTTCATATCCATTTGCCATTCGCCAAATAAATAATTTACATCTACCTTTCTCCAGACTAAATATCACATTTAAATCCCCCACCCGCATAGGTGCCAAAATATTTAATTATCTGCCAAATGACATAAAATCAATAGACAAGGAAAATATAATAAAAAAAACAACTTAAGCTATTCTTGCTTAATAAATGCCTATACAACACCACGGAATATTTTAACTGATCCACTTTGTTTAATTGAATTTCTATGACATATAAATGTGCATAGGCTATGTAATCTACTCATATTTTTGTAGATCTGTCTTTGTTTGTTTTCGTTTTAATGGCAAGTTTAAGACTGTACCTTTTCTTATACACATATTTGTCGTCAGATGACGAACTCTCTTGTAGGACCTTTTTTAAAATTATTTTAACTTTTGTTTTTTCTTTTGCTCGAAGTCTTTCTTCAATCTCTTGTTCTTCTGGTGTGTCCCTTGCGATTTTGCACTTGCCTTTTCTCCTGTTTGTAGTTTTATTTCTTTCACCAGCATTGGGAAACGGTCTTATTAGTTATGGACTTGTAAATATCTTTTCTTTACTATCTTTTTTACTTTCTTCGGACTCCATCGTGATTGTAGTCGGAATATTAGGTTCTTCCTCATTTTCCTTGTTTTCGGGGTTGGTCTTGGCTTATACTTGGAGCATTTGGATTTGGCTTAGTTTCATTATTTGCTCGGTCGGTCACAAAGGCACCAAGAAAGTCTGTCTCTTTAAAAATGTTTCTGTTAAATGGACAAATACCTGTACTGAGGAAGCCGGATTTAATATTAGATGGTATGGCTGCCAAATCTCAAGACTTATAACACAGCTCTGGTAGGTCATAAATTTTAAGGGTTTGAGCCGAATGTTTTGTCCAAGGGTTGCAAGCAATTAGAAGTATGTGGAGGAAGGGTTAAAATCACAATTCCATGATCACGACAATTGCTTTAATAGATAAATGGGAATCATGATTATCCACGAGTAATAACACTTTCTCATCAATGGTTGACTTCACATGTTTGTGGAAAAACTGGAGAACTTTGAGAAAATTTGCATCAATCATCCATCCAGATGTACATACAAATCCCATAGGTCCATCTTCTTAATTAGGCACTCCTTTAATCATCTTTTCATCGAATCTTTTCCTCGAGAATACCCAAACTGGTGGCAACGATGTTCCGCGCCTATTATGCCCACTTGGGTAACACGTTCTCCTCGTTCTCTGAATGTTACTTGTCCCACTTGATGTCCTTTTCTACCTATGATTCTCGGGACTCGATGGACAGTTGTTACTCCCGTCTAAAAAATGTTCAGAAATGTAAGTATCAAGAATATTTAAGTATTAAAACTTTACATCGTCGAAGAGGAGTTCATTGGTAACGTTGCATTACATCGGATAATATGTCGAAGAACAAACTAGTCATCCTAGCTAGACTAGTTGTCTTCGGCGGTGTTCGGACCTGGTATGTCTTCGTAAAAAACCATTCAGCCACTCACGGCCAGCCAAATCACTATTTTTCCATTTTTGTGGATATTTTACATTATTTTTTTCAACATTTTCACAAGCTAGGCTTCTTGTAGCCGTGGGAGTGAGCTCATGAAATATGTCGGAGCATGTAAGTAAAAATTCTTGGAATCTATCTTCCATTTCAGCTGTGAATACTTGTGTTGTTGCGTATTGCGCTTTGAAACTAACATCTTCTATTCGGTACGTTCGTGCTTTCTTGACATAGGCGAGATTTTTTCACATTGTGCAATTCTGCACTTTTTCGAATTAAATAATTGTTTTGCAAGACATCTGAAACGGCTGCTGCTAATTCTCCTGGAGGAAACTACCGATTGGTTTTTCTCACACATACACGAGGCATATTCTTAAAGAGAAATAAAAAGACAATAAAAATTACAGCACGTAGCCTAGTGAAATAACTATGAGAGCATCTGGGGAGGGTATGGACAGCTGTTCACATCCTCCTGCATAGTAGCTGTGCTAGAAAAAGCCATATCCTCATATGGTAAACAACATGGAATTTTAAATCAGATGAAAAATTCTCATAGTCTAAGGTGTTATATAATATATCAAATAAACAACAAAATCAAAATAACGAATGTGAAAATATTACTCACCAAAGCACTGAACAAAAAGTTAAAATTGAAAAGGTGAAAAACACAAAAATCTCTCCTGAACGAGCTTAGGCCGGTATGTAAGTATAAAACCGAAATGAGAGGTTATGATGCATATTAGGCATCAAATAGTGCACATGCGCGGTTACAAACCAGGAAGAGACGGGAATTTTGAACGTGTCCATTCCCTCCTGTAGTCCAGACCGTCACCGCTCTCCCCTACTATTAATTAATATTTTGCCCAAGTAAGGCTTAATTCACTTTTACATGGTGCTACTAAGAATAGGCAAACAATATCGTTTTATTTTTATTTTTGGAAAAAGTATTCAGAAACGCCGGACTGTAATTTTCATTCATTTTCTAATGTTTTATTAAATACAAAGTAAAATTGATATATCACATCAGTGGTGCTGGGTACAGTTTGTACTACATGCATATCGAAATTATTATGAGCTCATCAAATTTTAAACGTTCATTTAATTATCATGTTGATATAATGTTGTTATTGTTATTAATAAGATTCAGTACTTTGTTTAATCTATAAAGAAGAGAGGTCGTTATTCCAACACGTCCCATGTTGACAGTAAAGGTACATTTTCATCTCGCTATAATTTTCGATTTGATTTATAAGAAAAAAAAAACAAACACAAATAAAACAGCAACTTAAAAATGTTCACAAAAAAAATAAGTATTACAACATATGTACTTGACATTTTACAATCAATACAAGCTAGTCGACTAACGTTTTGCTTACATTTTAAAACTTTATATGATCCTGGAAAATTTTACATGATACTCAGTACTAAAATCCCAGGGGATGCCCAGCACCTGGGAATATCCATCACAGGTAAAGGAGAGGGAAAAACTAGGTGGTAAAAAATGTATTGGCCAGCCTTGAAATTCCATGAGCACCCCCTGCAATTTTTTTCACACACACGCGTGTTTCACAGTGGTTCGACAAGGAAAAAAAGCAGCCAAAATTCAAATTGCTAATTTTTTCACTATATAAATAAAAAAATTTGATGAGAAATATTAAAAAAAGTACAACTTTTATTATTTATTTTCAGATGGAATTCCGATATTCTTTTCTACTCATTGCAACTATTTTCCTTGGACTTACGTATAGTGAAATGGAGGAGTTACAAATTGACATGTCTAGGACTAAGAAATACTGTGGAAGCCAGCTTGCGGCGGCGCTTGCTGCAATCTGTAGAGGAAATTACAACACCATACACAAAAAACAAGATAGTAAGTAATAAATTAGTACACTCTTGTATACACACCTAGGGTGCATAAAAATCATGATTTAAAAAAAAGCATAAAAAATCGCCGATTTAAAAAAGTTTTTATATTTTTGGTGAAAAGTTCTATTTTGGGTATTGTTGTCCATTACAGTAAACAACCTCGGCTAAAATATGTCAATTTTGTGTTTTTATATTTATGTTAATAAACGTTTATATATAAATTACAAGCAATGTCACAAAATATTAATTTTATGGCTCCAGATTTGTTGTCAAATGCATTTAAACGAAGATGATATTGCATATCAGTAGTATTTTTATTCTCAGAAAGCAGAAAGGAAAACGGTATCTGACAAAATTTTGTAAAAAGAAAATGTTATTTTGATTGTTTTTAAGGTTCCGTACCTCGAAATGAAAAATGAAACCCTTATAGGATCACTTTGTTGTCCGTCTGTCTGTCTGTTCGTCAAGAGCCTATTTCCCAGGAACGGCTAGAGGTATCGAGTTGAAATTAATACCAAATACTAAAGCTTACAGCCTCATCGTCTTGTAAAAAATTCAAGTTTTTAACTCAATGCAATAAAGATATGCACGGCCTTTCAAAGTGTATTGTTACGTATTTTCCACATTTTAGGAAACACCCTGTATGAATCCGTGGGTTCTAAATAATTTCAACAAGAGATAAACACCACTAACACTTTATTTAACAATTTACTGACTATACAATACTTGAAATTCAAAATAACACTTTGTTTACTTGATATTTAACCTCACTTTCACTTTTCAACTTGTTCACTTTTATAAACTGCCTTCTTAATAAAACTTCCTTTTCCGCGCTGGTAATCGCGCCTTATATACTCCGAAATTGACTCTCTAGATCCATCCAGAAACAATCAATAATCTTCTCCAACCACACTCTAGAAAAGTCCATGGCTCTTTCTAGAGTCTTTCCAGTCACTATTAGTAGGCATAGGCGTATCATCTCCAGTTCCAAGGGGGTGTAATACATAACAGTACTCTCTAACTCACTGACTGATACATCGCAACCTACAGGGTACTTCCTGTTGACCTAGAATCTCGTGAAGAAGAAAGGTATCATAGCACAAATTAAGGAAAAACCGAACATTATTAATTTCTAATTCTATGTGGAATTACTATTTGACAATCTTGATCTGGAGGTTTCTATACAGCGTACAGGAAAGAAACCGCAAAATTAAGTCACTGTATGTACCGGTACGGAACCCTCACGCGCGAGTTCTACTCGTACTTGTCCGTCTTTTTTAAACCATGACCTTTTAAAATATAAATCACTAGATTAAAACCATGACTTTAATCATTGATCGCAATCCACAGATTTAAGTCATCTCAACCGTATACACACTGTACACATCCAAGTAAGTTGCGATAGCATAGCTGCGAAATAATTTTTTGCTGCAAATTATTCTCAAGAAGCGGTTCGGAATCCACCATAGACTGTAGAGTCCAATCTCCTTTATGATTTAGATATCCTATGGTCAAGAGAGTTATTAAGATCATCTGGAATATGATTAAAGGCAAATTGAAATATTTTTAGTATATTGACAATTCGTACCAAAAGTATCCTATTCATGTGATGTATATGGGGTGCTACAAATATTTAGACAGCAAATAACTTCAATATTCAAGTGGAATTGCAAAAATGAACGTCTTCTCTACCGAATACAGTTCACGATGAAAGGAATAAATTCGATAAAATCTTACTTATTTGACTTCTGCAAAAATGCTCGGACCCAGATTTCTATTGCTGAAGTGGCATTCATTGGCCCGTAAGGTCGCTCTGTATCATTTCCGGTTTTCGCAAAACTTTCTTATTTTAAATACAACACCCTATATATTTCTACGGATTAGGCTGGAAAATAAAAAACGTTTTGTGGGTTATTCGTACGTTAGTAGGGACGAAGAAGGGAGAGTGGAAGTAACTAGAGTGATCTAAAGAATATTTAGAGAAGGAAGAATTGAAGAGAGAATTCGGATGGTATCCCCGGGAGTGGCGGAAGCCGTTTGCCATGGAAAAAACCATCCAAATGATTGAGAGAAGAATGAATGATGAGGAAATGAGTCCACGAGAGAGGATACAGGCGTCCATCGCTACGGAGGGATAGGCTACAGACTATCGAGAGGTTGGCGAAAGGAGGGGCAAGAGAAAGAGATAGTTGAAATAAAATTGATGATCGAGATAATGTGAAGGGTAGGAGCTGAATGTATTGTCATATGGAGGAGAAAGAGTGAGGAAAATAGAAAGAATAATATGGTGGGTGACTGCAAAAAGGTCAAGGATGAGAGAAAAAATTAAGGTGAAGAAATTTGGATTGATAGAAAAGGGAGACAGACAAGAATGAGACAGAGAGTAATATAGGAATGGCAGAAAAGATGGGAAGATGGATAAACTGGAAGAATCCTCTTCGGGGTATGTTCGGAAGTGGGTTACACTGCCCCTTTAAAGGAATTCAGATGGCGACAGGACAAGGAAATTATCTGGAGTACCTTAAGAGGTTTCGCCTGGTGAATATGGATGGCAAGTGCGAATGTGGAAGAGGAGAGAAAAATAGCGAGCATGTGAGATTTATAAGTAAGAGAATTGATAGGGAGGAAGGAAGGTCTGTGAGAAATGGGGTCATCTGGAAGTACGAATAAGGGAAAATACGGGGGTACAAGAGGAACACGTGAGGAAATGGAATGAATGGGCAGAGAGGGTGATGATGACTGAAGAATTGCATGTGTGAGGGTTGCCTTCCAGGTATTATAGATATTGTATATGTGTATTACTTATATGATAACATAAATTTAGTTAAGCTAGATTTTTTGTTATAAAGGAGAAAGTTTTGCTCAAAGCCGCAAGGCGAGGAAACGAATAAAGTGAATTAAAGTAATAGTCCTTAATCACTGATTTTGGGAAATTTTTCCTACAGCTAAGCCACCCGTATAGAAAGTTGGCGTGGGGTTGTGTTAACATATTTTTCACCAAGCGCATGAAAAAAAAGGGTTGTTTTTCGAGAAAAAATCACCCTCCGAGATTTTTTCGGATTCTGACGTTTCAGAACACGTAGATTCCGAAAATATAGGTTTTTCAATTCCGTCAGTCTGTCCGTCTGTCTGTCTGTCGGTCGGTCTGTCTGTCTGTCTGTTGGTGTATTTACTAAAAAACTACTTGACGGAGAGCAGTCAAATTTGGTAGGTAGTTAACCCTACTGTCAGCGAAGAACTGGTAGAATTTTCACTGAAAAATATACAGGGTGGACCGTCTAAACGGAATAAATAGTGAAAAAAATTTTTTTTGCTCAAATTTAAAATTTCCACGTTTCATGACGCGCTAAACCTGTTTCAGGAAAAAAAAATTTTTGAAAATTTTTTTCAAACATTTTTGAAAAAATTTTTACCAAGATGAAAAAAATTTTTTTTTGCTCAAATTTAAAATTTCCTCGTTTCATGACGCGCTAAATCTATTTCAGGAAAAAAAAAAATTTTTTTAAATTTTTACTTCCCTCGCATACCGAAGGGAAGTATTGTATTCGAGAAAAAATCACCCTCCGAGATTTTTTCGGATTCTGACGTTTCAGAACACGTAGATTCCGAAAATATAGGTTTTTCAATTCCGTCAGTCTGTCTGTCTGTCTGTCTGTCTGTCTGTCTGTCTGTCTGTCTGTTGGTGTATTTACTAAAAAACTACTTGACGGAGAGCAGTCAAATTTGGTAGGTAGTTAACCCTACTGTCAGCGAAGAACTGGTAGAATTTTCACTGAAAAATATACAGGGTGGACCGTCTAAACGGAATAAATAGTGAAAAAAATTTTTTTTTGCTCAAATTTAAAATTTCCACGTTTCATGACGCGCTAAACCTGTTTCAGAAAAAAAAATTTTTTGAAAATTTTTTTCAAACATTTTTGAAATAATTTTTAACAAGTTGAAAAAAATTTTTTTTTGCTCAAATTTAAAATTTCCACGTTTCATGACGCGCTAAACCTGTTTCAGGAAAAAAAATTTTTGAAAATTTTTTTCAAATATTTTTGAAAAAATTTTTACCAAGATGAAAAAAAATTTTTTTTGCTCAAATTTAAAATTTCTACGTTTCATGACATGCTTAACCTATTTCAGGAAAAAAAATTTTTTGAAAATTTTTTTCAAACATTTTTGAAATAATTTTTAACAAGTTGAAAAAAATTTTTTTTTGCTCAAATTTAAAATTTCCACGTTTCATGACGCGCTAAACCTGTTTCAGGAAAAAAAAATTTTGAAAATTTTTTTCAAATATTTTTGAAAAAATTTTTACCAAGATGAAAAAAAATTTTTTTTGCTCAAATTTAAAATTTCTACGTTTCATGACATGCTTAACCTATTCCGGGGAAAAAAAAATTGAAAATTTATTTCACCAATATTTTTGAAAAATTTTTTACTATTAAAATGAAATAATTTTTTTTTCTTTCTTCAAATTTAAAATTTCCACGTTTCATGGCATTCTAAGCCTGATTCAAAAAAAAAATTCTTTGAAACTTTTTTTACCATGTTACCACTAAAATAGATGGATTTTTTTTTATTTCTTCAAATTTAAAATTTCCACGTTTCATAGCATTCTAAATCTATTTAAAAGAAAAATTAGATTTTTTTTTTACTATTTTTAAAAAAAATTACCACTAAGATAGATTTATTTTTCTTTGTTCAGATATAAACTATCCATGTTTCCACGGCATCCTAAAACTATTCAATCAAATTTGAAAATGTTTTTGGAAAATGAAAAAAAAAATTGAAAACATTTTTAATCTATTTATCATTACTACAGAATAGACGAAAACATTTTTTTTGGTCAAATTTAAAATTTTCACGTTTCATGACATTCCAAACCAATTTCGGAAATAAATTTTTGCAATATTTACCAGTTTGGAAAAAAATTTAACACTAGAATAGATGGAAACTTTTTTTGCTCAAATTTAAAAGTTTCACGTTTC
The DNA here is from genome assembly GCA_963583905.1 of Stenurella melanura. Classification (NCBI taxonomy): domain Eukaryota; kingdom Metazoa; phylum Arthropoda; class Insecta; order Coleoptera; family Cerambycidae; genus Stenurella; species Stenurella melanura. Next base: position 145,377,782 of record OY757314.1, on the reverse strand, counting down.
ATAGCATTCTAAACCTATTTTTAAAAAAATATGCAATTTTTAAATTTTAAACTTCTTTACCACTACTATAGAATAGAAGGAAACTTTCCTTTTTGCTCAAATTTAAAATTTCTACGTTTGACATTTTAAACCTATTTCAGAAGAAAAAAAATTTTGAAATTTTTTTTTCCCAAAATTTTTGAAAAATTAAAAAAAAAATGAAATTTTTTAACCACCACTACACTTCCACTCTATTACGTGAATGTTGGATTGAAAATATGACAGATGGCAATAATATCTGGCATATGCACCTATTATACTTTTATTGAAAAATGTACAGGGTGGTCATCCCAAGAAATAATTCAGTCATGGTGGACATTTGTAAAGGTATTTGCGCAGCCTGCCATATGTGGCACCTGCTATTTAGTATTGAACTTTTGCTGTTGGATGAGCAATCTGTATGTTGTTTTGACCAAAACTTATCAAGTTCTCTTCGTAATAATAGCAATAACTATATTCCGATTATTATTCTTAATGTCTTTTCGTAATTATTAATTTTTTAGAGTGACCGCCATGCACACATAACGAGGGAAGTTCTGTGTAAATACTTTTACCGATTTTTTTCAAACATTTTTGAAAAAATTTTTACCAAGTTGAAAAAAATTTTTTTTTGCTCAAATTTAAAATTTCCACGTTTCATGGCGCGCTAAAACTATTTCAGAAAAAAAAAATTTTGAAAATTTTTTTCAAACATTTTTGAAAAAATTTTTACCAAGATGAAAAAAATTTGTTTTTGCTCAAATTTAAAATTTCTACGTTTCATGACACGCTTAACCTATTTCAGGAAAAAAAATTTTGAAAATTTTTTTCACCAATATTTTTGAAAAAATTTTTACTACTAAAATGAATTTTTTTTCTTTCTTCAAATTTAAAATTTTCACGTTTCATGGCATTCTAAGCCTGATTAAAAAAAAAGTTTTTTGAAATTTTATCACTAAGATAGAATTTTTCTTTGTTCAAATTTTAACTATCCACGTTTCCATGACATTCTAAAACTATTTCAAACAAATTTAAAAATGTTTTTGAAGAATTTTTTAAAAAATTTGAAAACATTTTTAATCCATTTATGTATCACTACTATAGAACAGACGAAAAAAATTTTTTTGCTCAAATTTAAAATTTCCACGTTTCATGATATTCCAAACCAATTTCGGAAAAAAAAATTTGCAACATTTTGTTACCAGTTTGGAAAAAAATTTAACACCAGAATGCTCAAATTTAAATGACATTCTAAACCTAGGTATTTCAGAAAAAAATTTTGAAAATTTTTTTTCACCAACATTTTTCAAAAAGTTTTTACCACTAAAATAAATCGATTTTTTTTTTATCTGCTCAAATTTAAAATTTTCACGTTTCATAGCATTCTAAACCTATTTTAAAAATACATCATTTTTAATTTTTAAACTTTTTTTAGCACTACTATAGAACAGAAGGAAACTTTCCTTTTTGCTCTAATTTAAAATTTCTACCTTTGACATTTTAAACCTATTTCAGAAGAAAAAAATTTGAAAACTATTTTACCATCTTTTGAAAAATTTAAAAAAAATGAAATTTTTTAACCACCACTATACTTCCACTCCATTACGTGAATGTTGGATTGAAAATGTGACAGATGGCAATAACATCTGGCATATGCACCTATTATACTTTTATTGAAAAATGTACAGGGTGGTCATCCCAAGAAATAATTCAGTCATGGTGGACATTTGTAAAGGTATTTGCGCAAGCCTGCCATATGTGGCACCTGCTATTTAGTATTGAAATTGAACTTTTGCTGTTGGATGAGCAATCTGTGTATTTTTTTGACCAAAACTTCTCAAGTTTTCTTTGTAATAATAGCAATAACTCTATTCCGATTATTATTCTCAATGTCATTTCGTAATTACTAATTTTTTAGAGTGACTGCCATGCACAAAAATAACGAGGGAAGTTCTGTGTAAATACCTTTACCGATTTTTTAGATATAGATACATGTATGTTTTTTGGCCATTTTGGCGGTTTTTTGCGTTTTGCTGCAAAACTATGCAATTTTGAGAAAATATGACCTGATTTGATATTGTAGATATAGCGATTCTCTACAATTGTTTGTTCTCTTCATTTTTTTGAAATTCCGCTTAGTTATGCCGCTAGAGCGCGCTGAAGTTTATGTAAAGGTATACATTTTTTTGGTGTTTGATTTTAAGCCAAAACTATGAATTTTATAAAAAAATATCAAGATATCAAAGTTGTAGATAAATAAATTTTCGACACATTTTCTTCTCTGTTTTTTTTTTCATAGTCGCGTGGTTTTGCCGCTAAAGCGCGAAAAACATTTTTTCAATACTCTTGAGCGGAAAAAAATATAGCGTATAAAACTATAAATTTTTTTAGAGTACTCGTCAATTATATAAAAATTTGGAGAGCAAAAAAAGGCATTTTCTTTGAAACTCATCGTTCATTTCTTACACAGCTGCGCATAGAACGGTGCATCTAATAGTATGAACTACGCGCATTCAGCTGTAGTGGTCGTGATGGGCCTTTTTGTATATATCATCCTTATTGTCATCTATATTAGCTTAGTCGGTAAAAAATATTGAGTAGATGGAGGCAGAGGGGCAAAATACTACACCTGTTCACGATGCCTATATTTTTTTTATCCGCTCAAGAGTATTGAAAAAAATCGGTAAAGGTATTTACACAGAACTTCCCTCGTTCATGGCAGTCTCTCTAAAAATATAATAATTACGAAATGACATTGAGAATAATAATCGGAGTAGAGTTATTGTTATTATTACAAAGAAAACTTGATAAGTTTTAGTCAAAAAAATATACAGATTGCTCATCCAACAGCAAAAGTTCAATACTAAATAGCAGGTGCCACATATGGCAGGCTTGCGCAAATACCTTTACAAATGTCCACCATGACTGAATTATTTCTTGGGATGACCACCCTGTACATTTTTCAATAAAAGTATAATAGGTGCATATGCCAGATGTTATTGCCATCTGTCACATTTTCAATCCAACATTCACGTAATGGAGTGGAAGTATAGTGGTGGTTAAAAAATTTCATTTTTTTTAAATTTTTCAAAAGATGGTAAAATAATTTTCAAATTTTTTTCTTCTGAAATAGGTTTAAAATGTCAAAGGTAGAAATTTTAAATTAGAGCAAAAAGGAAAGTTTCCTTCTGTTCTATAGTAGTGCTAAAAAAAGTTTAAAAATTAAAAATGATGTATTTTTAAAATAGGTTTAGAATGCTATGAAACGTGAAAATTTTAAATTTGAGCAAATAAAAAAAGATTCGATCTATTTTAGTGGTAAAAACTTTTTGAAAAATGTTGGTGAAAAAAATTTTCAAATTTTTTTTTCTGAAATACCTAGGTTTAGAATGTCATTTAAATTTGAGCATTCTGGTGTTACATTTTTTTCCAAACTGGTAACAAAATGTTGCAATTTTTTTTTCCGAAATTGGTTTGGAATATCATGAAAACGTGGAAATTTTAAATTTGAGCAAAAAAAATTTTTTCGTCTGTTCTATAGTAGTGATACATAAATGGATTAAAAATCTTTTCAAATTTTTTAAAAAATTCTTCAAAAACATTTTTAAATTTGTTTGAATAGTTTTAGAATGTCATGGAAACGTGGATAGTTAAAATCTGAACAAAGAAAGAAAAATTCTATCTTAGTGATAAAATTTCAAAAAACTTTTTTTTTAATCAGGCTTAGAATGCCATGAAACGTGAAAATTTTAAATTTGAAGAAAGAAAAAAAAAATAATTTTAGTAGTAAAAATTTTTTCAAAAATATTGGTGAAAAAAATTTTCAATTTTTTTTTTCCTGAAATAGGTTAAGCGTGTCATGAAACGTAGAAATTTTAAATTTGAGCAAAAACAAATTTTTTTCATCTTGGTAAAAATTTTTTCAAAAATGTTTGAAAAAAATTTCCAAAAATTTGTTTTTTCTGAAATAGGTTTAGCGCGTCATGAAACGTGGAAATTTTAAATTTGAGCAAAAAAAATTTTTTTTCAACTTGGTAAAAATTTTTTCAAAAATGTTTGAAAAAAATTTTCAAAACATTTTTTTTCCTGAAATAGGTTTAACGCGTCATGAAACGTGGAAATTTTAAATTTGAGCAAAAAAAAATTTTTTTCATTTTGGTAAAAATTTTTTCAAAAATGTTTGAAAAAAATTTTCAAAAAATTTTTTTTCCTGAAACAGGTTTAGCGCGTCATGAAACGTGGAAATTTTAAATTTGAGCAAAAAAAAAATTTTTTCACTATTTATTCCGTTTAGACGGTCCACCCTGTATATTTTTCAGTGAAAATTCTACCAGTTCTTCGCTGACAGTAGGGTTAACTATCTACCAAATTTGACTTCTCTCCGTCAAGTAGTTTTTTAGTAAATGCACCAACAGACAGACAGACAGACAGACAGACAGACAGACCGACAGACAGACAGACAGACAGACTGACGGAATTGAAAAACCTATATTTTCGGAATCTACGTGTTCTGAAACGTCAGAATCCGAAAAAATCTCGGAGGGTGATTTTTTCTCGAATACAATACTTCCCTTCGGTATGCGAGGGAAGTAAAAATGTTTTTCGTCCTCTAGCGGCAAAACCACGCGACTTTGAAAAAAAAAACAGAATAAAATTTGTCGAATTTTTTTTTATCTACAACTTTGATTTTTTTATAAAATGCATAGTTTTGGCTTAAAATCAAACACCAAAAAAAATTATACATTTACATAAACTTCAGCGCCCTGTAGTGGCGAAACTAAGCGGAATTTCAAAAAGATGAACAGAACAAAAATTGTAGAGAATCGCTAGATCTACAATATCAAATCAGGTCATATTTTCTCAAAAATGAATAGTTTTGCAGCAAAACGCAAAAAACCGCCAAAATGGCCAAAAAAACATATATATGTATCTATGTATATCTAAAAAACAACCCTTTTTTTCATGCACTTGGTGAAAAATATGTTAACACAACCCCAAGACAACTTTCTATATGGGTGGCTTAGCTGTAGGAAAAATTTCCCTCAATTTTCCTAATTTGAAGGGACTATAAAGTAAAAACAAGAAATAAACAGGGAAAAGTTTGGGGAACCAGAATAAGTGAATGTACAATTAGAAGAAGAATCGATGAAGTCGATTTGAAGTCGTATAGGTAAAAAAAGTTCTAGAGACGTCATCGAGTATCGCGACTATGCTCGAGAACACCAACATTGGAATCATGATTAGTGGGCTCAAGTTTTGTTTACGGATGGGAGTCGTTTCTGCGTAAATTCGACTGATGGTATGGAAAGAGTATATCAACGTCCAGGAGGACAGAATGAACAATGGTGGTATGAAGAGTTGGTAGTGGTTAAAGTACCGCATTCTGTATTTAAAATAACAAAGTAGGTGTCACTTCTGCGAAAACCGAAGGTGATTTTAAGTGATCGTGCAGCTCAAAAAATGCCACTTTGCAAATAGAAATCGCAGAAAAAATAGGTACGATCTTATGGAATTTAATTCTTTCATGGTTAACTGTATTTTTTTCGTATACATATTTATGATACATATTTATTAATTTGTTTATTGCTCAACGTATATGTTACATAAACAAATGGAATTTGTTATTCATTCTATTTTCCTAGTATACTTGTTTACTTCACAAGGCGCTTCCATTTATTTTAAATATTTTATGAATATTATGAAATTAACTGAAATAATGAAATGTGGAAAATTTACAATAAACTTAACCGACTAAATTTTTTTCCAGCTTACCAGAAGAAGAGCTACTGGGAATCTCAGTATCAATCAGATATGCCGGCCGACAACTTAGCCTTTCCATTCCAGAAAAGGTCCCTGGCGACCTCAATCATGAACAAATCTAGAAGAAGGAAACGATACGGACACGGTGTTTATAACGAGTGCTGCGAGAAATCGTGCACCAAAGAGGAATTATCGTCATATTGCGCGCAGCCCTATAAACGCAGGCGATGAAGAAAATGTGATAAAAACTGTGCATATTAGTGTAGTTGAAAGTGTTAACAACCGTACGAGGAGACGATACGCACAATTTCTAACAGTAGTGGTTGTTACAGTACACTGACAAATGCTAAAATCGTCCAAAAGCATTCAAATTTGAACCGTCCATGTCTACGTAATACTTTATGTAGATTTGCTGCATCTTCAAGTACTGCCCAGGACAGTCGGTTGATCGCAGTTTTTTAAGTACACTTATTAATAACAATTCTATTCTTCAGCCACGGCCACCCGCTGAATAATAGTATTTCTAATATAAAGTAAGGATATCTTGACAAAAACAAAATTAAATAGGAAACTTCGGTAAAAATGCGTTGCTAAAGTAGGAAATACTTGTATTTTTGGAACTTTCTAATATGAGAAAGAGATGGTATGAAGTTAGTGAGGGATAAGTTCAATCGAAAGCCTGAAGAAACAACGTCGCACAAGAAGGTTGGACGCTATTTTGAGCTCATTTCGATGCAAATTCGCAAAATGGAGAGCATATTTTAGTGGTAATATTTGATGTCACGATTGGCAAAGGAAGATGAAAGCATGCTTAGTGGAATAGATGGTTAGAGTTTACGCAGAATATTATAAAATCAACACAGTACAATATTCCATTTACATTTAAAGGATAGATAAGGTATATCAAGCGAGTTTATAGACAAAAAAAATACATGGAAAATAATAGTTTTATTCACAATTTACATTATTTAGGATTTCTTGTTTCACATTTATTGTAAATTTGTGTCAAAAATTACTGAATAAGAAGTATTTAAGTACTAAACTGTGCGATCTCAGAATCAATAAAAACAGAGATTTCAAGTTTCTTCTGTTTCCGTATTAATAATGTGATGTAGAGGGAGCTCACGATGGAAGAAATAAATTCGAACATATTTTAATAATTTCTTTGTTGGAAAAATGCTCGATCCGTCGATTTCTACTTGTGAACTGACGTTATTTGGCCTGCATTGTCACTCAATATCACTTCCGGTTTTCGCGAAGGGGACAACAAATATGTTATTTTAAATACAACATCCTGTACAGTTATACAGATTTTAATGGAAAATAAAATCATTTTCAATAAACCAATGATGGACAAACTTTAACATGACTATTTTTTTTTAGGCCGAACGATTATTTCTTATTGGGCATCTTGAAGAATTTCTGGGGAAAACGGACGTATTTCCTGGCGTATTAGATCTTTCAAGTTCTCAACGTTATTTGTTCTATTGAAATCACTATGAATTTTAAAAAAGCTCACAAAAATCTAAGGGAGTTAACTCAGGTGACCTAGGTGGGCTACTCAATAACTCCCTTTTTCGGATCAATCGGAATTTACTGTCCAAATTTCAATATAATCAGACTATTCATTCTTAAGTTATCGTGCTTAAGAGAAACGTGACGGACGGACATTTTGAAAGTTGTTTAGAATTCGATCACTAACACAGTGAAATGATTTTTTTTGCGAGCGATACTAGCGATTTTAGAAATGTTCCGATCAAAATGCAATCTAGTCTTCGTTTTGTATTTGCGAAGAGTATAAATATGTATATAGGTGGTTCGATAAAAAAGTTTTTAAAATTTTCCACACAAATTTGTAGAAAGATACAGGGTGTTGCATTTAACATAGCAAAGCTAGTGTCAATTTCGCGAAAACAAAAGTGCAGGTCAAGATTTTATCGATTTTTTGCTTTTCATGTGAACTTACTCTATTACATGTTTACAAAGTCACTTTTTAAAGGAATAATTATAACACTAAAACTATCTAAATCAATTTTAAAGTACCACTGTCCTGATATTGTGTGTGTGTCGACTTGCTACACATCTATAAATTATAATAATGGGATTATGATGAGGCAATTTGCAGATTTTATGAAATGTGATATGTGAAAAACGGTTTCTTGAAACTGTTATAACACGCGACGTTCACTAAATTAGTAGAAAATTGTCAAAATTAATACTAACTAGTATCTTGCGCCAATATGAGAATTATTTAAATGTTTAAATTTAAATAAATATTACTACTGATACCCAATCAATTATAAATAGTTCATCTTGAACATTTTAAACAAACTTCAGGAGTTTGTTAAATAAAATATAAATGTGTGTTAGGATTTATGTCAAATATAAATCAATTATGTACAGGGTTCGGAAGTCAGAGCGATATTTCACAATTTGTGTGGGGCGTGGCCACAGATATCGTACTTGTGAAAGTCGCGTTTGCCTTGCCAGTGGCCACTGTACATGTGAAACGGCGCTCTGACATCCCAACGCTGGTTATTTATGATTTATGCTTCTATAAATGATCCCGTTTTTATAAAATGTTTGGAATCAAAATAGTTGCCTTTATAGAAAAAAATAAATAAACATATATAACATCGCATCTTCAGTATAAGACATAGATATCAATTTTGGAAAGTAAACCAAGTATATTCTTGTTCTAGCGACCCTTCATTATCAAAGTAAACACTTCTTCCAATAGGAAGAAGTGTTTACTTTCACACGGATATAACCAAATTAGCGAGTAAATGCAAAAGAGAGATTTATATTTCTTCAAACATGTACTTATCGCTTTTTTGAAAAAATTACTCCCATTCCTAAAATTCTTATACTGAGGTTGTGAGATAGATTAGATTCTGTTACTTGTCCCAATCTCTTAAGACATGAAACAGTTACTTGTGATAGTAGGTAATGCAGTAGGGTAAAACCAAAACAAATCAAAATAATATTATTTTGCGATCTTACTAATAGCCCTTTGCCAAAGAAGAAATAGCGACAAAAGTTGAGAAAAATAATCCTTATGATAACTTTTGATTTTTTGGTAGGTTTTTAGTAGGTAATAGAAAAGTATTTTAAAAAGTTATCAAGGCCGCCGTAGACGGAACATAAAACAAAATAGCGTCAAATTAAAACAGAACGTAAAAACTTTTAAAACACGAAAAATGCAAAAATTGTCGTAGAACCGAAAATTGAAAGGACAAAATTCTATAAACAAATACATTTACAAAAAATTATCATACATACAACCTATGGTTTTCGCATAAAATAAGAATAAAACTTATGACGTCATAAGCTCACGACAATATTTTAAAAGGCAAAAGTGCAATTTGCATTACTATATAATAATGTTACTTTAACCCTAACATTTGTATTTTGTCCTGAAAAATAAATGTATTTTTCTTGTCTATCTTAGAACCTACTACATTACATTATCTACATCTTGAAATATACTCGTTAATGTAACAAATTGTATTCGTACTGGGATCTGTCACATTTCCATATCATAGTAGGCAAAAATGTTCAAATGTTTTGGACATGTTTGGGAGCATTTTAAAATTTAAACTAGAAACGCTGCGCGTTTCTAGGTCCTCCGGACGGGTGACAGCTAAAGCTGTCAATGCGAGTGCTCCGCACTCGTTTAGGTGAAGCTTGAATCAATGTAGAAAGCTTGATTTTTAGTTTCGATTTCAGATTCGTCATCAGCGACCTGAGAAACATGTAGGTACCGATTTTCAGTCGAATCGGTCCATAAATGATACATCTTGTCCGCCATATTGGCGCCGCCATACTGAATTTTGTAAATCTGATGTCATATTCGTTATCGGCTACACTAATAACCTCTACATACCAAGTTTCATTTGAATCGGATGGTAAATAAGAAAGTTATAGTAAACAATGAATATTAGGCTATGGGGACGCCACCATTTTGAATTTTTGAGTTACGATAACACATTCGTGATCTGTGATCTCGATAACACATACACACTTATTTTCAGACGAATGGCACCGTAGATGGCAAAATGTGTCCTGCAACTCTGCAGCCATTTTGAATTTTTCAATTTCGATTTCAGATTCGTAATCAGCGATCTCGAAAACTCCCACATACCGATTTTAAGCGGTGTGACGCCATAATCAACAAACATCGTCCGCCATTTTGAATTTTGCGATTCTGACGTCATAGTTCTGATCAACGTCGTCGATTTTCCCCGAGTACCGAGTTTTAGCCCAATCGGACGACAAATAAGGAAATTTAATTTAAATTGTTTACACACCGTGTATACATGATGAAATAATTGACTTTTCTCAAACGTTGGTAATATAACCTATAAAATTAAACTGACTGATTCGTAATGTCAAATATTTAAAAACCGATAAAAATAAACTCCCTAAAAAGTTGCAAATGTCACATTTTTCTTAAACGTTGGCAATTTAACCTATAAAATTAAATTGACTGACTTGCAATGTAAAATATTTAAAAATCAATAAAAGTAAACTCCCTAAGAAAGTATAAATGTCACATCAAAATAAAATAACCTAAACATCAAATATAAAACAACTAACTTAAATTGATTATGTATTATCTTCCATTACAAATACCTGAAAGACGTCTACTAAAATAACTAAGGGAGTGGCTACGTGGACGCCGCGGCGGACATCTATCATTTCTTAGCTGTCCGCCGTGGCAATTGGTTTGGATAGATACTATTTATTCTGTGCTATAGCGGTGTTCTCGACGTGGATCATACACACATACATAACAAATTTATTCAATATTAAAATCGTGTAAAACATTGCCTCCCCGGATCGTGATCCAGAGTCAACCGTACAACCACGTCGCACAGCGTCGTGGTGTTAGTGCGGTTGAGCGGATCGCGACCGGTTCGGCTCAATAAAATTACGTAAAGTAGACAAAACTCCTGCCGCCTGTGGCAGCTTAAAATCGTCATTAAAATTTTACATATTTAAAACTTAAATTTAAGAGCACTGAAAGTAAGAAAACACTGAAAAATTTGGATAAAAACGCTGAATTAATTTTGGTTGCTGAGACTGGAATAAACTGAATGGGAAGGCCCGTTCGAGGCAATGGACTAATACACCAATTTCCATTGACTACGTTTTCAGATAGTGTTTGATAAAAGAGACTTACGAATTTTTTTTTCGAATTTTTTTTCTTTACCGTTTAGCCGGAAAAAAATAATAAAGCTGAAAAACTTTCCCCTCTGACGTCAATTTGCACGTGACGTCACGATATGAAGCCGGCAACAGTGCATTGTCCTGATGCCGAAATTTGTATTTTAGTTTAATTTTTCAGTAGTTCAATCAGAGATTTATAATAAGTCTCTCAGAGTTCTGTCAGTATTAAGGAGGTTATGAGTCAGTAATATTTTTCGATTTTTTTCGTGTTAAAATACACTAACTTTGGGTCTGTATTAATTGAATTCAAATTTCAAAATATGGAAACAAAATCATGTTTTGTGCCATGTGCCATTGTTTTACGCAAAAATTGGAAAGACAAATAAATATTAAGATGTAAGGTTATATTAAAGTAGTTCAAATAGTTCAATGTCACAGAATCTATTGCGATGTTGTCAATTCTTGTAATTGATAAAAAATTAATAATTTAAAACCCAATTATTTGCCTTATTTGTAAATTATTTTGATATCAATAGAAAGTAAATGCATAAAAACTTCATAGAGATTATGTTTATTATAGGATAATTGTAATTAAACGGCAATTTAATGCAGGTAGAATTACCGGGGATAACGACGTCACGACCACCAATTTATTTAATTTTTATCTAATCCAGGTATTAAAAAATTGGGGTAATAATTATTTTGGTATTATTTCGACCTTACCAATGGGTTCATATAATTAAAATATTTAAAAAATCTTAAGTGTATTAGTCCATTGTGCCCCAACAGTCTATTCGCCGTTGGGAAGTTGTGATTAGTAGAAAGGAAAATTGAGTTTTAAAAGTAGTTTGAATTTTTCATAAAGTTTCTTGGCCAAAAGGGAATTTTACAATAAAAGGACAAAATACAAATTTACAAAAATACAAACAGGTGACAAACAATAAGAAAGAGAAAGAGGATAGGTACAGAATAAAATATGGTGGTGAATAGTATGTGATAGAAAGAAGTTTTGGTTAGATGACGTGGATCGCTGGCCTATGCGTAACGTTATCGCGTTGTGGAGCGACAGGGCCCGGGTTCAACTTTTTTTTTTAATATTTTGTAACGATTAATATCCTTTTTCACAAATTCTGATTGGATTTGACGACAGAAAAGTTCTTTCATTTCCATATAATAATTTATTTCTTTCATGTGATGGTAGTTGGGTTAGTTAGGTTGATTTTTATTTTGCTAAATAATTGTTAATAAATTATCAGCGCCGCAGGCAGCATTAGCGTCGCAGACAAAAACGGGGGGTGTGGGGGGTGTCCCCCCGCCCTCTTTTTCAGAGAATTGCATAAAATATTAAAATTACTCTGTGCGGCGGTTCAATAAGTCGTGCAAAAGCGAATGCGCATGCGCGGCGGACAGCTAAGGAATTATATATGTCCGCCGCGGCGTCCACGTAGCAACTCCCAATAACTAAATAACACATCTAAAATTATGTTTAGAAATATACCGTCGCATCTTCAGATGACGATTTTTCCGAATTATTATCACGATTATCAAAACAATACATACAAAGTCAATTATTGTTTTCGAATTTTGTATATAATTTTCATTTTAAACTGGTCATATTAAGTATGTCTCAACTGAAATCAGTTTGATCAAAGTTTAGATATTAATATTTTTTGAAGTTGCTTTTAATGAATCTTTATCGTTACAACTCACATTTGATACATATTATTTCGTGTTTCATAAAGTATATTATGTTATGAGAAAACTTCCTGGGAGGACTTTCTCCTTCTTATTTTAATTGATATTTACTTTTCTTCACCTTTTCTCAAATTTCACGTCTGTCCTCTCCAAAACCAAAAATATCCTATTGCCCCGATTCTCTCTTAACTTTTTTCTAAAATTTGTATTTGAAATGTCTAAACCTGACACTTTGGCTGCGTTCATCCGAGCAGATCGCTACCTGAGCGCTCCTTTACTGATCGGTGATCGCTCTGCAACCGGATGAACGGCTCAGTGCTGTCCGCTGTCGTTTGTCGAATTTGTCATGGTGTGATTGTTTTGAATTTGAATTGTAAATTGTAATTTGTAATCATAATTTTATATTAAGAGACTAATAAGAGTTTTATAATTATATTAAATTACGGTTTTTCGTTGTATCCTTCCTTAACTTTGCTCGTCTGTTGAAATGGAAAACAGAAATAGAAATTTAGTGCTATTTCTTGCGGGTGATATAGGTTTAGATATGAATATTGTGCAAAACATAGCAGAAGGATTCATAAATCCGTTGCCATTAAATGAATTAGAACTGCAAGAACGACATAGAACTCTCCGAAATAGACACTTTTATGAGGTTACAATAACGAAAATAGTCGAAAATGTAAATCTCGATCTCCTGCAACATTATAATGTACATTTTCGTGTTCATATGTCACGTCAAACTCTGCGTTCTACATTTTTCTTCTAATATATCAAATTTTCCGTTTCCGATCACTGATCAGTGGATCACTGAGCACAATTTTTGTTTGCTACAAAAAATGGCGTCCGATCCAAGAGCGCTCAGTGCAAGAAGTGCCGTTCAGCCGAATGATCCGCGATCGCCAGGTAGCGATCTGCTCGGGTGAACGCAGCCTTTGAAATTAACGACAGAATTAAATGTCAATACTACATATAACCTATAAGACCAATCTAACTGACATGTAATCATTTTTCTTAAACGTTGGTAATATAACCTACAAAATTAAACTGAATGACTTGCAATGTCAAATAATTAGAAACCTATAAAAATAAATTCCCTAAAAAAGTGTAAATAAATGTCACATTAAAATAAAATGACAAACTTCAAATATAAAATAACTGACCGAAATTGATTATGTATTATATTTAATTGCGAACACCGTCTACTAAAATAACTAAACAACGCATCTAAAATTATGTTTAGAAATATACCGTCGGATCTTCAGAGTATGATTTAGGTACATTTTTCCGAATTGTCCGAAAGAAATAAACAAACCCATAATTGCATTGCTCGCGATTATTAAAACAATACCCGCATACTCAATGATTGTTTTCGATGCAGATTTGCGAACAACGACATCACGTAACGTGTAATTCTATACAGACATGGGGAAACCGTAAGAAATATCTAATGAATTTTGTATATAATTTTCATTTGGAACTGGTTATATTGAGTATAATTGATCCATTTTGTTTCGTGTTTCATAAAGTATATTATGTCCTACCTGAGAAAACTTCCCGGGACTTTCGCCTTCTTATCTTAATTGATATTTACTTTTCTTCACCTTTTCTCAAATTTCTGTCTTGTCCAAAACCAAAAATATTCTATTGCCCCGATTCTCTTTCACTTTTTTCTTTAATTTATATTTAAAACGTCTAAACCTGACACCTTCAAAGTAATGACGCAAAGTGTAAATGAGTTAAACTTTTCAAATATAAAATAACTAATTAATATGGTTTATGTATTATCTTTACGAATTTTGCGATTCTGACGTCATATTTGCGATCGTCGATTTTCCCCGAGTACCGAATTTCAACCCAATCAGACGACAAAGAAGGAATTTCAATTGTTCACACACCGTGTAAGGATGAAATTATTTATTTTTCTTAAACGTTGGTAATGAATTAAATGTCAACACTACATATAACCTATAAGACTAAACTGACTGATTTGTAACGTCAAATATTTAAAAACCTATAGAAATAAACTCCCCAACAGAACTGACAGTCTGAATGTCACATTAAAATAAAATGACAGAATTAAATAATGTCAACACTACACGTAACCTATAAGACTAAACTGAGTGACTTGTAATGTCAAATATTTAATAACCTATGAAATTACTCTCTTTGACTTGTCTGTCACAAAGTGTAAACAACACGTTAAAATGAGTTAAACTTTTCAAATATAAAGTAACTAACTAAAATGGATTATATATTATCTTTAATTACATACGCCTCGTGATTAAAGCAATACACGCGAACTCGATAATTATTTTCGATGCAGATTTACGAATACATAGCAATATATATCCGTTTTCAGCGTGAATAAGGAATTTACGTAAATCAATTTCCGAAAAATTGTTCGCACACCCCGTATACCTTGAAATTAATTTTTCAAATCATTCAAATTCATCTGTGACGTCATCACTGCCGCGACTGGAAATAGACCTCAACTTTGACCGCTCGAGGCTCGCTTATTTTTGGAGCGGGACGAAAACAAAGAGGACGACTTTTAGATCGTTCAATTCTGTACGATTTCGATAGGGTCGTAGTATTTCGCCCTAGGAGCCCCCGTTTAGGAGTTATGAAGGTTTAAAGGAAAAAATGTCCAATTTTTCGCCTTTTTTCTCCTCGCACCGCCGCACATTTCGGCCGATATCTCCGAAACGAAGAACCGCACGAAAATGCCGATGGAACCGGAGGATTCCTCAAGAAACGAACTTGTCCTTTGGGAATTTTTATTTTTGAGCTAACTCCAACCGTTTCAGAGATATTGGCGAAAAACCGCAAAAATAAAAAGCGCGTTTCAAGGCCGAGAAAAGTGCGAAAACTTGCAATCTAGAAACGCTCATATCTTCCGAAATACGCCTTCGCAGGCACCGTACGGCGTCGCGACGCAAAGAACGAAAGTTCTAGTTGATCGGCATCGTAAATGGCGCGGCGCAAATCGAAAATCCGGCCCGATAGGAGCGAACAAAAAATGACATTTTTTTGACTTTTCGCCAAATTTCACGGTACTCTCCTACATTCTATCCCCTCAATCGGTTTTTCGGAAAAAAGAGATAGACGAATTTAATGAGTTAATTAAGAATAAACCCGACTAATTATCTTAACGAAATATGGCCTACGACAGAGAGAATTTAATTACGATCCGACCCGTACCGTCCCGGACTGGCGAAACGCGGCGTTTCTTCACATCTCAGTTCCCCCAGATCGCGTTGTGCGAGGCGTTTTCGGGCTACCCCTGACGCCGTAAGATTTTAATATATATGGACTAGAAACGCTGCGCGTTTCTAGGTCCTCCGGACGGGTGACAGCTAAAGCTGTCAATGCGAGTGCTCCGCACTCGTTTAGGTGAAGCTTGAATCAATGTAGAAAGCTTGATTTTTAGTTTCGATTTCAGATTCGTCATCAGCGACCTGAGAAACATGTAGGTACCGATTTTCAGTCGAATCGGTCCATAAATGATACATCTTGTCCGCCATATTGGCGCCGCCATACTGAATTTTGTAAATCTGATGTCATATTCGTTATCGGCTACACTAATAACCTCTACATACCAAGTTTCATTTGAATCGGATGGTAAATAAGAAAGTTATAGTAAACAATGAATATTAGGCTATGGGGACGCCACCATTTTGAATTTTTGAGTTACGATAACACATTCGTGATCTGTGATCTCGATAACACATACACACTTATTTTCAGACGAATGGCACCGTAGATGGCAAAATGTGTCCTGCAACTCTGCAGCCATTTTGAATTTTTCAATTTCGATTTCAGATTCGTAATCAGCGATCTCGAAAACTCCCACATACCGATTTTAAGCGGTGTGACGCCATAATCAACAAACATCGTCCGCCATTTTGAATTTTGCGATTCTGACGTCATAGTTCTGATCAACGTCGTCGATTTTCCCCGAGTACCGAGTTTTAGCCCAATCGGACGACAAATAAGGAAATTTAATTTAAATTGTTTACACACCGTGTATACATGATGAAATAATTGACTTTTCTCAAACGTTGGTAATATAACCTATAAAATTAAACTGACTGATTCGTAATGTCAAATATTTAAAAACCGATAAAAATAAACTCCCTAAAAAGTTGCAAATGTCACATTTTTCTTAAACGTTGGCAATTTAACCTATAAAATTAAATTGACTGACTTGCAATGTAAAATATTTAAAAATCAATAAAAGTAAACTCCCTAAAAAAGTGCAAATGTCACATTTTTCTTAAACGTTGATAACATAACCTATAAAATTATATTGACTGACTTGTAATGTCAAATATTTAAAAACCAATAAAAATAAACTCCCTAAGAAAGTATAAATGTCACATCAAAATAAAATAACCTAAACATCAAATATAAAACAACTAACTTAAATTGATTATGTATTATCTTCCATTACAAATACCTGAAAGACGTCTACTAAAATAACTAAGGGAGTGGCTACGTGGACGCCGCGGCGGACATCTATCATTTCTTAGCTGTCCGCCGTGGCAATTGGTTTGGATAGATACTATTTATTCTGTGCTATAGCGGTGTTCTCGACGTGGATCATACACACATACATAACAAATTTATTCAATATTAAAATCGTGTAAAACATTGCCTCCCCGGATCGTGATCCAGAGTCAACCGTACAACCACGTCGCACAGCGTCGTGGTGTTAGTGCGGTTGAGCGGATCGCGACCGGTTCGGCTCAATAAAATTACGTAAAGTAGACAAAACTCCTGCCGCCTGTGGCAGCTTAAAATCGTCATTAAAATTTTACATATTTAAAACTTAAATTTAAGAGCACTGAAAGTAAGAAAACACTGAAAAATTTGGATAAAAACGCTGAATTAATTTTGGTTGCTGAGACTGGAATAAACTGAATGGGAAGGCCCGTTCGAGGCAATGGACTAATACACCAATTTCCATTGACTACGTTTTCAGATAGTGTTTGATAAAAGAGACTTACGAATTTTTTTTTCGAATTTTTTTTCTTTACCGTTTAGCCGGAAAAAAATAATAAAGCTGAAAAACTTTCCCCTCTGACGTCAATTTGCACGTGACGTCACGATATGAAGCCGGCAACAGTGCATTGTCCTGATGCCGAAATTTGTATTTTAGTTTAATTTTTCAGTAGTTCAATCAGAGATTTATAATAAGTCTCTCAGAGTTCTGTCAGTATTAAGGAGGTTATGAGTCAGTAATATTTTTCGATTTTTTTCGTGTTAAAATACACTAACTTTGGGTCTGTATTAATTGAATTCAAATTTCAAAATATGGAAACAAAATCATGTTTTGTGCCATGTGCCATTGTTTTACGCAAAAATTGGAAAGACAAATAAATATTAAGATGTAAGGTTATATTAAAGTAGTTCAAATAGTTCAATGTCACAGAATCTATTGCGATGTTGTCAATTCTTGTAATTGATAAAAAATTAATAATTTAAAACCCAATTATTTGCCTTATTTGTAAATTATTTTGATATCAATAGAAAGTAAATGCATAAAAACTTCATAGAGATTATGTTTATTATAGGATAATTGTAATTAAACGGCAATTTAATGCAGGTAGAATTACCGGGGATAACGACGTCACGACCACCAATTTATTTAATTTTTATCTAATCCAGGTATTAAAAAATTGGGGTAATAATTATTTTGGTATTATTTCGACCTTACCAATGGGTTCATATAATTAAAATATTTAAAAAATCTTAAGTGTATTAGTCCATTGTGCCCCAACAGTCTATTCGCCGTTGGGAAGTTGTGATTAGTAGAAAGGAAAATTGAGTTTTAAAAGTAGTTTGAATTTTTCATAAAGTTTCTTGGCCAAAAGGGAATTTTACAATAAAAGGACAAAATACAAATTTACAAAAATACAAACAGGTGACAAACAATAAGAAAGAGAAAGAGGATAGGTACAGAATAAAATATGGTGGTGAATAGTATGTGATAGAAAGAAGTTTTGGTTAGATGACGTGGATCGCTGGCCTATGCGTAACGTTATCGCGTTGTGGAGCGACAGGGCCCGGGTTCAACTTTTTTTTTTAATATTTTGTAACGATTAATATCCTTTTTCACAAATTCTGATTGGATTTGACGACAGAAAAGTTCTTTCATTTCCATATAATAATTTATTTCTTTCATGTGATGGTAGTTGGGTTAGTTAGGTTGATTTTTATTTTGCTAAATAATTGTTAATAAATTATCAGCGCCGCAGGCAGCATTAGCGTCGCAGACAAAAACGGGGGGTGTGGGGGGTGTCCCCCCGCCCTCTTTTTCAGAGAATTGCATAAAATATTAAAATTACTCTGTGCGGCGGTTCAATAAGTCGTGCAAAAGCGAATGCGCATGCGCGGCGGACAGCTAAGGAATTATATATGTCCGCCGCGGCGTCCACGTAGCAACTCCCAATAACTAAATAACACATCTAAAATTATGTTTAGAAATATACCGTCGCATCTTCAGATGACGATTTTTCCGAATTATTATCACGATTATCAAAACAATACATACAAAGTCAATTATTGTTTTCGAATTTTGTATATAATTTTCATTTTAAACTGGTCATATTAAGTATGTCTCAACTGAAATCAGTTTGATCAAAGTTTAGATATTAATATTTTTTGAAGTTGCTTTTAATGAATCTTTATCGTTACAACTCACATTTGATACATATTATTTCGTGTTTCATAAAGTATATTATGTTATGAGAAAACTTCCTGGGAGGACTTTCTCCTTCTTATTTTAATTGATATTTACTTTTCTTCACCTTTTCTCAAATTTCACGTCTGTCCTCTCCAAAACCAAAAATATCCTATTGCCCCGATTCTCTCTTAACTTTTTTCTAAAATTTGTATTTGAAATGTCTAAACCTGACACTTTGGCTGCGTTCATCCGAGCAGATCGCTACCTGAGCGCTCCTTTACTGATCGGTGATCGCTCTGCAACCGGATGAACGGCTCAGTGCTGTCCGCTGTCGTTTGTCGAATTTGTCATGGTGTGATTGTTTTGAATTTGAATTGTAAATTGTAATTTGTAATCATAATTTTATATTAAGAGACTAATAAGAGTTTTATAATTATATTAAATTACGGTTTTTCGTTGTATCCTTCCTTAACTTTGCTCGTCTGTTGAAATGGAAAACAGAAATAGAAATTTAGTGCTATTTCTTGCGGGTGATATAGGTTTAGATATGAATATTGTGCAAAACATAGCAGAAGGATTCATAAATCCGTTGCCATTAAATGAATTAGAACTGCAAGAACGACATAGAACTCTCCGAAATAGACACTTTTATGAGGTTACAATAACGAAAATAGTCGAAAATGTAAATCTCGATCTCCTGCAACATTATAATGTACATTTTCGTGTTCATATGTCACGTCAAACTCTGCGTTCTACATTTTTCTTCTAATATATCAAATTTTCCGTTTCCGATCACTGATCAGTGGATCACTGAGCACAATTTTTGTTTGCTACAAAAAATGGCGTCCGATCCAAGAGCGCTCAGTGCAAGAAGTGCCGTTCAGCCGAATGATCCGCGATCGCCAGGTAGCGATCTGCTCGGGTGAACGCAGCCTTTGAAATTAACGACAGAATTAAATGTCAATACTACATATAACCTATAAGACCAATCTAACTGACATGTAATCATTTTTCTTAAACGTTGGTAATATAACCTACAAAATTAAACTGAATGACTTGCAATGTCAAATAATTAGAAACCTATAAAAATAAATTCCCTAAAAAAGTGTAAATAAATGTCACATTAAAATAAAATGACAAACTTCAAATATAAAATAACTGACCGAAATTGATTATGTATTATATTTAATTGCGAACACCGTCTACTAAAATAACTAAACAACGCATCTAAAATTATGTTTAGAAATATACCGTCGGATCTTCAGAGTATGATTTAGGTACATTTTTCCGAATTGTCCGAAAGAAATAAACAAACCCATAATTGCATTGCTCGCGATTATTAAAACAATACCCGCATACTCAATGATTGTTTTCGATGCAGATTTGCGAACAACGACATCACGTAACGTGTAATTCTATACAGACATGGGGAAACCGTAAGAAATATCTAATGAATTTTGTATATAATTTTCATTTGGAACTGGTTATATTGAGTATAATTGATCCATTTTGTTTCGTGTTTCATAAAGTATATTATGTCCTACCTGAGAAAACTTCCCGGGACTTTCGCCTTCTTATCTTAATTGATATTTACTTTTCTTCACCTTTTCTCAAATTTCTGTCTTGTCCAAAACCAAAAATATTCTATTGCCCCGATTCTCTTTCACTTTTTTCTTTAATTTATATTTAAAACGTCTAAACCTGACACCTTCAAAGTAATGACGCAAAGTGTAAATGAGTTAAACTTTTCAAATATAAAATAACTAATTAATATGGTTTATGTATTATCTTTACGAATTTTGCGATTCTGACGTCATATTTGCGATCGTCGATTTTCCCCGAGTACCGAATTTCAACCCAATCAGACGACAAAGAAGGAATTTCAATTGTTCACACACCGTGTAAGGATGAAATTATTTATTTTTCTTAAACGTTGGTAATGAATTAAATGTCAACACTACATATAACCTATAAGACTAAACTGACTGATTTGTAACGTCAAATATTTAAAAACCTATAGAAATAAACTCCCCAACAGAACTGACAGTCTGAATGTCACATTAAAATAAAATGACAGAATTAAATAATGTCAACACTACACGTAACCTATAAGACTAAACTGAGTGACTTGTAATGTCAAATATTTAATAACCTATGAAATTACTCTCTTTGACTTGTCTGTCACAAAGTGTAAACAACACGTTAAAATGAGTTAAACTTTTCAAATATAAAGTAACTAACTAAAATGGATTATATATTATCTTTAATTACATACGCCTCGTGATTAAAGCAATACACGCGAACTCGATAATTATTTTCGATGCAGATTTACGAATACATAGCAATATATATCCGTTTTCAGCGTGAATAAGGAATTTACGTAAATCAATTTCCGAAAAATTGTTCGCACACCCCGTATACCTTGAAATTAATTTTTCAAATCATTCAAATTCATCTGTGACGTCATCACTGCCGCGACTGGAAATAGACCTCAACTTTGACCGCTCGAGGCTCGCTTATTTTTGGAGCGGGACGAAAACAAAGAGGACGACTTTTAGATCGTTCAATTCTGTACGATTTCGATAGGGTCGTAGTATTTCGCCCTAGGAGCCCCCGTTTAGGAGTTATGAAGGTTTAAAGGAAAAAATGTCCAATTTTTCGCCTTTTTTCTCCTCGCACCGCCGCACATTTCGGCCGATATCTCCGAAACGAAGAACCGCACGAAAATGCCGATGGAACCGGAGGATTCCTCAAGAAACGAACTTGTCCTTTGGGAATTTTTATTTTTGAGCTAACTCCAACCGTTTCAGAGATATTGGCGAAAAACCGCAAAAATAAAAAGCGCGTTTCAAGGCCGAGAAAAGTGCGAAAACTTGCAATCTAGAAACGCTCATATCTTCCGAAATACGCCTTCGCAGGCACCGTACGGCGTCGCGACGCAAAGAACGAAAGTTCTAGTTGATCGGCATCGTAAATGGCGCGGCGCAAATCGAAAATCCGGCCCGATAGGAGCGAACAAAAAATGACATTTTTTTGACTTTTCGCCAAATTTCACGGTACTCTCCTACATTCTATCCCCTCAATCGGTTTTTCGGAAAAAAGAGATAGACGAATTTAATGAGTTAATTAAGAATAAACCCGACTAATTATCTTAACGAAATATGGCCTACGACAGAGAGAATTTAATTACGATCCGACCCGTACCGTCCCGGACTGGCGAAACGCGGCGTTTCTTCACATCTCAGTTCCCCCAGATCGCGTTGTGCGAGGCGTTTTCGGGCTACCCCTGACGCCGTAAGATTTTAATATATATGGACTAGAAAACGCTGCGCGTTTTCTAGGTCCTCCGGACGGGTGACAGCTAAAGCTGTCAAATTGAGTAACGCTTGAATCATTGTAGAAAGCTTGAATCATTGTAGAAAGCTTGAATCATTGTAGAAAGCTTGGTTTTCAGTTCCGATTTCAGATTCGTCATCAGCGACCTGAAAAACATCTAGGTACCGATTTTCAATCGAATCGGTCCATAAATGATACATCTTGTCCGCCATTTTGGGGCCGCCATATTGAATTTTGTAAATGTGATGTCATATTCGTTATCGGCTACACTAATGACCTCTACATACCAAGTTTCATTTGAATCGGATGGTAAATAAGAAAGTTATAGTAAACAATGGATATTAGGCTATGGGGACGCCACCATTTTGAATTTTTGAGTTACGATAACATATTCGTGATCTGTGACCTCGATAACATATACGTACTTATTTTCAGACGAATGGCACCGTAAATGGCAAAATGTGTCCTGCAACTCTACCGCCATTTTGAATTTTTCAATTTCGATTTCAGATTCGTAATCAGCGACCTCGAAAACCCCCACATACCGATTTTAAGCGGTGTGACGCCATAATCGACAAACATCGTCCGCCATTTTGAATTTTGCGATTCTGACGTCATACTTCTGATCAACGTCGTCGATTTTCCCCGAGTACCGAATTTTAGCCCAATCGGACGACAAATAAGGAAATTTAATTTAAATTGTTCACACACCGTGTATACCTACATGCTGAAATATTTAATTTTTCTCAAACGTTTTTATTCCAGAAATTGATGTACCTTTCCTTTGGACTAATCTCTTACCCTTTCTTTTTGCCATTTTTGCAACTGTAATGACAGATATAATATTAGATCTTAAATTAGAAATATCATATTATGATGAGTATCGAAGTGTCTTTTAAAGAAAGAGTGCTAGACGTTCCGCTGAATATACCTATAGAAATACAAAACCATAGGGTTTTGTTATTTACTTGTAATGAACACATGCATGAATCAATAAGTCATTGATATTTCTACGAAAATAATAAAAGTTCTTAGACAGAAACAACATTGTACAGACAGCTCTATTTAAATATCAAAAGTGTAATGTTTGTGATAAAAATTGTTATTAAATACGTAAACTGCAATTATTTTCGTAGGCAAGTAAAAATAGCACGTAATTCATTTTATAGATGCAATAAATGTGAGTCAAGACAGCCGTAGAAAACGGAATTAACTATGAAAGAGAATAGTTTTACTTACTGATATTGTAGTGTTGCCTTTCCAAATATGTAGGGGCGAAGAGCAAAAAAATTCCAAAGCAAAGAGGAGATTAATATTTAACAAATACTTACCTGAAACACACGTTACAAATTAATGATAGAGAGAGATTTAAAAATAATGAATGCACTATATAAATTACATACTGACACTGACTTGTCGACACGAAATCATACAAACAATATTTGATAACAATTGTTTTTAGTTATCATACAAATTTACGTACTATAGCCTACTTGGATAAGAATCATAAATGAAACTATCCTCATATTTACGTGAAATATATATATTTAGAATGTACTTATTATCACACATAAAGCGTTTAACATTTCATGTATTCTTCAATAATATGCACGTGTTCATGTGTAAATATTTCATGAAACATGTATTTACAATAGCATGAAAAAATAAGGAAGGCGTGATATTGCTGGACCATATCTTCAGCGGAGGGAATCGTAAATGTGGAAAAAGTGTAAATAGAACCGTGAAATAAATAGGTGGATCCTTAATTCTGTTAATATTAGAGTCAATTTGCGGCACACACTGATATTTCTTCGTATCTCTATAAATAAAGTTCATTGTCGTTGTTGATTTAACATTACTGTGGTCGCGTGTAATTCTATACACACATGAAGAAACCGTTAGAAATATGAGTTTAATCAAAGTTTGGACATTAATGTTACAGAAGTTGCTTTTAATGAATCTTAGTATATGTCCAACTTGAAAAAACTTTCCGGAAGTTTCTCCTTATCTTAATTATTGTGTACTTTTCTTCACCTCTTCTCAAATTTTGTCTCTGCAGTTCAAAACCAAAAATATTCCACCACCCCGATTCTCTCTTCACTTTTTTCTAAAATTTACATTTAAAATGTCTAAACCTGATACCTCAAATTAAATAAAATAATGTCAACGCTACATATAACCTATAAGACTAAACTGACAGATTTGTAATGTCAAACATTTAAGAACCTCTAAAAGTAAACTCCCTAAAAAAGTGTAAATGTCACATTTTTCTTAGACGTTGGTAATATAACCTACAAAATTAAACTGACTTACCTTTAAGGTAGTGGCTATTGAACCGCCGCGGCGGTTGCTTTAACTATATTTACGTGACCGCCGCGGCAATTGGTTTGGTTCCATACTACTTATTCCGTGCTATAGCTATGTTTTCCATGTGGATCGCTGGTCTATGCGTAACGTTGTCGCGTTGTGGAGCAACAGGTCCCGGGTTCAACTGCTGGTAACTGAACTTTTTTTTTTATATTTTGTAACGATTAATATCCTTTTTTACAAATTCTGGTTGGATTTGACGACAGAAATAATGTTCTTTTTTTTCATATACTAATTTATCTCTTTCATGTGATGGTAGTTGGGTTAGTTAGGTTGATTTTTATATTGCGAAATAATTGTTAATAAATTATCAGCGCCGCAGGCAGCAATAGCGTCGCAGACAAAAACGGGAGGTGCGGGGAGTGTCCCCCCGCCTTGTTTTTCAGAAAATTGCATAAAATATTTCAATTTCTCTGCGCGGCGGTTCAATAAGTCGTGCAAAAGATCCGCCGTGGCGGTTGCGTAGTCACTCCCTTAAATGTCAAATATTTAAAAACCTGTAAAAATAAACAACCCATCAGAACTAACGAAGTGTAAATGTCACATTAAAATAAAATAACAAAAACTTCAAATATAAAATAACTAACTTAAATTGATTACGTATTATCTTTAATTACAAACACCTGAAAGATGTCTACTAAAATAACTAAACAACAAATTTAAAATGCTACCGTCGGATCTTCAGATAACGATTTAGTCAGATTTTTCCAAATTGTCCGAAAGAAATAAACAAACAATAATTGCATTTTTCGTGATTAATAAAACAATAGACGCAAACTCAATAATCGTTTTCGATGCAGATTTGCGAATACACTGCCATATATATAGATCCATTTTCAGCATAATTAAACGACAATCGGACGAAAAATAAATTTTTTACTCGTTAACTCTGCTGGTTGAACTATTTAACTTTATCTCAGGGAGTCGGCTCAGGGTTAAATTTTCTATACTAAAAATTTGTTCTTTATTAACGTTACCTTTTGTCTACTTAATATAATTTTGATAATGTTAGAAATATGGACTTTAATTTAATTTCGATTAATACCTTTCACTTTCAAATGTTACATAAATTTCTTTCTTCGTAACTACAATCTTCTTTCCCCAATGTACATCTCCTTTCAATCTCCAAATTTATCCTTCCTATCTATTCTCCTTTCCAGTTTATCAACACTCGTACTTTCTCCTTCTTATTTTAATCATTACTTTTCTTCACCTTTTCCTATCACCCCGATTCTCTTTCACTTTTTTCTATAATTTGTATTTAAAACGTCTAAACCTGACACCTTCAAAGTAATGACGCAAAGTGTAAATGAAACTTTTGAAATATAAAAGAACTAACTAAAATGGATTATGTATTATTTTTAATTAAACGTTGGCAATGAATTAAATGTCAACACTATATATAACCTACAAAATTAAAGTGACTGACTTGTAATGTCAAATATTTAAAAACCTATAGAGATAAACTCCCTAACAGAACTGACAGTCTGAATGTCACATTGACGTAAAATGACAGAATTAAATAATGTCAACACTACATGTAACCTATAAGACTAAACTGAGTGACTTGTACTGTCAAATATTTAATAACCTATAAATTACTCTCTTTGACTCGTCTGTGTAAAAAGTGTAAAAAAGTGTAAAAAACATGAGTTAAACTGTTCAAATATAAAGTAACTAACTAAAATGGATTATATATTATCTTTAATTACATACGCCTCGTGATTAAAACAGTACACGCGAACTCGATAATTATTTTCGATGCAGATTTACGAATACGTAGCAATATATATCCGTTTTCGGCGCGAATAAGGAATTTATGTAAATGAATTTCCGAAAAATTGTTCGCACACCCCGTAAACCACGAAATTGATTTTTCAAATCATTCAAATTCATCTGTGACGTCATCGCTGCCGGGACTGGAAATATACCTCAACTTTGACCGCTCGAGGCTCGCTTATTTTTGGAGCGGGACGAAAACAAAGACGACGACTTTTAGATAATTGAATTTTCTACAATTTCGATAGGGTCGAAGTATTTCGCCCTAGGAGCCCCCGTTTAGGAGTTATGAGGGTTTAAAGGAAAAAATGTCCAATTTTTCGCCTTTTTTCACCTCGCACCGCCGCACCGTTCTGCGGATATCTCCGAAACGAAGACCCTTGCCAAAATGGCGATGGAACCGGAGGATTCCTCGAGAAACGGACTTGTCCTTTGGGAATTTTTATTTTCGAGCTAGCTCCAACCGTTTCCGAGATATCGGCGAAAAACCGCAGAAATAAAAAGCGCGTTTCGAGGCCGAAAAAAGTGCGAAAACGTGCCATCTTGAAACGCTCGTATCTTCCGAAATACGTCGTCGCAGACACCGTACGGCGTCGCGACGCGAAGAACGAACGTTCTAGTTGATGGGAATCGTAAATGGCGCGGCGGAAATCGAAAATTAGGCGCCGCAGGAGCGAACAAAAAGTGACATTTTTTGACGTCTATCGATTTTGAAAGCGACTTACGCGAATATTCTTTCGCGGACCCCCTTGTAATCGCGCAATCGTGTAAACGCCAAATAAAAGCAGATAGTCGAATTTAAAACTTTAATAAAAACTCTACCCCGACGAATGCGAGAACGAAATATAGCCTAAGCTCGGCGGATTTCGCTTACGATCCCGTCACGCGCCGCCCGACCGGCGAATCCGCGCCTTTCTTCACATCTCGATCGAGCAAAATGTGTAGGTGCGCACGGCGCATCACTTACATTTAGTCGCCTTCAACAAACACGATTTTAATATATAATGGATTGAAGACTAAAGCTGGCTACTTTTAATAAGCTATATCCAATTTGATGATGTGGATTTCTTCATGAGATTTCGTTTGAGAAAAGATAGAGTTTTATTAATTTTGGAACAGATAGAACATACAATTGAGACCATCACAGACCGGTATTATCTCTTGTGTTATAGATATAAATTCTGTAATATATAGTTACCCACCAAAGAGGAACATTTTGTTATTTATTTGGAACTGATACCTATTTTATGTTTCTTTTCTGTTCAGAAATCATTCTGTATCTCCCCTAAACCAGTTGTTGCTAACATTAAGGTTGTCCATTATTTTCAAAGGGCGACACAAATTTCATCCAAACTTTAAAAAACACTTGTAGGTTATGTTTAACTTTTCATGTGTGTCAAATAAGCGCAAATCAAATGATATCGCTGATAAATCAGTGATACCATCCCCGGTAAAAACTCAGTCACTTCTTGGCTACCTAGCCAATAGTTAAATATTGGGTGGAAAAACGGTTTGAACTTTAGCAGGAACTTTGACTGTCAGCTAGCCATAACTGTCAGCTACGTAACAGGCACTTTCAGCTGAGCATTGAAAAACCGGCCCTAAGTCGTTCGCAGCGCACGTACTTTGCCTTTTAGTCATTTCATAGTGAACGTTTAAATTATTTTCATTTCTTCAAAACTCATTAAATAATATATGTGCCGATACACACGGAAAATGCTAATTTTGGCGTTCGCGCGTTGGCCGTCAACCCTATAACTTTGATTATTTCAGGCGAAAACGGTTACATATGCGATTTTTTGCGAAATTCTGAGCTCCTTAATTTTCCCTTTCTGTTATTAAAAAAAATGTTGAAGTTTGACGCTATTTTGTTTTATGTTCCAACGAAAACTGTTTTTAATAATTTTCCTACTCCTGTGTAAAAAAATTCACATAAGAATTATTTAATCCTAGCTCAGCCCCCCCATAAACAATTTTTTTCTGCAATATTGTTGAAAAGGTTGGCGTATCAATGTATTTGTGAAAAATACCTTTTCTCTTCACAGTACACAAAGTTTGTTTTTAGTATGTTGCTCTTGACCTCTTGCTCTAAAGTCTTGATAATACATGTTCACTACGGATATTTTCCTTTACTATGTAGAAGCTAAACAAGCAAGCATTAGTGGCCTTAGGGTGATTTTTTTTTTATGAACCACGTACCTACTCGATGAAGAATTTGTAGTTAAATGAGATCAATTGCTTTTGAAGTAGATGGTAGGCGTTGAACTTTGGATGGAATTTAAATGTTCAGTCATTTTTTTTAACCGATGTCCTCAATTTGATCCGTATGTATGTTTTTTCTTACGTTTGTTCAGAATTCGAATATCATATTGTCAATATTATTGAGCGTATAGGATGCGCACAAGAAACGGCAGTTTCCATTTCAAATGAAATGATCACATTTCAATTCGGAAATGGCTACGGAACCATATTGTTCCTGCCCAACACGCCCTTGGTCGGCTTTATTTATTATTGGGACTCAAATTCTCCCAAACTCTTAACCAGCCACGTATTTTTGAGTAGCAAATTCTAAATAATTTTTCCTGTAATGTGAGTTTAGCAGTGAGTAGGGAAATGTTCCAATTATTTCAAGTGCCAGTGTCATCCAGCATGTAAACTGATAGTCATTCTTCTAGGCCGATTCGGGAAGGTATCGAGGTAGTCTGTGGAAAATTATGAAGTTTTCCCTATCAGCGTCTCCTTATAGCGGGGATTATTAAAAAGTATACTTTTTATACAAAGCCCAACACAAAGTTTGTGAAATACCTTCAAGTGAGGAAATGTTAGAATTTTAGTAAAATTGCCTGTTTGCTATACAGGAGTGATTCCATGTAAAAGCGAAAAGAAAAAAGTTAAAAATTATGTCATACCCCAACCACTTGAAATTTGTGTCATTTTGACGGATTTATTATCCTCTTACACCAAATCAAGCGCCTGCTCGATCGGTTAACTCTTTGTTTACTTATTCGGCATTTTATGCGATAAAAAATCTTTAACAAAATTGAAAAGAAAATGATTTTTCATCGCATAAAATGTTGAATGAGCAGGGTCTTGATTTGGTGTAAAAGGATAATAATTTCGACAAAATGGCACCAACTTCAACTGGTTAGGGTATGACATAATTTTTAACTTTTTTCTTTCGGCTTTTACATGGAATCACTCCTGTATAGCAAAGAAGAAAATTTTACCGAAATTCTTATATATCCTCACTTGAAGATATTTCACATATGCCTATCAGTTGGGGCTTGTATAAAAAATGGATTGTTAAATAATCCCCACTACAAGGAAACTGATAGGGAACACTTGATAATTTTCAGCAGAGTATCTCGATACCTTTCTGAATCGACCTATAAGAATGACTATCAGTTTACATGCAAGAAACTTTTGGGTTCTTGGAATAAAAAGCATTTTGACATATTAAGTATATATTTTCTTCAACCTCCTCCCAAGCCTTTAGCCAGAAATGAATTGTAGGGGGTGCTTAGCGGATTTCAGGGGGTGAAAAATCCATTATAAATTACGAAATTATACAAAATAGTCCCACATAATATGAAATGTTAAAATCTCGTCAGATGCCGAAATGTTCCCCCTGACTACAGATCTGCCTTCTCAATTCAACAAAATCACGGGTTTACTTTGAAGACTACTGAGTGAAATGTTATCGTAGTGTAAATTGTATCAAGAGCTCTTTGCAAAACACCCTCAATTAGGCATATAATATTTAACGATTTCATCTTTTGCGACAAATATCAAATCCTGCAAAGTGCAAATTATATCAAGAACGCTTTGCAAAACAGTCTCAATTAGGTATAGTATTAATCGGTTTTATTGTCAGAGTGCGTGAAAATGTATCACCACGAAATATAAAAAATTATATCAGGAGCTCCTTGCAAAACAATCGAAGGATAAATTCGCCGTTCGTTCATATTTGCATGAATATTTTAATCATAGAACGGGAAAATTTGTGGTTAGAGCGTAAATTAATCAAGAGTATCTTGCAAGGCAATCTGGATTTTTTTTAATCGACGTGCGTTGGTTGCATTTGGAATTTGAAACGTTTTAATTTTTAAATGTCATTACTCATAAAAAATACACGGAAAACTTGATGGTCTCGGAAGCACATGTTAATATTAAGTATCCGATTTTGCACAAATTGGAGATTACTCTAGATATTTCAAACAAATCAGGGGGGTGAAACAAAAAATAAACAATTTCTTTTTTTTTTTAGGCACCCTTTTCACTCTCATACGATAAGCAACTATTTCTCGTGCTAAATACAAAAAAAATACCATTTCCATGCTAATTATATCGCATGACATGACAAAAATTATTATCATTCCGTAAACAATTAGGCGATTAAATTTCTAAAATAACTAATGCATACTTTATTATGGCTTCTAAAAGTAATATTTTGTCGGAAAAATTGGCTGTAACGCAATTTTTATGATATTTTTTTAAATTTAATTTATCTGTTGAACTTGGAACCGTATTTTTAAAAATATTAATAAATGGTGAATAATGAATAAATCGATCGATAAAATTATTAATTTTGATTAAGTTTGTTTTTACACTTTACTGCAAGATAAGCCATTTATAATAGGTAGTTATTTAACTATAATTGTTTCCTTTGTGATATTCTTAGATTTATTTAGTATAGGTACCTCTTTACATTTTTGTTGTTAAAATTATTTTGATTTTTTGTTAATTATTTTAAAATTTATTTTATGTATAACTTGATTATTTATACAAAAAAATACAGATTTTAATACTTTTATGTGAATTGTATTGTTTATTACCAGTCATCTGTAAATCGGCCTTAATATGAGTACACCCTTCTATTTTCGTTTTTAATAATTTCTAGCATAATAGACAAACTGCATTTTTTGAGGTATTTATCTTAGGCAGTGTCTAACCGCGGCCCACTACGACCGTTTCAATATCCTTGAATATGTAAGTTGTTAAATTATGAAATAATTAATGAAATATTTTGTTCAAAGGAGTGTTTGATGATGCTGAGTAAGAATATAAAATTAAAAGTTCGATTAATAAACAGCTAATATATTTTTTTGAAAAACTGTCCCCAATTTCCCCCACATGCGCGACACGCCAATGAGGGACACCAAAGTTAATTACGTCAAAACAATCACATTTTGAGTATATAAGTACTTGCTACCTAAATTTGAAATGAATTAATTTTTTAATTCCATAGATACAAGGGTCTACTCATGAAGAGCGAAGCACAGTGTATATAGTCTGTTTTTAAACCAGGAGGGGTAAACATGAAAGTTTCATTCACACCATAAAAGTAACTAGAAAATACACTAAAACCTTTTTGGCGTTTTGGGCAACCAACAATACACGACTACAGTGTTTTTGTGTGTATTTTATTACATTATATTATGCGTCGACCTCTATTTGACCTCTAGATGTTTTATATAGCATCCATATCATTTACTCAATATAAAGGCACCAAGTAATTAGCCACTTTTACCTTCAAATGTATACAAAAGAGATTATAAACTGATACATAATGTGCAAACGATAAAATAGAAATTGTAACCAAATAATTTATGACATGAAATTAAAATTTTTATAATATGTCAAAATTTACGACTATTGCCTTGTGTAAATCTGGCGAGGGCCTGTCCAATCACAGATGTATAATTTAGCGCGTTAAATTTAAAACGCTCCTCCTGGTTTAAAAACAGACTATAGGATATCCAAAGTCAGTTTGGAACTCATAAAAAAAGATCGACAAAGGAATACTTCATAACGATAGACATGAATGTCGACCCACAATTTTTAATTACTGAATTTTAGAATCACTTTATAATTATTAAAAATATTGTTTCACTACAAAGACATCAAAAGTCACTGTAAAACGCATATTGGATAATTTTAGAATATTTATTGGCTCTGTCTGGGCAGAAATAGTAAGTATAAATAGCTATAAAGGGCCAATCCGATATAGTCCACTTTACTGATTATTAGATCACGATTCGTTGAACCGTGGCCGATTTTAACTAAGGATAACAGGATTCGTTGAATTCGTTCAAACATGACATTATTTTAACATAAATACAGGCACATTTTTAATGTAGTTTAGGTTCAGTTGTACTCTGATAATGCCAACGTGGTTAACGAAATGCGTGTTAGTACCCGAGTGTAGTGTTCTTCAAGTGTTTTGACGTTTGTGGAAACTACTTCAGACATTTATTCAGAGATCTTAAAGTGTTGATTTAAATGTTATCTCAGAAATTATATTCTCAGTTGGATTATTTTATTTATTTATCTACTTAACAATTAACTATAGAGAGTTCTTCCTAACGTAGAGACAAGGCGAAAACTTCGCCTCGTATAAAAAAAAATCCCATTCGATTTTTTGCATATTCACCTTCAGGATATGGCCCTGAATCAAGAGTTTACGGACGAAAACCTAGTCCCAATTTGCACAATAGAGAAATATACAGTAGTAGACTCACTCCCTATCTACTCCATGGAAAAAATGCGACTTGGTTTCGTTTTTTATGCTCTAGACCAGACCGAGTGCCCAAAGACCACGCGCACAAAGGGGAATAGCGCCAGTTTTAAAATCGAGTAGCGAACACCGACGTGCGACGTACCGAACTAAATGTCTTTGTTGGTTATGTCCTATGTTGTAATATAATCATAGCACAAAATTCACATAATTAGGAAACAGTCTCAAATATCAAAGAATATTGTCATGGTGTTACACGCGTAATAATAATGTAACGAATCAAATAGTTCATTCAGATTAGTACGAGTTCTAGAAAAATTGCACTGGAAGCAGCTGGAGGTGTTATTATTAAATAAATTCCTTAATAATTTAAATAACTTGCAGTACTCATTTTTCCAATTTTTCCAACAAACTTTTGAATACGAAAACAACACACCATATAGGTAATCTTATTTTGCAACTTTTGAACAATTGACCTATTCGCGCGCTATAATCGAGAACTAACTAACTTGTTTCGTACTGAGTGTAGCCCACGCGTCGATGGCAAGAGTGGGGGGTCATGGACAAAAGTAAGGGGAAGTGACCCACTGTATATTATTAAACTGTGCAATTTTTTAAACCATAGGATAACTTAACCTCTCATTAATAAACCGGCCCTTAGTCTTAGGAGATCGCCAGAGTTTTCATCCACAGAACAACTATGAGACACGCCGCTGACTAAAGGTTATCCCTGGAAACATAGACGTTTGAATGCAGATATCCTTATTAAGTTAATTCACGATACTGGAACATTTTCTTAGCTCCGAAAGTTTAGATCATTTATTTCAACTCCCTGCCCTGCAGAGGTGATCTAAGTTTTTGTGATCTTGGGTACCTATATATGATTAAGTGCCATTTTTCATTATCCAAATACACTGTAGCTAAATTGATAGGTGCCTGCTTTAGGTGTAAATATGTACAATAAAAATACATAGGTATGGAATACTTACCTAAGTAACAATATAATTAACTATTTCTCTTTTACTTTGGCAATGAGAAATAGTTTTCATCTGGACAATAAACTATATTTTCATTGTGTTTGATACATTATCCCTCGCGAAACAAGCATTCAAGACACCTACCTAAAAAAATTATACTTACATAGGTAGGTAGAACTGCTGTTATTCTCTTCTGTTTACTTTTTGTTTACGAATTTTACAACTTAACCAAATTCACACACAGCATACACAATATAGGCACTCGTTCATAACTAGAAATATACGTTACACGAAGTTAAATCAAAGAAATGGAACACTATTTAAGTAGAATTTATTTATTATTCAAAATTCACGAACTACCACTACCGCAGTGGATCTACCGTGCTACTACAGCAGGTTAACCAAATTACAAATCTGGTGACTTTTTGTCGCAAACTTTTCCAGAAATGCCATCCTAATCTCCAGAAGGACAAACAGAAAGGACTGATAATCTTAAGAATTGTCTGACGAAGGCAGTGCCCCTTCTTGACATCATTATAGACAAGATGCTGA
This sequence comes from Stenurella melanura, assembly GCA_963583905.1. Taxonomy (NCBI): domain Eukaryota; kingdom Metazoa; phylum Arthropoda; class Insecta; order Coleoptera; family Cerambycidae; genus Stenurella; species Stenurella melanura. The sequence goes on along the minus strand of OY757314.1, from coordinate 145,342,921 downwards.
AAACTATCATAGAGATTATTTATAGGTTGCGTATTTTTCTTATTATATTCGGTCGTACAACTTTATGATAATGTTGTCATTTTTGTTTTTAGTGGTTAATTTGGTGAATTTAAACTGTTTTTTGATTCCTCAGAAAGAATATTAAAAATTGCTTATTTTGACGTCATATCGCTCGCTTTGTTTTGATTCGTAGTCACGTGCGATTAAGCACTCCATATTGTTTATCCTTTTTGCTCCAATCCCTCCAATAATAAAAAAATCAGCAACAGATTATTAAAACATTTACGGTAATATGTTATCATAAGGAGTGCTCATTAATGCTTTAGTTTCAATTAAATTGTTTCTGAAACCATACAATAATTTCTTTATGGACAGTAATGGGATGACACTACATGAAATTTGACAACACCAAAGTACTTTGTTTTGATTTGCTATGTGAATTGCAATAATGAGAATGTTTTCAATCAGGCCGTTACTCTGGGAGAAGAAATTTTGAAGTACGGGTATGTAATTGACTATAGACAGACGAACACACTACGAAATATGTTCGTTTGTATCTGGATTTGGCGACCTAACATGGCGACCAATAGAGAGAACGAGCAAAACACGAAGGAGTGCTCAATCAGGCGATGGCCAATCAAAACAAAGTAAGAGAAGTGAAAATAAACCTTTTTAAATATTTTTCTGACTATTGCTTGTACACGATCAAGCGACTGTGTATTTACACTTGGCTACATTGTTCAAGAAGTATTGGTCAATCGCCCGAGGTTTATCATATCAAGTACTTTAGTACAGTGGCGCCACTATTTATTCCAAATAGAGATTCTGAAACAAAACAAGTCATATCAGCTGACGTTTATACTCCTTTTATGAATTTGTCAAGGACAAGTGCTTACGTCTTACGTCACGTCTTTTTATTTTATTTAAAAAATGGCGGCAGATGTGGACACAGAGATAACAAATAAAACTTGGCAAATGTGGTTTCCAATATTTATAAATTTAATGATGTCCGTTGTTACTTATTTTGTAACAGTAAGGTTAATACCGAAATTAAAAGATATGTTCATTAAAGCAAACCTTTTTGGAATTGATATGAGCAAAACAACTAGTGAAAAAGTGTAAGGTTATGTTTAGTATTTTAATTCCTTAAATTAACATCAAATTATATTTTTAGTCCAGAATCTCTAGGTGTTGTAACAGGATGCACCTTTTTAATAACACTGTTTTTATTTATACCGGTTCCATTTGGAAGTAGTATTTTTAATGGAGCTTTTCCTCACGATGAAGTAAGTTCAAACAAAATTAATCACGAGGGTTTACTGCTGTGAAGTATTCTGTACAGACGATATACTTCAAAGACCATATTAGATAAACCATTGAATCACTGTGATTGTTTAAGTAGTGAAATGCGATGTACACAGTTTCGTACAACAGCTAAACCCTTAGTTAACTGCGCTGGTCATTTTTCCGTTGTGTGAACGAAAATTAAAATTTTTTCTTTTATAGTTCGTGGAATTAATTGCAGCTCTACTATCTATTTGTTGTATGCTTTTACTGGGATTTGCTGATGACGTGTTAGACTTACGTTGGAGACACAAGTTGCTACTACCGACAATAGCATCTCTACCTTTACTAATGGTATATTACGTAAATTTTAATTCTACAACGATTATTGTTCCGAAGCCATTAAGAGAATTACTAGGATTTTCTGTAGATGTGGGTCTATTTTATTATATATATATGGGTATGCTGGCAGTGTTTTGTACAAATGCGATAAACATTTTGGCAGGTGTAAATGGACTAGAAGTTGGACAAAGTGTGGTGATTGCACTGTCAATTATTGTTTTTAATTTGGTTGAATTGAGAGGAAAAATGTGGAAGGCACATCAGTTTAGCCTTTATTTTATGCTGCCGTATACTGCGACTTCTTTGGCTCTCTTAAAACATAATTGGTAAGTTTTTGATTATATAAATATACTTTTCGGAACAATTTTTGAATTGTCGTGTGATGATTAGGTAATTTAATCTCGTTCCAGTTCCTTCACTTTTATATTTGAAATTTTGGGATATCTCTTGAGTCACAATAATGTATGTTTTGCATGTATTTTATGCAAAATCCTCTTCTAGTCTAAGCAGAAATTAAATTTTTCTACCGAATTCATTTCAAAACTAATAATCGATCTTGTATGTACTGTATACAGAAATAGAATAGAAATAGAAATAATTTATTGATGGTATCAACAATACAGTTTTACATAAGTCACATTACAGTTTTGAGATAAAAATACAAAGAAATAAAAAAATAAAACATACGCTAAAGTTTAATCTACAGAAATGTTCAAATACGTCACTGTGAACCTCCAGACATTTTATAGCCGTTTACGAAGAGAGCGTGTTGCTCTGTCAAGTTCATCTTGATGATCCTTTATCTGGGCTGCAATGCATCAAGATTGTCCACTTTTGATTTATGTGTGGCATTTTTGATCACTTTTATAAAATGGTAGACAGTCAATAAAAAATTACTCGTTAACGTTTGACAACTGAAAAGTGCTAGCCTAGCTTTATAAAGAACGATATGAGCTTTTCTCAAAAAGTTTTTCATTAATAAACGTTTTTTTTATTACATATTCTGAAATAGCTTGACAAGCATAGTAACTATGCCAAAAATTAAAGTTTTCTGACTGTTCCTTCAGGTATAAAAAGAATTATTGAAGTAGGCGCTCTCAAAAATGCTCGGAATATCAGATAGAGTTGTGATGGGAATTCGTTTAACCGCTCAGAGAACACCGTAGGGAGACAATGTCTATTGAAGGAATGGTGCGACTATTTTATTGTTCATTCCTTAATACAGCTTTGCTAGGGTCGAGAAGATAAAGAGACAAGAACGTACTATGCGATGGTGAACAAATACTAAAACCTAAATTTCGTTCTTCAATGAAGTTAGTATACTAATAAAAACATCTAGTACAAGAAATCAAATACAAACTGAAACAAAAATCGTTGGTAAAACCAACAGTGCAGACCTTGCAAACTGTTTTATCTAGAAAGCGCTATGAATGGGTATAACATTAGTTCTTCGGTCAACTTTTTCACATGCGGTTTTCTCGAAATCTGCTAGTCCTAGAAAAAAGCATATCAAATAAGAAAATTGCCACTCATTTATCTTTGTTTATTCTCAATATGCTAGGTACGTATTTCAACAGATAAAAAAGCTTACTACTTGCTATATTTACTCCTACAAAGTACTTTTGTGCAACATTGCTTTAGAAAAAGAATCATATTTTCTACACTTATTAAAATTTGAGCTTCAAATTACTTTTACCAGTGTATAATGATAATATGATAAAAATTTGAAACCAATTAATCGTTCCATTTTTTAATTAGGGGAAGTTAAACACTGCCGTCCTAAGGAAAAGCGTACTAACTAGCATTTTGTTAGTTTTGATATATTGAAAGTTTTAGCTTTTCAACTAAGAATACTATCCTTGTTTATAACACGTCATGCAATCGCGGAACCGAAAGAACAGGTCAGCTATTCATGTTGGTAAAGCTAAAAAGTTTTACCTTGGAATTAAAGGCATATAGGACTTATTTTTAGTACAATGCAATTAGGACATTTTGAATTATAAATATACTATTATGAGCACGTAGGACTAACAATATAAGAGTTTTTCACCTTCTTGTTGCATATCGGCCATTTTTAACTAGAAAATAGAATACATGCAAATGGGATAGAAAATGTAATAACCTGAAAAATACAATTTTTTGCAGATAGGACGTTTTTCCTTAGGACGGCAGAACAAATATAGAGTGTATTTGTATGTAGAGCAACTGATTGAGACATCGCAATTTTCAAGGACAATTTTAAAACTTAATAAGTTTAAATTAATGTAAAAATAGTACCCTCTTTTAGAATAGAATATCCTCTTTCCAAAGAGCCACAATTAAAGTTCCTTGCACAATTAACCAATTGAAAATTACGTCTGTCGACGAACCTCAGACCTGACATGCAATTCTACCGACTATATCATAGGTATAGGAACGAGGTGACGTCACTTTGTCAGGACTCGGCTGGCCGAGTGTATTTCTATTTAAATGCAAATATCTCTGTTATTGATCCAATTGAGCTGAAATTTTTTTCTAACGCTACTGACATGTTATACCTTATAATGAGAAACAAATAATGGAAAACTACTAGATCGCTAAATGACTCCATTCGAAAAGAAATAAAAATTGGATTACAACAATTGGGTTTTTTAGTTATACACGTATATGTAGTATACACTTCCGAAGTTTGGCACGATATTTTTGCAACTGATAGTTAATCCAAAAATAATGGTAGTCTTTTGGAACTTATTTCCAAATTTGAATAATAAGGGAGATATACGCCTTAAAAGAGGGATAATAAATTTCAGTTTTTCTGCAATATCTTCCGACTCCCTTAAAATATCAAATTCATATTTTAAACTTAGTCATAGGCCATATTGACACTAGTTTACATGGTATCAGTCAAACCCTCTCTTCTGATTAAGGTGTAGTTTTAGGGGGTGATAGTCAATATTTTCCACATAACTTTTTAATTTTTTCAAATTTCTAAAAGTTATTGTAAAAAACTGATTTTCAGATCATTAGAAATAAAAAAGGTATTCATGAGGTGGTTCATGAGTAATTTGTGTTTAAAGAACAACGTGCATTTACAACATTCTCTTAATAAATTCTTTTACACATAAAGAATACTATATGAAATGTTACTTTGGCATTTCTGTTATTTATTAGACTTTGATTTTTTTCTTTAAAATAATTCCAGTTTAATTGCTAATATTGATTACACGTTCTCTGAATTAACAGACGTTATTTTGACTTTGGGACAACATTTTGATAATGTTGCTGCAGCTGTAAAATGTTATGAAGATAAATTTATTATTCCCCTTTTAAGGGGTATATCTCGCATATTATTCATTTTCGGAAATAAGTAAGACACTACCATCAATTTTGGATATACTATCAGCTGCAGAAAGGTACGCTACAAATCCGTAATTATGGTAATAGTAGAGGGACTGTAGGGTATATTTAAATTTCTATGAGAGAATTGGTGTCTAAAATTTTGTTATCCCTTAAAGCAATCTTTACAAGTCTCTCTAGGGCCTAAGTTAAATATTGATCTGATGAGTCTTTTTTGTAGTATGAATATTCTATTTATATGGTTGCACATCCTCAGACTATATTATACGAAAGGTGGCAGTAAGCCAATGCATAGTATATATTCACCAGGCATTTTGTATCGAATACATTCTTTACTTGACTTATAGCAAAGTATGCTAAATTAAGCTTTTTGCACAAGTAATCAATGTGTTGTTCCCAACATAGATTTTCATCTACTATAGTTTTTAAAAACTTTGTACACGGAGAAAATTGTCCTCTAGGCATGGTGTTATTCAGATCACTAGGAGGTATTCTCCCTTGAAAAAGGTATAGGCATTCTGTTTTGTCAATATTTAATATAATGTAATATAATCTTTAATAACCGATGGAAGATCATTGACGAACAACAGAAATTTTAGTGGTCCAAGTGCAGATCCCTGTGAAACACCAATATTTATGTCATAATCATTTGAAACTGAATTTGATACTTTCACACGTATTTTCCGATCCGTTAAAAAAGATTTGATCAGATTCAGAGCAGACCCTCTGATACCAAATGTCTGCAGGTTACATACAATGAAATCAACATTAAGAGTATCGAAGGCTTTACTTAGATCAAAGAACAGCCCAATAACATATTTTTGCTGGTCAATTTCATCACATATAAACTGCAAGAGCTGGCAAGTGGCTGTCTCAACAGATTTATTGCGCCGAAAGCCATGTTGATATTAAGTTAGCACTTTATGTTTATTTAGGAAATTCATAATTTCTTCTATAATAATCATACATATAATAATTGTTACATTGTTGCATACAGTAAAAGACAATAATTGGTATGTGCAACATTTATTATTGAAATTTCCAGATAATTAGTGGAAATCCCTGACTCTTAAAAGAAATTTTAAAATCCCTTACTTTCCTGGTTGGTAGATTTCTGATATAGAGTCAGAAAATGTTCGCTAGGTATGACTATAAAACCAACAGAGAGCGAGGCAATTAGGCAACTTTTTTATCATATAACATATCGTACATCGTGTCACGAAAGCAACTCTGTTAGTGGTAGACACGTAATCTGCAGACATATAAGGCATAGCTGACCGCTTCGAGTTTTTAAGAATAATAGGACCAATGAAAAGAGTAAAGTACAGACGTAGTTATCTTAATACATTTGCAGTTTACAATATTTGCAGGCGAAAGCAAATGGGCTGTGTGTTCTTTTTATTTTGCAACACTTTTAAACACTTTCAAGAAGGGCAAGGAAAATTTTCGGCGTTTTTGCACAGAATATGGTAAATCGTGTATAGTGGTTTTAAACTTCAAAAGCTATCAGTTAATTGCAGATGCTTGAGGCTTTTCTGTATACATTCTACGTCCCTATTGATTATACATGGATTCTTAATTTTTCATATATTTAAGAACACGACATTTGATTGCCTGATTGATTTGCCAGAGCACAAAAACCTGACATTTATTTTTTTTGTTGTAAATTTATATTGAAATTTCTCTATCAAAAAATATGTAAAATGTATTTTTTCTTCTGCCATCTGAAGAATTAAAAATTATTTATATTTATGCCTGTTTAAAAATTATTGAACAGCCTAATCGCATTAAAGTATGAGCACCTGGCACTGGTTCTGCGTAATGGATACAATATATGGTACAAGTTGGATAATTTTTAAATGAATGTACAGTTGGGTAATGTTTTCTTCCACCAATCAAATCTTATCAGACAAGTACAGGTACAGTCGGTTAAAAAACCTGTCTGAAAACTGGTTACATTATTTCCATGTATATTTAAAGCATTGAGTGAACATTCTAGTTTTCATGTTGTGTTCGATGATTTGGCGTAAAACATCATGAAACGGAAAAAGATCAGACTTTCTAATGCCCTATACTATTCTCTATCTTCGTTATACCTCAGAGATATGGAGCATTATATAGAGATATAGATGCTTTCTAGATGTGGCTCATGAGCGACATTTATTATGAATTTTCTAGGCAACTGATTGTACTAACAGCTCGATTCTCGCGAAATACATATTCCAATGCATCTCTTTAGTACGATCTTCTCCCACGGATCACAAAATGGCTATGAACACATGATTACAGATAGGCCGTTCGGCATGAGATACCCCGACCTACGATTTTTTGTGAATAATTGTACATCTAGACTGGGATACTTGTGTTACCTGCGAGTTTTGAATTTCCATCGCACTCTAGAGCAGGTGCATATTACATATTATGTAGTTAACCATTGAAGAAAATACATTAATGATGTATATAATTTTATTGATCATTTTCATTTAACACAAATCCTCATAATAACATTAAATAATTTATTATCTCAGATAAATAAGAGTGCATACAGAACAAAATATTCTTGTAAAAATAAATAAGAGTAACAATAATTTAATAATTACAAATTATAAGGAACTTTTCCTGACTCGTCTCGAACTTCTTTGCTTTCAATACAGAGTGATCACCAGTTTTACATCAAACTTAGATGAAGTGTATGACTCAAAGATCCAAAAATTGTAATCCGATTTGTTTTCGAATTAAAGCATCTTAAACGCTTATTAACAAAAAAATACTTTTAAATTGTCAAACATTAACACTACACTTTAAATTGATTCAAACTCCTCATTTACAAACATTGGGACTTACATTCTTATGTTTTTTCCAAAGTTTGCTTTAATCTACTAGAGTTTGCAATAGATCACCCTGTGTTTACTTTAAATCAAAGATTAAAGATTTATTTATTTTTTGCAAGTGTTGTATGGTTAAAATGCATATAAATAATTAATACACAACAGTCAAATGAAAATGAAACTAACCCTCATAATAATCCATTTTCGAATAAAAATTAATAAGCAAAAAGTCATATCTCCAGTCATGGTTGTTCACGAAAGGTGGTGCAAAATATGAATCGCTATATTTGTGTGCCCTTGTAAGTTCGGTTTTCCCATCGATATATACCCCGTTTTCGATCAAGTCTTCTACGTAACTCTTATCTATTTTTTGCTTATCAATTTTATCCCAATTTATCACATTTTTCGGCTTACTGGCTAAAAATTCGACTATTTGTGCGGCGTCGTTACAATATTCACAAAACCAACCCCCGTAGTGATTCAAATCACCCAATATCAAGCCTCTGTACAGTGGGGTTGATAAAGTTTTGTTATCCGTAAGTAAATTTACTTTGTTATTGAACGATTCTTTTAGGAAAGTCACTGTACACGCGCCCCCACCTATGATAGTCCTACTGGGGTGCATCCAGAAGAACCCGAACACTGACCAACGGAAACGGAATTTTATCGGCTGCGGCCACTGGTCGTAAAACTTCAAAAAAGTGAGGGCATCCCTGTTTGGTATCTCGTTGGAATCGCTTGACAAGATGATGTCGTCATTCCTTAAGTTCTTTAGGTATTGCTTCACCCTTTTCCACAAGTGTTGCCTTTCGTCTTGTATGTATAATATTTTGTTTTGGAACTCCTTGAAAAATTTGTTGTCCAACTTGCTCTGCAGGTAATCAGAGCCGTGATCTTCGTACAGAATAAATAAATCGACTATGCTACCTACAAAATGAATCCAAATTGAAGATTGTATATAACACGATGTCAAATGTATAGCCAAGTGCAATTTATCCATGCTATAAGCATAAATAAGTTGCTCTCGATAGTAAGTCCTATATTATAATGTAGATAAGACCATGGGTAAATGATATGTCTGGTTTTTATTTGGCCTTTTTGAGTTGTTCTTTAGATATTTCAACACAACTTCAAAAAATCAGACTTTTTCAAATTCTAGTTCTTGTAAACTACTTAGCGTAAACAAAAACTATATAAAAACAAACACACTAATGAATGTAATACCATATCGTTGCTCCGGAAGAAAAGTGACACAATTAAAAAAACATAGTTTTGCAAAAAAGAGAATTTAATTAAAATAGTTAACATTTTTAAAGCTTTGCTGAATAAGCTATACTTAATGAGAAAGATTTAACTATTAGTTTTTCTTTTATATATCACTGCTATTAGAGCAAATCTATTGATTTAATGCAATGCATTCAGTTTAGACACACGACTCGACTAAACTTATGACGTTATTCAAGATTGACAACACTATAATCGTGATATGGGAACAATGACGCGCGTAAGTGGCAAAATTGAGGCATTTTATTTATGACCTTTTCCTATACATCTCTATTGTATTTGTGAACTTTTTGTGCAAGAAAGCCAAAACATACAAATTTTGAGTTGCGTCACTTTTCTTCCGAAACGACGAGATATAACTTTTATATCTGGTGTTTCATCTCTCACCGACAAGCTCTCATACCTTCCTTAGTTTTTTTCAGATCAACCTCAAATTTTTGCAATTATACAATCAACAAAATTGATTGTTTGAATGTTCACAACTACCTGCATACAAACTTAAGCTATACAAACTTAAGCTATATACAAATCGTCGTCTATCTCATGAAGTGTCGTATTTCAAAAAAATTGAAATTTGAGATAGGTCAGCAAATATACTTCATTTGACTTGTTCTTGCATCTCACGAACTGTCATCGGTTAAGCACGTATACTATACGAGAATGGGTACATATAGACGTTGGTGTATCTCAATTTAGTTACAATGAATTTCTCATGAACTGACAATTTTTTTCTGAAAATTTTGAAATACGCATTCTTAATATAGAGTTATGCCCGATAACTACATATTCCAGTACACAGCATAAGCAAAAAAAAAAAACAACGAAAGGGCAAGTTTTATATGTTTATCGTTCATTTTAAAAACCACCAAAACTTAAAACAGCTCTAGTGCTAAATCACGAAATCTGAGATACGACACTTCGCGAGATAGACGACGAAATTTTTGGGAGAAAATACTCATTTTTAGTATCAAATAGTTAAAATATGTCATTTATACAAATGCACTGTTAATGTTTGCTGACTGAATAACTGCTAATGTAGGTAAATTCAAATTTTTCGATCATGGTGTGCTATGAAAAACAAAATTTATTAGTCTTTCTACAATGTCAAAATTCTTTAGGATACCTATAAAAATGTCTGCTTTATATGAAAATGTCCGAAAATGATACCATTTTCCAAAATATATGTACAGGGTGCGCTAGATATTTACAGAAATTTAAAAAACTACAAAAGGTGAAGTATCTTTATTTGTAAAAATGTTGAGAAATGGCGTTAAAAGAAAATGTTATGGATCTAAAATTATAAAACCTTGATCAATTTATTTTTCTATTCTTTTCAATCATTAACCTTTTTATAAACAGTTTTTAAGTGTTACTAAAATCTAATCTAATATAGGTACGTCAGCAATATTTATTGTTGTCAGTGTCATGTCATTATATTCGAAGTAGCAAAATGCTAAGAAACAAAAAACTGTTTATTGTTAAATGTTGTAATTTGGGGGAGGATATTCTCCATAGTGGAGTCACAGGAAAATTTCATGGCCGAATTCCTTGATAGCTTGGTAGCTCTGTTCTAATTCCTATGAATTTTTACTAATGGAATATTAAACTATCAACACAATAACAATTTAGATAGTTTAAAACAAAGAATTAGGAACAACTCTGTTGAAAAAGAGGAGAAAAATAATTTTGCAGTTGAAGGTCAAGATTTCATAATTATTGTCTGTAGGTTTTAATTCATAAGTAACATTTTTTTTACTACCATTTTTCCAATTATTTACAAATCATGTCACTTTACTCTGTAATTTCACATTTTTTTATTTAATCGGTAGGTATATATTATAAATTTTGAAAAAGTAACATTTTTTGACTCTCCATAAAAAGCGTTTTGATAAAGAATGACTTCCTCGTAGGATTAAAAATAAAAGAGTTTTCCCTCTTCCAAACTCAATCTGTAAACACACTAAACATATAATATTTTAAATTGTATAAAAATATCATATATTTGTACAATTAACTTTGTGTGAACTGTGGAGAACTATCAAAACTTTCTACAATTTCATTACCATATCAAACACTCTGCTTTAAGATTTAAAATAAGCAATGAAAATAATGCGATAAATGTTTATCACAAATATAAATAAATATGTCGAAATACATGTTACATCTGAATATAATTCTGTTACCTAATTCATTGATTCTGATGTCGGCAATGTGTTCCGAAAACTTGTCAACTTTAAAAAGGTAAATCAGCCGCCTTTCAAAAGTCCTTGGCCCCTTGATTTTAATAGGCTTTCGACTAGCCAATACCGCCCTCCACAGCACTTCTGGCTGCCCACAGTCTTTTCCGTGCCATCCCGGCAAACATTTACATTTCCAATTGATTTCCTTGGAAATCTTCATCGAGGGCAGATCCGTCCCATCCTTGAAGCACAAACTCGAATTGAAATCGATAAAACTACGTCTAGTATTAACAGATTTTAATATTATATTGGTGTTTAGAGTATGATATGTTGGGGTTACGTCTTTCACGTCTTCATTGCTCTTTAGAAACGATATCTTAGTGTCCGCAACAGGCTTGGTAGTTTTGACTTGCAGGAAGAAATACGACGTTATTAGAAATATCTGAGTTAAGAGCAGTATCCATATGGATATTCTCTTTAAGTTTAAACGAAAAGTATACATTTATTTTTAATTAACACTACATAACCTAAGTTTCTTTTGTTACATAAAGCTGGAAGATTGTTTTGGGCGTGTAGTTATTAGGTGTGTGTCGTTTTTTAATTTTCATGTTTTCATTTGGACCACCGCCCAAGTATGTTAAAAAAAAGACACCCGTGATAATTTTGAATTCACGACTTCATTTCGACGATTTTGCATTTTTGACGGAACAGGCGTTGCCGGATTGGCAGATAGGATTAGTCGTATTGGGTCATTACCAAATTAAGCAATTTTTCGCCGTATACCTGGTCGGTATGGGTACCGGGTAAAGTGACCACATGATGTTATTAGTGTAGGGAATGGCGTGCAAATTTGACGACGAAAAGATACCGTCTGGCAATAGAGCAGTAGCAGTGACGTCACAGTATTGCCAACTGTCAGTTGCCTGGGTGGTAAATTCAGAAATTTGACATTTGAGTTGGGGTCAATTTTTGTTCAATATAAATTAAAGTGGAGGATTTCTTAACATCAGATAGATGTAGTGATGTTTATAAATATATATTTTTTAAATCTACTGTGAGAGAAAATTTTATATATACTTTATTAGTGTTGTTTTCACCAGTGTAAAGTTTGGTGTCAACAACTTTGACATCTTTGTGAACCCATAAATTAGTGAAAATAAAGGCTATATTGGATTTTTTACATTTTTTGTACATATATAATATCAAGACATATTTTAGTAAATGTTTAATTAATATACGCTCAGTTACAGCTAGGCAGTGACATAGGTTAGGTAGTATTATTACACTAGGTTAAAAGTTATCAAAATACTCATTGATTTATGCCAATATATCAATCATATATTAATGGTTTTATAAACCTATTGTAAAATCTACGTTTTTTGACGATTTATAATATTTCCCTTCAACTTTTTATTGATTTATATCTTACTTTTGTTAGGCTCAAAAGTTTGTAACGAGTGTAACTGTTTATCACATTACTAACAACTATCAGAGGTTTGTATTATGAAATGCAGGAGTAATAGTAAATCTAATAAAAAGATAGGACTGTGAGATCATTTCAGTTTCCATTTAATTTAAATTGCGAAATATGCAACATAATACGCTCCGAATACTTTATATAGCTTGGTATCTGTTCTGATTCTTACAATTATAATAATAATACTTTATTACTAGCATAGCTAAAAAAATACAATAATTACAAAGGTTCAAAATATTGATAATGTACACAAATACAATACCAGTGAAGGTAAGTGAGCTAAAACACAACAGAATTTAAAAAATAACACACTTTTAACAGCATCGTCTACCATCATTGAATGTTTCAAATTATACATATTATACATAATTATAAGGGTAAGTATGAATAATAATAGTCTTATAGTTTAGATATAAATTTTATTTACAAGAAGGGTCACAATGGTTCATTAATTCAATGCTATATTATATTTTTGAAAAATTGTCCAAGGATATAGTTTCAATCTCTCACTTTTAAATCATATAGGTTGGCTCCATTAATACATTTCAGCTTAGAAATGTAATGAGGGGACTCCTAAAATGTAGAATATAAATAAAATTATAATAAATTCACTGAAATTCACTTACCATATCGAAAATTAATAACTTTTGATAGGTACGCAAGATAACACGCCGGTTGAAAAACACAAATAAAACACTAAATTAAAGTCAGATCAATAAATCGCGAAACGAATAATAGACGAAAAACACCCAAAATTGGTGTGACACGAAAAAAACGTTTAAAAAAGCACTACAAATTCTTTAAAAACTCGAATTAATCAGAAAGCACACAAATGCAAAACTAGGTCATTACCACCCAGGCAACTTTGGCGGCCATGTTGTGACGTCAGCTGCTACTGCTCTATTGGTAATCGAAGAAAGTATATAACCGCGAAACTTTTTTTTTCTGGAATATTTTGTTATAGTGAGGGGATATATATTCAATCAAATGGTTACCGGTATCTTTGATTTTAATAAAATCAAAGCCGATATCTTCCATAGGTAGTTAGTATATGTACTGCACATACTCCAATTACGCTGGCAGACGAAACTTCCAGTCGGTGCGCGGTAACCGGAAATATAAAAAGAAAATGTTTAGTTACCGGACCAAACCTAGCTCAAAATCTTTATTTTTCGTGATGGCGTGTATGGTACTGTACCAAAGACTAGAGAATTAACAAGATAGGACAGTCAGACGGAGAAGACGAAATAGACGAGGACGGTTGTTAACTCCAAATTAAAGGGACACGACATCCTCCGGAAACGGTTTCGGGCTTTGTCGGGTACGCATTAAATGAACTTGACCAAGTCTACTAAAACACAGGTTGGCTCATTAAAATCGGTAAGTACTACGTCACGTGTAGACTTCGATGACGGCCGCGTGTGGCTGTTTTTTAATTTTTTTTTTTTTTTTTCATTTTATAGAAAAAAGTTTCAGAATTATTTTATCACTGAACTCTATCCTAACTAAATAGATACCTAACATATGAACATAGAAATACTTCATGTGACATATGTTACGAAGCAGCCGAGTTCGGTAGTTCTGTCAGTACAGTGTTGTTGATTTTTCACTATTGGCCCCTCTCTGTCTCTCTCTCTCTCTCTAATGTTACCGTCTCCGTCTGATTGTCACATTGTGGCAACTGCGCGATAACTCCAATATAAATGTCGAGGTCGATGGCGCCATTGCCAAAAGATAAAAGGTTTTCCGCCGGCTGTCCTATCTTGTTAGTTCTCTAATCTTTGATTGTACTGTGGCAGACATTTCTGTCAGGTTTTTGAGCAATTTGCCATCAAAGTGGCGAAAAATTCACAAAAAATAGTTAAAATTGGAAAAACGTCTGCCAGGCCAGCTTATGGTTTACAAGGCACTAAAAGACCCTAACCATGGCTGGCAGACGTTTTTACCAAATTTAACCACCTGCCAAAGGATTAATAAGTGTACTGATTTTGAAATATTTTATAGGTATCCCTCAAAAGTGTTTGTGGGCGATACGTTTTGCTACTTCTCTGGAATGACTTTTGCCGTCGTGGGAATATTGGGACATTTCAGCAAAACCACTTTGTTATTTTTTATACCTCAGGTGTTTAACTTTTTGTACTCTATCCCGCAATTGTTCCATCTTATCCCTTGCCCGAGACATAGGCTGCCTAAGTTTAACTCGAAATCAGATAGATTAGAAATAAGTACAACCGTTTTTCGATATTCGGATCTTAGCTTTTTAGGAAAATTCGTGGTGAGCATATTCCGCCTTTTTAGACTGATCCAATGGCAGGAAAAAGGCGATTGCGTAGTTACTAATAATTTCACTCTTATTAACTTGGTTCTTTTTTATTTGGGCCCTTTACATGAGGCCAAGTTGACTAGTATATTGATAGCGATACAGATTTTCTTTACTTTGGTCGCTTTTATCGTAAGGTATCCCTTAGCCTCTAATTTTTACGATGTGTAATGTTTAATTTTATAGAAAAAGTTATAGGATTTAAATATATTATGTAATATAGTTTGAGAATGAAACTAATTCATGTATTTTTGTATATGCAGATTCCAAAGAGTTTACTAACTTTGTTGTACAGTGTAATATTCTTGTTGTAAATAAAAATGTTTGCCTTACTTTTGAACATTTTTTTCTACTCCCGTGAAAAATGGTTAAAAGGCTTATTTTCCGTTGTGATTCACTTTGACACAGTTGATTAATTGCTATATAATCTGAGTAGATGCTGTGAGCGACAGAAAAAGTACGACCGTACAATATATTCATAGCAACGCATATTTTGTTTAATACGCCGGTCATGCGATGTGATATTAACACAATGCGTTTTTGGTGGTGAAATTCGAGATTTTTTATTTTTATTTTTTTATAGCTAATCGGCGTTTGAAGAAAAAATAGCATATTTTATTCGGAGTAAAAGCCACTGTGACTCGTCTGTAATTGCCAGACGAACGAAGCTGCAGACACGTTACAAAAGTATCACTTTTACTCCTAATAATAATAAAACAATAAACTATTCCTGCGTGTTGCTCACATATTTTATTCTACTGACGTTTGGAAAAAATTGTTAAACCGAGATGTTCTTTGTATTTTAAATTTGACATGTATATGCTTTTATTACTTTTTTGACAAAAATTATAAATTTAATAAGTTGAAGCAAGAAATCTAATTTCAACAAAGATATCTTTCGTGCGATATGGATAATCCACTCGAGTTGTACAGTATACTTTTTCTAAGACCAGTTTTAGAAAAGACTACACATAAATTTTAAAAGATTCATAAACATTTACACACACACTGAAAATTACAGCTCACGCACTAACTTGAATTTTTGAAACGAGTAGTTGGCTATGTACTTAATATACGTATGACTGACAGCTTATGCACTAACTTGAATTTTTCTTAACGAATAGTTGGCTATGTACACTATTGGTCGGTTTCATATCCATGCTAGACAGAACATGAAATATATCCTATAGAGTGTACAGAAAACACCAAATATGCATAAGGAAGTAGAAAAATATTGTTTCCGTAGTTAGGAAAACTTCAACGTTTCCTAACTCATTAGTATTATACTGAAATATAGAACATTTCCAGTCGTCAGTAGAAAAAGTTATTAACAATAACAAATGCAGGCACAAGTTGGGTTTTTCTCTTTTGTCGATGCCCTGAGAACTAAGCAAGATAAGGGTAAAATGTAGTTATATGTACCTTTTTGGTAGAGCATAAACTTCTCGAAAATAATGGTTATAAAAAAAACCGCTGCCTAAGGAATCACTACTTCCACATCCAGATTATTCGTCCAAGTCACTTTAAAGGAAACATCTTGACTATATTTGCACTCTAGTATGTGGAAATTATTGGTCATAGAATTTTAATAATATTTGGGGTAGATGTCATAGAAAAGTTTGAGGAGTTGGTTTCTACCATATACGTTAAAAATTAAGTTTCTAGTTTACCGTACTTATTTTCCACTATTTACAACCTACCACCTCAATGGAGTCATCTCAATCAGATGTCACTACAATACATACGTGTACTAACTTTCAAGTGAATATCTCAATTTGATGTTATCAATCCCATTAATAATGAAGCGGAGGTGGTAGAGTTTGAAAAATATTAGAGAGAAATCTGAGGCCTTGGTTTCTAGTATATACACCGAATCCCAAATTTCTGTAGTCTTACCAGCTTGCTTTACTTATTTTCCCCTATTTGCCCCTATTTAATCCCCAACCCTTCAACGGCATCATCTCAAATTATGATCTAGTTTCAGACGTCGTTATAATACATACGTGTACCAAATTTCAAATGAATATCTCAATTTTATTTTATCAACCCTTTTCATATTGGAGTAGGGGTGGTTGGGTTGAAAAATATTATAAAAAAATCTGAGGCCATAACTTCTTGTACATACATCGAATTTCAAGTTTCTGTACTCATACCAGCTTGCTTTACTTATTTCCCCCTATTGACCCCTAAATAACCCCCAACCCTTCAACGGAATCATCTCAAAGTATAATCTAGTTCCAGATGTCGTTATAATTCATACGTGTACCAAATTTCAAATGAATATCTCGATTTTATTTTATCAACCCTTTTAATGATGAAGTAGGGGTGGTGGGGGTTGAAAAATATTATAAATAATCTGAGACCTTGGCTTCTAGTACATACACCGAATTTCAAGTTTCTGTAGTCTTACCAGCTTGCTTTATTTATTTTCCCCTATTTACCCCTATTTAACCCCCAACCCTTCAACGGAATTATCTCAAAATATAATCTAGTTCCAGATGTCGTTATAATACATACGTGTAGAAAATTTCAAATGAATATCTCAATTTTAATTTATCAACCCTTTTCAAATTGGAGTAGGGGTGGTGTGGGTTGAAAAATATTATTAAAAAATCTGACGCTTTGGCTTCTAGTACGTACACCGAATTTCAAGTTTCTGTACTCTTACCAACTTGTTTTACTTATATTCCTCTATTTACCCCAAATTAACCCCCAACCCTTCAACGGAATCATCCCAAAATATAATCTAATTCTAGACATCGTTATAATACATACGTGTTCGAAATTTCAAATGAATATCTCAACTTTATTTTATCAACCCCTTTAATGGGGTAGGGGTGGTGGGGGGTTGAAAAATATTATAAAAAAATCTGAGGCCTTAACTTCTAGTACATACACCGAATTTCAAGTTTCTGTACTCTTACAAGCTTGCTTTACTTATTTCCCCCTATTTACCCCTATTTAACCCCCAACCCTTCACCGGATTTCCTCAAAAAAAAATCCAGTTCCAGATCTCTTTATATATATACGTGTACAAAATTTCAGGTCAATATCTTAAATCGTTCCGGAGAAAGCGTGCGGACAAAAAAAGTTACAGACAGACAGACCGACAGACAGACAGAAAATTTTTTTTTCGCTCAAATTTAAAATCTCGACGTTTCATGACATTCTAAACCTATTTCACGAATAAAAATTTTTGAAAATTTTTTTGCGACTACTATACTTCCAATCCACTACGTTGATGTGGAAGTAATAAACTATACAGATGATAGTTGTGTTTGTATAAGCTGCCAGCCTCAAAAAATGGGGTTCCGAAGCTGTTGTTTTCCGTCATTGTTTAATAGTAACCTTTTTACGATTTTCTCGGTCATCTAAAAAGTAATTAAGAATATGAAAAAATCATTTTTGAAAAAAATTTTACCACTAAAATAGATGTAATTTTTTTTCTTTCTTCAAATTTAAAATTTCCACGCTTCATAGCGTTCTAAATTAATTTTTTTAAATATTAGAAAATTATTTTGCCATTTTTGAAAAAATTTTACTACTAAAATAGACGGCAACTTTTTTTTCTTTGTTCAGATTTAAAATTTCCACCTTTCCATGGCATTCTAAAACTATTCAAAGAAATTTAAAAATGTTTCTGAAAATTTTTAAAAAATTTTTGAAAACATTTATAATCTATTTATCACTACTGTAGAATAGACGAAACATTTTTTTGCTCAAATTTAAAATTTCCACGTTTCGTGACATTCCAAACCTGTATCGGAAAAAACATTTACAACATTTTTTTACTATTTTGGAAAAAAATTAATACTAGAATAGATGGAAACATGTTTCTTTGCTCAAATTTAAAATTTTCACGTTTCATGACACTCTAAACCTATTCAGAAAAAAAAATTAGAAAATTTTTTTCACCAACATTTTTGAAAAATTTTGTACCACTGAAATAGATGGATTTTTTTTTATTTGCTCAAATTTGAAATTATCATGTTTCATGGCATATTAAACCTATTTAAAAGAAATATATAATTTTTAAATTTGTAAACTTTTTTACCGCTACTATAGAATAGAAGGAAACTTTCCTTTGTGCTCAAATTTAAAATTTCTACGTTTCATGGCATTCTAAACCTATTTCAGGAAACAAATTTTGAAAATTTTTTTACCAACGTTTTTTGAAAAATTAAAAAAAAATGAAACTTTTTCCACTATACTTCCACTCCTTTACGTGAATGTGGGATTGAAAATGTGACATATTGCAATAATATCTGGCATATGCACCTATTATACTTTTATTGAAAAATGTACGGGGTGATCATCTCAAGAAATAATTCAGTCATGGTGGACATTTGTAAAGGTATTTGCGCAAGCCTTCCATATTTGGCACCTGTT
Source organism: Stenurella melanura (assembly GCA_963583905.1). Lineage (NCBI taxonomy): Eukaryota > Metazoa > Arthropoda > Insecta > Coleoptera > Cerambycidae > Stenurella > Stenurella melanura. The sequence continues at coordinate 145,323,481 of OY757314.1, read as the reverse complement.
ATTTAGTATTGAACTTTTGCTGTTGGGTGAGCACTCTGTATATTTTTTTTGACCAAAAGTTATACCGGGTTTTCTTTGTAATAATAGCAATAACTATATTCCGATTATTATTCCCAATGTCATTTCGTAATTAATAATTTTTTAGAGTGACCGTCATGCATAAATAACGAGGGAAGTTTTGTGTAAATACCTTTACCGATTTTTTTATTGTCAGTTCTTTGCGGTTTTCGGGTCTTATATATGCCGGAAGAAATTTTCGTGATATGAATTTTATTATCGCGGAATTTTCGACGAAAAAGTGTACTTTTTTTGTAGAACGGACGTTAATTTAAGCAACGGCTGAGACAAAAATTATTTTATATTATATTTAAAGTTTTCTAGGTTGAATATATGTATTTTGAGATCATATTGAATGTTTTTAAAGTTATTCTAAAACAAATATTAAAAATAAAAATACTCAATAATAGCAAGTAAATGAAGACACAATTTTAAAATTTATTCATCGATACAAAAATATCAAGTAGCAAAAACAATTAAAGGTCAATTATTAGACGGATCTAACCACAAAAGCCTTTTGTTGTGGGCAGTCTAGAAATAATCTTAAATTATAATAATTGCATATGTTTTTTAAAAATCACACTTGGATACAGACTATACTTATATCTATATGTATTATTTAGAAACAAATATAGATTTTTACGTGTACTATTAAAAAAACAGAATTATGAATGTGAGTAAAGTAATATAAATCACCTTCAAAGAAATAGAGATAATAGTTATTGGACATACATTGCTAAAGTTAAGATCCTGTGATATTTTAGATTATTGATGTTACTCTCGTAAATGATAAAAATAGGGATAGAGATTCTTATGTTGCCTATAACTTTTTAAATTATATACCACAATGCAGTTGCGAGTTCAAAAACTAAGTTGGAGGAGTTGAATCTCACTATTCATATCAAAGTGAAGAGACCACTTCTCCACTTACTTTACAGAACTCAGCCAGGATGAAAACTTGCCGCCACATGAGGGCCAAGAAATATACAAGACAAAGTCAAATAGCCATGGTAGGAATTATCTCTTCTAATGACGAAACTACAATTCTAAGCATTCTTCTCATGGAAGAGTTAGATCTGGCAGTATCAAAAATATGCTAAGACCTACACCTTCCACCTAAAGACGGCCTAGATACTTGTAAATTGCCTTGTTCTATGTGCTGAAACTGGTCAATGCTCTTGAGTAGAGGTTTCAAATTATGTCCTCACGTCTTTTACATTCAGTGTTTCCAGTGTTAGTTAATATTCTTCTTCACAAATTTCGTAATCATTTCTTCTAAATCTTTGTGGACCTAAAACAAAATAAATATTAAAAATGAATAAATTACCGTCCTCAGGTACATCCATATTTTTAAATTCATTATATTGTTCCTATATTATATTTTAAATAGAACAATTTTAAAACAAGAAATTGAAAGGACGAAAGACTTAAAAATCATTTCGTTTTGTGGCACTAATTTAAAAACTTTTTGCATGGTGTTATATCTAAATATGAATGTAAAAAATCTAATTAGGTCTATATGGTTTTTATATTTTTTAATTTGTAGGCAAGGGTGACTCAGTAGTGCGTGGGCGATCAATATCTCCCTAATCATTTGAAATTTGAAAAAATGCCTTAGATACAAAGTGAGATCAAAAATATAAAATTATTTTAAAAATAAGATATATCATAGACTGGTGGCAAGCTTAATTCTATAGCATTTTTTAAATGAAACAACCAACATTTTATACTTAATAGACTCGACAGTTATTTGCTGAAAATTCATACCATTACTATACAATGAAATAAAAACACCCGTTTTTAAATGTTCACAATATACAGGTTGTTTCAGGTATACGGTCATCAATTCTACATAAAAAATATGAGAAGAAAGTTCATATAAACATTGGTCCTCCGGAAATCCTTCCTAAGAGCATTGTGGGCCTCTGAAAGGGGCACCCAAAATTAACATTTTATGTAATATCTCAGGAACCCTTTGAGTCACAGTGACTAGTTTTTGCACGTGATTCGACATCAGTAAAGGTCATTATCTGATGTTATCCACCAAGGGTGCACAAAATTGAGAAGGGAGACTTACTTCTCCCCCAAATTTTTTTATGTAAATTTTCTATGATTGTCTCATCGGAACATGGTTCCTTGGCTATAAATACAAACAAAAAAGTTATCTTTTTATAAGGCCATACGATCAACCGGTTTCTAAAAAAGACCACGCAGTTTTACTTCCACATCCACGTAGTGGATTGGAAGTATAGTAATCGCAAAAAAAATTTCATTTTTTTTTTTCTTGAAGTAGGTTTAGAATGTCATGAAACGTCGAGATTTTACATTTGAGCGAAAAAAAACATTTCTGTCTGTCTGTCGGTCTGTCTGTAGGTCTCTCTGTAACTTTTTTTATCCGCACGATTTCTCCGGAACGGTTTAAGATATTGACTTGAAATTTGGTACACGTATATATTGTAACGAGGTCTAGAACTGGATTGTAAATAGGGGAAAATAAGTAAAGCAAGCTGGTAGGAGTATGGAAACTTGAAATTCGGTGTATGTACTAGAAGTTAAGGCCTCAGATTTTTTTATAATATTTTTCAACCCCCACCACCTCTATTTCAGTATTAAAAGGATTGATAAAATAAAATTGAGATATTCATTTGAAATTTGGTACACTTATGAATTATAATGACATCTGGAACTAGATTATATTTTGAGATGATTCCGTTGAAAGGTTGGGGGTTATTTAGGGGTAAATAGGGGAAAGTAAGTAAAGCAAGCTGGTATGGGTACATAAACTTGAAATTCAGTGTATGTACTAGAAGCCAAGGCCTCAGATTTTTTAATAATATATTTCAACCCCCCACCACCCCTTACTTCATTATTAAAAGGGTTGATAAAATAAAATTGAGATATTCACATAAAATTTCGTACGCATATATATTATAGAACTAGATTATATTTTGAGATGATTCCGTTGAAGGGTTGGGGGTTAAATAGGGGTATATAGGGGAAAATAAGTAAAGCAAGCTGGTAAAAGTACAAAAATTTGGGATTTGGAGAATATACTAGAAGCGAAGGTCTCGGGTTTTTTTAGTAGTATTTTCCGTCCCCCCACCACCCCTCCCTTATTAAAAGAGTTGATAAAATAAATTTAGATTTTCACTTGAAATTTGGTACATGTATGTATTATAACTATATCTGAAACTAGATTATATTTTGACATGATTGCGTTGAAGGAGTGGGGGCAAGTAGAGGTAAATAGGGAAAAATAAGTTAAACAAGCTGGTAAGAGTACAGCAACTTAAAATTCGGTGTACGTCCTAGAAGCCAAGGCCTCAGATTTTTTAATAATATTTTTCAACCCTTCCACTATCCTTACTCCATTATTAACGGGGTTGATAAAATAAAATTGAGATATTCACTTGTAATTTGGTAGACGTATGTATTATAACGACATCTGGAACTAGATTATATTTTGGGATGATTCCATTGAAGGTTTGGGCTTAATAGGGGAAAATAAGTAAATCAAGTTGGTAAGAGTACAGAAATTTGGGATTTGGTGTATATACTACAATCCAAGGCTTCAGATTTCTCTCTAATATTTTTTAAACTCCACCACCTCCGCTCCATTATTAATGAGATTGATTACATAAAATTGAGATATTCACTTGAAAATTAGTACACGTATGTATTGTAGTGACATCTGATAGAGGTGACTCCATTGAAGGGGTGGAAGGTGGTAGGTTGTGAATAGGGGAAAATAAGTAGGGTAAACTAGAAACTTCATTTTTAACGTATATGATAGAAACCAACTCCTCAAACTTTTTTATGACATATCTGCCCCAAATATTATTAAAATTCTATGACCAATAATCTCCACATACTAGAGTGCAAATATAGTCAAGATGTTTGCTTTAAAATGACTTGGATGAAAAATCTGGATGTGGAAGTAGTGATTCTTTGGGCAGCGGTTTTTTCAAACTGTATGGATGGAAAACGAATCATACCAAGGAGTACTTCAAACCCTTTAATTTCTATTGTATGTATTTTTAACATCACACTGATTGTTTCTGCTATATTTGAGATTTAAACATTATATCTCGACTGACAAACGTTCGAGCGCCATCTTTAACTATGAGATTTTTAAAACTGTTCATCGTACAGAAATAAACAAAAAACAAACAGTTGTAATTTCATAATTTTATTTTTTGTACCATGCCATTTTTTCCATAAATGTAAGAGTTTTAAGTTATTTGCGAAGAACGGTCTCAATAAGCTACTAATTTTACTTCCCTCGCATACCAAAGGGACATATTGTATTCGAGAAAAAATCACCCTCCCACATTTTTTCGGATTTTCAAGTTTAAATTCCTTCAGACTGTCTGTCTGTTGGTGCATTAACTAAAAAACTACTTGACGGATGACAACCAAATTTGGTAGGTAGCTGATGCTACTAAAACTACCACAGAATAAATGGTTAGACTTTCACTGGAAAATATACAGGGTGAACCGTCTAAAGGAAACAAATAACGGAAAAATGTTGTTTTTGCTCAAATTTAAAATTTCCACGTTTCATGACATTCTAAACGTATTTGAAAAAAAAAAATTTTTTGAAAATAAAAATTTTGAAAATTTTTTAAACCACAAAAAATATAATGGAAAAAATTTTGTTTGCTCAAATTTAAAATTTTCACGTTTCATAACATTCTAAACTTATTAAAAAAAAAAAATTCAAAAAAAAAGTTTAAAATGTATCTTAAAAAAATTGTTTTATATATTTTTACCATTAAGAGAGAAGTTCTGTGTAAATACACGTATCGATTTTTTTAAAGCTAAAATCGTAATCTTCAAATCGATATAACTTGTAAAATATAAATTTTCATGAAGAATTGTAAACCACCTTTCTCATACAGTATGATTCTATATCGGTTTCGGTGAATACTTTTTTGTCCACCCCTCAGAGGGGGTGGGAACCACCCCAAAGTAATATTTGAAGATTAAACTTTTTTGTACTCAGTATTAAAAATTAAATGCAAAAAAAATCATGAAGATCCATTTATTACAACTGTGTGAAACACCGTATGGGTTTTAAAATAAATTTAGAATATTTCACTCATATCTCCCACGATTTTCATCGGACACATTTATCTTAAGTCAAACTGTTGAAGATATTGATCAACCACAAGCTACTACTCACCCTGTATACTGTTTTGTATCAGAATCCGCAACACACTCGTACTAATTTATTATAGAAAACGCGTAAGACTCACCAGTATATTTTTAATTATTTATGTTATAATTTAATAAATAAAGCCACTGAGTACTGTAAATAAATTATTTAAAATCAAATGAATCTAGTTGCCACATATTTAACACATCATCGTATCACAATAGACATTCAATGATAGAAATGATATCATTTTAATGTTCTAAGTTCAAATGAGCGATGGATTTATCTTATCTTTTTCTTTATGTTACCTGTTGTAATAATGTTATTTAACAAATGTAGGATTAATGACACCATCGCGATAATATAAATATACAAGTCAAAAGTCGAGGAATGGGTATAACAGTGGTCTACAAATAATGTTGAAATCTCGTTTGATATACAAGGCGGGGAAAATTGCGGAAGCCTGTAGAAAAGTATAATCTAAGAGTTCGTAGAGGTCCTGAAATCTGAAAATGAAAAGGGCCAGCCTTTTCGAATTTGTCACATCTGTCATTGAGATTAAACTGGAAAAAATGTAACTCAGGATCAGTGGAATCATTTGAATGGAAAATTGCTATATTCGTGGTCATTTTGTAGTCAAATAATGTATTTATTATATTTTCATTATCATAAAGGAAAGAAAAACATTTAAATTTATGCCCACATATCAGTATTTTACTATAAAAAATCTACAGGGTCAGTGAACATTTTTTAAAGTCAGTTAAAAATAGGATTCATCCCCTTGCTTTTATGTTGTCCTGTGACTGAAAAAGTGTTAGGTGCATAATTTAGTAGTTATCGTGATAACTGTGTTTGAGTACAAACAGGTAATAAGTAGTATTTCGCCGAAAACTTTGGGCTAAAAATAACTCGTGAATGATTATCTTTATAACTAATTTGATAAATTGATTATCTTGTCAAGTAAGATCACAATTTCATTTCGGTAAATCTACTCATGAAGTAAATGAAATAAAACGTAATTGGAAAAAAAATAATACTTTTAACAGCATAGTTATTCCTTCACAGTCATTAATGATCAGAATCAGTTTTAGAGTAAAATGTTATTGAGGTCTTTGGGTGTGAGTATTTAAACAAGGCATGTTACAAAATTCCAACAAACAGTACTCACATTCAGGATACACAAAATACTCCTGCAAAATATTAATTTTTGTTAGTGCAGCGCATTTAGATGAAGAAAAAGATTGTTATTACGCCAATATGAAGGATTTGAATGACATTTTTTGCAATGTACCAATTTAATAGTTCTCTTATTAAAAAAGTGTGCAATTTTGTCGAAAAATCGCAAAAAAATCAATATTTGATGTCTAAAAAAATCTAAAACTGAAAAAATGTCAATAATTCAAGAGATAAAATTACGTAATAATTCAGTTTTCGAGGTCACTGATAGCGATATTGACATTATAATTTCAGAATTGATCAATCAATAGTTAATAATTTAAAAATGCTTTTTGAAAAACTAATACAATACTCATTACAAGGAAATATCTAATTTAAGGTGCTTTTAATTGTGTCATTTGGGCTTCTTTATAAAAAAATATGCAGCTAAGCTCCGTTCTGAGTGTTAATTGCAAAACTTCTAGCTCTGATAATTTTTCCCAAATGAAAAAAGTAAAATATGTTTCCCAAAATATCTTTTTTTATGTTCTTCTTTTCCGAAAAGAATCAAATTAACAAAGCTATTTACAAAAGAACACATTTCTACACTTAATTCGTTAAATAAAAATTATTGCAGAGGGGTTAAGTTGGTAAACTTTTCGAGTTATCGTTTCTACCATTTTCTCTCTAATTTTCAGCGAGTTCAGGTCACTTCCGAAGCAAAAATCTAAATGCATCAGACTATAAACAAATTAATACAAATGCCATATGTTATTATAATTTCACGATATACTCAAATTTCCACTAAAAAAATTTTTAAACATTCCACTATAAAAAACGAGTCACCAATTCATTAAAATTAAACGACGCGACAGCCAGGAAACATCTTCCTGACGGGGGCACCCAAAATTACATGCACAGCAAAGTATAGTCCACTATCCCATGTACCAAATCAATTAAAATCAAATGAAATACAATACCTACTGATATATAAATTCACTAAAATATCACCACGAAAAATGATAAAGAACTAGATCACTTGGTATTTATATCTCAACCGATCCTATATTGATATATCGATAAGCGATTGATTTCTAGAATTGCTTCTCATTCCACGCTGGCAAGTTGACACGTAGCCTCCAAATAAAAGCTTTTCGCACAAAAAATCGACCAATGCTGTGTCGACATATGTTTTTTCCGTCTAACTAAATTATTTGTCAACAAGACCTCATACTGACAAGTGTTTTTTAATTTAGATTTAGATAACATTTTTATTCCATCTTTATCTCGCTAAGCAAATAAACTTGGAGAAATTACAGGTATTAGTAGGTACATTCCCGACAACCATTTTGTGTTCGGCCACATTTTATTAGACAAATAGATTTCGTTTCTTTATATACCCGTCTACGATTTTTCATTTCCATAGATAAAGAAACGTTAATCCGTATTGTTTATCGGTATAAGTATATATTTTTATAGAATATACTATGAGTACTTTACAAGACTGTTCCTAAGCCGCAATTAATTATAACTGCGCAATGAACACCTCATTATCCAGTTATCATCCCCACTACGATTTATACGAAAAAATTGCGACGTTTGTAAAAGTGCATAAAGTTTCAAAATTTCGTTATCGCTAAATTTATCACATTGTTGAATTTTTACGAACATCATTTAAAAGTCAAAATGAATACCATTAACTACAGAAAATACGAAATATTGACTCTGCTATTTTTTAAAAATTGGTTTCATATGATTCTTGAATATTCTATAAGATAAAACATATTCTTTACAGGATTTGACAAAGAGCAGAAATAACTATTTATGAGACATCTGTAAACATATTAATTTCTAATCTTTACATTCTTTCGGTAACCTGCATTCTGGTTCTAGCAATTGAAATTCTATTCAATAAAGAATTAAAATTAATATACTGAAAACAAAGCTTTGTATTTCTCTGAGAAACTACATATGGTTGTGTAGAGACCGGAAAAGCCCCAAACTTAATTTATTTACATATCTCGTCTTTAGAAAATGTTTCATTCTGTCTCTTAGAAATGCTTAGCCTTAGCCCTTATCCTGGAGCCCATCAGAAAGACATAAAGCTACGCATAAGATGTTGTATGCAAAAGCCAAAACAGTTTCCACAAATGTAAAGTTTTTAAAATTAGGCATCAAATGTTTGACATTGAGTGATAGAAACAAGTGATTTTCACCTATCTATTCACTTTTAAACATTCTATATAGTCCAATAATTATAAAGATTTCCATAACAAAAAATGTTATCTGGAATTTTCCTTCAGTAACTGTTAGTGAGAAAATTATACCTCAAGGCCACAAAAATCAGTTCTGGGGGTACCGCGCAACCCCCCTGAAAAGCCACCCATTCGGTGAAAAGAGCCTTATTTTACTGATAACTCGTTTACCATTGAAGATATAAAAAAATTGCTCATTATAAAAAAGGAAGCTTAATTAATTGCCTTAAAAGAAAGTCCTCTTGTAATTTGCTTGTATACCATGATTTTCGAGAAAATCGATATTGAAAAAAATTGCAAGATTTGTATTTTTAATGCGCACGAATTTTCGTTTATTTGAAATTGTTTGTGGGCGGCCTATAGAAAAAATTGAATTGCTCGAAAACCAAACATAAGAAGAAAAATTAAAATGGGTTTTAAAGGGGATATAAAATACTCTTTTGTGTTTCCATTTTTGATGGCTATTGATATCTATTAGTATATAGAAATAACAATATAATATAGTTACCTCTTGATTTTTCAACTTTTAACTATTCACAGACTCATAAAAAATAACTGACTAATAGAAGCTATAAATGCGTTATCCTTTACTTCAAGGTTGTACTCGCAGAAGTGCAGAAAAAGATGGGTATAAAAATATTCACATTTACTAATTTACCAGCATGTTGAAGTTAGCCAAATTTTGACCAATTTTTTATTGTTCCTAAAATTATAAAAGATCCAAACATCTTGACAATTGAAGTCAATTTTTTTTTCAGTTTATGTATCATGTAATTATTGTTTCTAATCATTTAATAGTTAAAAAATTGTATTATCTTGTACTCTTGATAAAGGCCTAATAAGCCGAAACACGTGTAGAGTTTTAATAAAACTTTTTGAAACATTAAAAAGCATAATTTTAATGTATATTTAAATTATTGAAGAATGTTTCACAAGGAACCAACCGTAGAATCAACCCAATGTATAAAAAATTGCATTAAAAAAATATAAAAAAATTGAATATGCAGCCTTTTTGGATTATTTTTTTGACTAACTTTAACATGCTGCTAAATTTGTAAATGTGAACATTTTTATTCCTACCTTTTTGTGCATTGAAGTATTACCTTGAACTAAAAGATAATGCATTTATAACTTATATTATAATCACTTATTTTTTTGTGGACTTGTGAATAGTTACATGCACAAAAAAATCAAGAGATAACTATATTATATTGTTATTTTTATATACTAATAAATATCAATAGGCCTCAAAATGGCAACACACGAGAGAATTTTATATCCCCTTTAAAACCCATTTTTATTTTTCTTCCTAGCTTGTTTGGTTTCGAGCAATTTTTTCTATAGGCCGCGCGCGTAAATTTCAAATAAACGAAAATTCGCACGCATTAAAAATACAAATTTTGCAATTTTTGTCAATATCGATTTTCTCGAAGACCATCGCATATACAAGAAAATTACAAGAGGACTTTTTTTAGACAATTAGTCAAGCTTTCTTTTTCATGATGAGCAATTTTTTTATATCTTCAACGGTTAACGAGTTATCAGTAAAATAAGGCTTTTTCCACCGAAGGGGTGTTTTTTTTGGGGGTTGCGCGGCACCCCCAGAACTGATTTTTGTGGTTTTGTGATGTTTAATCCTCGCACTACCAGTTACGGAAGGAAAGTCTCAGATAACATTTTTTGCGAGCTTCTGGTGTATATTTTACTTTACCTACTGGACTAATAGGATACTCTTCGCAGTTTTTTGTTAGTAATTATATTATTTGCAAAAAATCTGCCACGAGTATCCTATAGAAACTAGTGCTTTAGACATTTTCTAATTTTATGGTGAAGCACATGTCAGTACTAAATAAAGAACAAACAGGATCTACGTTCAAGGTATTGGGGTGTCGAAACCATTACCCTTGGATTTCGAACTTAGCAACTGGACCATAATTCTTTACTTCATCAAAAATGGAATTAATTTGATAACCAAAATATGATAAGCAATTGTTCTCTTCAAGTTTTCTTTATTTCCTAATCTTAACATCATTTTAATTATGGTATTCACTACAGATCACAAAACTCATATCATAATTTAAGCCTATTTTCGTACTGGTGTGCTAGTCAATGGAATTTGGGAATATGGTCAGAGTTTATATTTGGACCATCTTCAGGTGCACTTCCCAGTAATACCAAGGGATTTTTATGCATGCGTTATTAATTGTGGCTGTGTGACCCATAAAATAAATTGATGTTTGAAAGGTTTGAATTCAGTTTGCGGCGAACAAACAGTCGTCTTCAACGAGCCATAACTTGTTTCGTATTACATCTACAGAGAAAAAAAAACATTTTGACTTGAAACTTGGCTTGGATGATTTAGCTCCACAAGGGGTATATTCTTCTACAGTTTAGTTAGAATATGTGTATTATTGTTCAAGTTATTATCAATAGTTTCAAAACATCCTCCCTAAAATCTTTATATTTTGCGACTTGGCATATTGACCAAAAACTTTCGGACTAAGTTTTCTTCGCAATTTAATTGCGAATAATTTGTGTCTCTTTCTTTATTGCGATAAGGGTTATACAACCAGAGATATTTAAGAAAAACTACGAGAAAACAGGATTCTGAATATTATTTTATTTAAACAAAAGTTTTTCTTCACACGGATTTAATCCAAAACTTTTTACAAGTTCCAGCAATTAAATTGCTACAGTAAGACAGTTCCCTAGAACCTTTTAGTTTTACTCTACTAAGGTGTTGTATTTAAAATAACAAAGTTGGTGTAACTTTAAAGAAAACCGGAAGTGATACAGTGATAGTGACCGTGCAGGCCAATAAATGCCACTTAGGTAGATAGCCGGCTGTATAGATTTCCTATGAATAAGATACATGAAAATCTTTATGTGAGTAAATAAGTACTACCACAGACATACAGGGAGCCATTTTTCATTTCTGCAAATTTTGCCCGCGTCATGGAATTCTGACGTCACTTCCGGTCACGATTTTTGTGTCATCGAATACATGAATAAAACTTACGTCAAAATATAGGTTTTAAGGTATACAATGAGATTGTAGTGGGCTGCCAGGCTAAATTTGCCCACAACCCTGAGGCACCCTCGATTAAAGTATTTTTTTTTCTGTTTTCTTAAGTTATCGAATACATGCATTATTTTTTTTAAGTTAAAGTACAAGCCTTCTAGTTATTAAAAAAAATAGGCTGCCTCTTCTTATTTCTCCGCATCCTCCCATTTTGACGTCACTTCCGGTAAAATTCCATAACGCGGGCAAACTTTGCTTATACGAAAAGTGGTTCCCTGTATGTCTGTGGTAGCACTTACTCACTCACATAAAGTTTTTCATGTATCTCATTCGTAGGAAATTTATACAGCCGCCTCTCTACCTAACTTCACCAAATAGAAATCGACTGGTCCGACTGTTTTTGCAGAAAGAAAAAAGGTAAGATTTGATCGATTCTTTTCGCAGTGAAATTACTTTATACGTGACATATACAAATACATGTATACAAATCCTGGATATGAATTTTATCTTTTATACAATTCTTCCACAATAAAAATTTACTTACTTTTATTGAACGTACCAATTAATATAGTAAATAGAAGAATTAAGATATAAGGTTTTGAAATGTTTGTGATACAGGTGTTGCTGATAACCACTTTATTGGCTCTTGTGAAAAATAAACATATTTTAGAATGTTTATCATTATCGATAACATTTACTCAGGACTTGAAGTTTTAATACACCAGCCGATGTATTTATCTATTCTTCAAAAATTGTTATAATATTTCGATCTGTGTCATTCCCTGATAATTGTATATGTTGACACATGAATAATTGATTGCTTAATAACATGAATTGCAATGGTTGAAATTACAGTATCTAACAAACTTCTTACGATGTACCCAAATCAAAATAAAACTGTATACTTATAAATTAAAAATATGGACAATTATTCGTGCCGGAGAGCTTTCTGAAGTCATTGGCCGGAGCCAACTCGACATCCATGGCGCAAAACACCATGGCAGTTAGGGACTGGGCGGCGAGGGGCCCAACTGAAAAGTAATAATGTTACAGTTGTACTCCTTTTGCTGGAGTGCAAATTAATAAAACAATACAACTGTAAATATGTTCTGATACGATGATAGAGGTATCGTCTGCGTACAAAGTAAAGCATACATCATTAGACAGTGTAATAATATCGTTGATATATAAAATGAAGAGGATGGGACTTATTACGGACCCTTGGACTACGCCCATGTTTATTTCTTGTAGATCTGAGGTGTAATTAGAATACGTATTTAATTTTGATTTACGTGATTTATACTTACATATTGGTTACGTGACTTTAGGAATGATAGGATCCAACTCAGTGATGGTCCTCTTATTCCACATCTGTCCAATTTACTTATTAGAATATCGGTCGTCGCACTCAAATGCGAACTCAAAACGGTGATATCTCAATTAATTTTCATCCTAGAGAAATAAAAGAAAAACGAAATTTTCTGCAAAAAAACCTAAATTTTTTACTCTTGCATTTTTAACGTATTTTCTTTAGTTTTTGAGTTATTGCAAAAAAGAAATCAGAAATTTCAAAATTGAATCAAATTATTTTTCAAATCTAGGCATTCTAAACCGTTAAAACTTCTAGAACATATTGTTAGTACCTAAATAAAGTAAATTGTAAATGGATTATATTTAATTTCAATTCTTGCGGTTAAGTCATTGGTTTCGTTGCTGATTTTTCCTCCGAAAAAACCAGACAACCATTTTATTTTAATCATAACTCCGTAAGTTTTTATGCTAACCACTTTTAAAGGTCTTTTCAAGTATTTTAAGAAAGGTCTGACAAGTTTTCCTCCAAAAATTCGTCGTTTTTTCGTTATTTGACGTTGAAAGGTTCGAATTTAGTTTTCGGCGAACAAACAGTCACCTTCAATGAGCCATTCGTATTGCATCTACAAAAATATAAAATATTTGTTACTTTATAAGCTTCATTTTTGTTTATGTTTATGATTTTTGATTATTCGTGACAAATCGCTCTAAAATATGCATTTTTTAGATAGAAAATTAACTTTTCAATTTTCATAGAACATTTTTTACTTAGATCATCTCCCTATCGATTTCTGCGGTTATTTTTAGCGTGCGTACTAATTTCCATCCCCGAGAAGGGGTGGCATTCACCCCTAGGATAATATCGCACATCGGCGCTATATAGATTTTATTCCTTGAGCCATTTCCTACTAACTTTCCAAATTTCACGTCAATCGGTGTTATCCGAAAGAATTCTGAGGTAATAGCATGTTTTTACCCTGAAACACTATGTATCACTATATGTAGATTACGAAAATGAGGATCTTTCAATTCCGTCAGCCTGTTTGTCTGTGTGTTGGTCCTCTATATCGAAAAAATTAATTGTCGGAGAATAGTGAAATTTGATAGGTATAGTTGAAGAAATGGGTAGACTTTCACTGGAAAATATACGGGATAGACCGTTCAAAGAGAATAAATAATGAAGAAAATGTGACAAATGGCAACAATATTTAGCATTAATATAGTTAACGCTATTGGCAGGGAAAACATCTATTACAGTCCTAAGAATTAATTCAACTATAGTGGTATTTACGCAAATATAAAATCGATATATTTTACCGCTTCCCAAAGCTATATCTCGAAAGCGAAACGAGATACAGAGCTGCAGTTTACTCTTTTTAATTTCTCCTGAATTTTCTAGATACCTTAGAAATTTTGAAAGAAAATGAAAGTGCCAGCAAAAATCTGAAAAAATTCTAAGGTATGTAGGAAGGCAAGAGAAATGAAATGGCGTAAACCGCAGCTCTGTATCTAGTTTCGTTTTCGAAATGTAGCCTCGGGAAGCGGTAAAAAAAATCAATTTTCACCTTCCGGTGACTTCGAGCGGCCATATCTCGAAAACCATGGCGCGAACCAACCTCAGATTCGCACCAAACGATTTTTTACGTCTTTCTACGTAACCCTAAATTTTTCCAGATTTTTGCTAGCTTCCGTTTGGCAGAAATGGCCCTCGGAGCTGGGCCGTGTAGCTCGAGAAGCGAAATCCTCTTACCTCTCACTTTGGCGGCCGATATCTCACTTAAAAAGCTCCGGAAAAATATCGTGCCCCACATCATCGGATTGGAAATTTAATTTGCAATCGGTCTAGTAAAAAAAGATCATTTTTGTCCAGAAAAAGTCACAGCGATTTATGTCGAGATGTCGAAATCGTCGAATTCGGATTCAGCGACCCCAGAAACATATAGTGAATATGGTCAGATCCCCAGGCCAGAAAAAAACATTTTTTGTGTGGCTGTGTTATTATTAGTTATCCAATAGATTTTCTTACTTTTTATTGGGTATTTTGCCACTGAAAAATATTTAAAAATTTTAATGGAAAAACCTCTGCGCCAAACGGATCAGACAGAGGTTGGTTCTTGAATACTTGACTGTTTCTTTAGAAAACAAAATATATAGAGTCTTATTTAAACACAAAAACGAATTTACAGATATTGAACGAAAGATATGTTAACTCCACATCACAGCAAGCCTCCTCATTTCTATGGTTTGCCAAAAATTCATAAACCTGACATTTCCTTAAGAGTTCAATTAATTCTCCATGTAGTAAACTCTCAAAATATTTATTAAAAATCCTTAATCCTTTATCAGGTTCCTCCGAGTCTTATATTGAAAATAGCAAACAATTTTTGGAAAAGCTGTCAGAAAATCATTTTAACAATAATCATCTAATGGTCAGTTTGATGTAGTAAGCCTATTTACAAATGTTCCTGTAGATAAAACATTAATAATAATTAAAAACAAACTGCAACAAGATGGGAATTTGGCGAATAGAACTAAGTTAAGCATTGAAACTATGATGGAATTACTTACACTTCGCATTAAAACAACATACTTTCAATTAAATAATGACTTCTATCAACAAGACTTTGGGATGGCCATGGGTTCTTCATTATCTCCAATATTAAGTAACATTTTCATGGAAAATTTTGAGGAAAGTAATATTAATAATCTAGCTTATAAACCCATTGTATGGTGGAGACATGTAGATGACATTTTTGCTATATGGCCTTATAGTAAAGAATGTTTAAGTAATTTTTTGAATCAAATTAACGAAAGAGAACCTTCAATTAAATTTACAATAGAAATAGAGAATAATAATGAATTACCTTTCTTAGATATTTTAATTAAACAATTAGATAACACATACCAAACCAGTGTGTATAGAAAACAAACACACACAAACAGATACTTAAATTTCAATTCAAATCAACATATTAGTGTTAAGAAAGGTGTTGTTAAGTGTTTGTATGACAGAGCGAAAATTATTTCTTCAAATGATGTAATATTAAGGAACGAAAAGCAATTTATAAAAACTGTCTTATTAAATAATATAATCAATATCCTGATAGTTTTGTTGATAGTCAGTTATTGAACATTGGTAGTAGAGAGAATATACTATCACAACCTGAGGTATTTAGGTCAATGGCAGTAATTCCATATACACATGGTCTATCGGATAAATTACGAAAAATTGGGAATAGGTTTTCCGTACGAACGGTTTTTCAAACGGGCCCCTCGCTAAGATCGGTTTTATCAAAAACTAAACCTCTAAATATTGTTCAAAATTCAAAAAATTGTATTTATAGTGTTCCGTGTGACTGCGGAAAACATTACGTAGATGAATCATGTAGACCTTTCAACGTAAGGCTTGGTGAACACAGAAATTACGCTAGAAGGGGAGAATTTGAAAAGTTCAAAATTTGTGAACACGCGTGGGATAATAATCACAGGATTAAATGGGACTCGGCGAAGATTTTGGAAAAAGAGAGCAACGGAACTAAAAGAAAACTTATAGAATCCGCGATTATTTTATTAAACGAGGATAGATGCGTTTCGAATTACTCAATAGATTTTTGTACTAGTTGGTTGCCCATCGTTAGAGACGAAGTAAGTAAAAATAAGATAAATATAATTTAATGTCTCAGGTGACTATGGAAATAGATAAACAAAGAATTGTCATGGTTAACGGCCAAAAAAGTTTTGAGAACGGAAGTAGATTCTCTTCCGAAACGTTAACTACCTATAACTTTCAATTTCGGTTTTTAGTTTATAACATTGTTCTAGTTTATATAATTTTAGGTTTGAGACTTTTTGAAACGGTCAAGTATTCAAGAACCAACCTCTGTCTGATCCGTTTGGCGCAGAGGTTTTTTCATTAAAATTTTTAAATACTTTTCAGTGGCAAAATACCTAATAAAAAGTAAGAAAATCTTAATATACCGCAAATAAACAATTACGGACATTATCCAATAGATGCTGAGAATAAAAAAATGACCCGCGAAAACGATGCTAAATAGTTATTTATAATAACGGGACGTATTATTATAAAATTCAATAGGTTCTATTTTGATCGTAGATGAAGTAATTAAAAAAATAAGTGGATAAGATAGGAGTCGTAACCTGTGGAGTGTTTCTGTACGTACAGACCTACTGAGGGAGGCGTATGGTAATTTTTAATAGCAAAATAAAAAAACGTCTTAAAAATATTAAATAGTCTTTCTTCGGATTAAGAAAGTAGAGATAATAGTCTACGATTTGGCCCCAAAAACGTCTACATTAGTGCCCAATCCCAAGAAGTTATAGCGATTTTCCGGATTTTCTTTTGAAGTCAGGCAAAAATGAATATTTTCAAAATCGATCCATATCGTCTTATCGAGGATACTCTTACCTATAATTGGTTATTTCAACTCATTCACACATTTTGTCGAAAAAAATATTATATTTAAAGCAGTAAATTGCTTTCTGTGGTTTTTTTAATCTTGAGGTTAAATTTAATTTTTCTTACAACTTCATCTATCTTTTCAAGAAAAAAGTTATCGTGAAAAAGCTTTTTCAAAATTCCTTTGACTGTGAAAAAGAAAGCAGAAATGATATTTCTTCGCCAATCGCATTAGAAATGCGAAATCTAGCGAATAAAAAAAATAACATCCTTCTACCTTATTTTGAAGTAATATGTCTCTGGCGCTTATAGTCTATTAATGTCGCACACAAAAACAGACGAACTTGGTCCTTATGGTTTTAAAACGTGCAGAGTGACTAATATACCTAAAAATTATCTATTTCGAAAAACATAACACCTTAATAATTAATCTTAAATAACGTTCAATAAATTATTAGCTCACGCCACTAATAATAACAAATAATATATTTTGAACTTTTTAATTAAAAAATGCTTACCTCACCCTTAACCAGCGTACAGAGATACTGTGTTCGAGTGATTTACAAAGATCGTATCTAATTTTTATTGTTTCTAGATAAAATATTATATATTTTATATATAGACGTACTTATGATTGGTTATTGAAGGTACATACTTGTGTGAGTGGTAAATTCCGGTACATATGACAAAAAAAACTTAACACTCGATTTACATTTTTGATATTTTTATATTTTTACTTTCCCGTACGAAGCATATAAGGAAAACTGAGAAATTAGTGTGATCGTATAGAAATTCGGTTTTGGTTTGGCAGAGGTTTTTTTTATTGATACATATCTACATGTCAACGGAATTTGTGATAACAAAAGAAAACAAAGAAAGTTTCGATGTTTCAATTTTTTTTGTCCTCATTTGGTGAGTGTATTAGGTAAATTAAAGCATCAAGGATAATTGACACTTTTCAAGAACAATCCCATATTTACATTTGACTGTCTTCGAAATTGTGTCGCCACAATCCTACAAAGTTATGTCGGGATCGACGACCAAGCTGCTCTATTTTGTTGTAAAATAGAGAGGTAAACAGTCAAATCTAAAAGTTACATGTATCATTGATTATATTATGGGAAAAAACCGCTGCCTAAGGAATCACTATTTCCACATCCAGATTTTTCGTCACTTTAAAGGAAATATCTTGCCTATATTTGCACTATAGTATGTGGAAATTATTGGTCATAGAATTTTAATAATATTTGGGGCAGTATCATCAAAATTTTAGGCGTTGGTTTCTACCATATACGTGGATATTGAAGTAAAAAAATGAAGTTTCTAGCTTGCTCTACTTATTTTGCGCTATTGTGCTACCACCTCCTACCCCTTCAACGGAATCCTCTCAATCAGATGTCATTGCAATACATACGTGTACTAACTTTCAAGTGAATATCTCAATTTTATGTAATCAATCCCGTTAATAATGGAGTGGAGGTGGTGTGGGTAGAGGGTTGAAAAATATTAGAAATCTGAAATTTGTCAACCAAGTTTCTGTACTCTTACCAACTTGCTTTACTTATTTTTCCCTATTTACTTCTACTTACCCCCACTCCTTCAACAGAATCATGTCAAAATTTAATCTAGTTTCAGATGTCGTTATAATACATACGTGTACAAAATTTCAAGTGAAAATCTCAAATTAATTTTATCATATTTTTTAATAAGGGAGTGCGGGTAGTGGGGAGATGGCAAATATTATTTAAAAAATACGAGGCCTTCGCTTCTAGTATATACACCAAATCCCATATTTCTGTACTCTTACCAGCTTGCTTTACTTATTTTCCCCTATTTAACCCCCAACCCTTCAACTGAATCATCTCAAAATATAATCTAGTGCCAGATGTCGTTATAATACATATGTATATCAAATTTCAAATGAATATCTCAATTTTATTTTATCAATCCCTTTGATAATGGAGTCGGGGTGGTAGAGGGTTGACAAATATTATAAAAAAATCTGATGCCTTTGCTTCTAGCAGAATTTCAAGTTTCTGTTGCCAGCTTGCTTTATTTATTTACCCCTATTTACACCTAATTTAACCCCCAGCCCTTTAACGTAATAATCTCAAAATATAATCTAATTCCTGATGTCAATATAATATATACGTATACCAAATTTCAAATGAATGTCTCAATTTTTTTATCAACCCCTTTAGTAATGGAGTGGAGTGGTGGTGTGGGGATGGAAAATATTATACAAAATTTTGAGGTCTTGGCATACACCAAGTTTTTGTACTCTTACCAGCTTGCTTTACTTATTTCGCCCTAGGTACCCCCCAACCCTTCACCGGAAATGTTCAAAAAACAATCAAGTTTCAGATCTCGTTATAATATAGATGTGTACAAAATTTTATGTCAATATTTTAAACCGTTCCGGACAAAGCGTGCGGACAAAAAAAGTTACAGACAGAAAAATTTTTTTTCGCTCAATATTTCAGGAAAAAGAATTTTTAACATTTTTTTTACGATTACTTTACTTCAAATCCAATTGAAAAGTGCAATGTTACATGATGTTCATGGGCAATCGATAAATTCTTGAATGGTGGCCATAGAAAAACAAGTGCTAGAACGGAGCAACATCCAACTCTGAGTGAGCACCCCGACTATCGCTGCTCTAAAACATTTTTCAATCAACGGGATCTGCATGGGCTTTACATAATTATTTTGACTGAAAACTTAATGATACCTACAAACATATGTTTCTAAGGCAAGAAGTAATTATCTATATAATTGTTGCAAAATATATATAAAATATTGAAACGTAGTGAGGTCATAGATAAATTTAAAGTAAACATAATAATATGTATTTAGGTAATCTTGAAAATTTTCAATAATATATCAAATATTTAATCTCACCTATATTTGTTTTTAATAAGAAAATGATAAATATTTTTAATAATAAAACAAACAATTCAGTCAGGTAGATAATTATATGTGTAAACTCTCAGGGCGAGAATGATATAAACCAAATTTTAGTAATAATAATAATGATGAAAATAATAAGTTTTTGTGTATGACTACGTACTAAACTGTACCGAACACGCGTAGTTTAATATTTTAACTCACAGGACGTCTCCGATAGGCTTGGCCAAATTCCTATAAACGTTTATTCTAAATTTACATGCAATGAAACACCCAAACTTACATTTTTTACAATTTTGTACATACTGACCTATCAAAACATAATCTTGTATGCATGACTAATATCTATATAATTCACCGTTTCCTAAAGTGTCGAACAGTGAACCTCGAAATTGGAAATAGTTTTAAAAAAACAAACATTTTATTTTTGAAATGATTTATTAAAGTTAATATTTTGAACATTAAATGACATAAATTATTATCAATGGTGAGGGTGTTCGTGTTGTAGTTTCTTCTCTTGAAAACTGTGATGCAAGTTAATATCTGTAAAACAATAGAAATTAAAAAAAAAACTGTTTAATTAGATAAAAAGAAGGCGTTTACGTTTTAGCGTTATTGTCTGAACAAAAGCACCTTTCTTGGCAAGAAAATAGAGGCCAAGATGAAAGTGAGAAGAAGATTAAATGAAAACATAGTTGCCAGAAAGGACCCAGCACAAACCTTATGGGAATTGGGTTTAGGTAGAATCGCCTGAATTTTTTGTATATTATAGCTTTTGTCATCTTGGACAAAAGTCTCCATGGCCACGATGCTCCATATCCAGTATTTTGACTCCTATCATAAATTATTACTTTGAGTAGTTTTATAACATTTTTATAACGCGCATTTTGATTATTGTGACTTTATGTTTTTGAGGTTGAATTGTAAATTTCTACCGAAACCCAATTCCCGTAAGGTATGTGCGGGGTCCTTTAGAACTTTTGACATCAAATCTTAGGACGATAAAACAGGAACAAAATCTCTAATACAAAAAGTCTTAAAATTTAAATATTACCGCCTAAAAAGTAACACAAAATGAATAAAAGTACAAGTTCTGCTGTTCCGAACAAAAATATTGAGTCAGTGTTAATTTTTTTTTGTAACTTTCATAAGTACCTACATTTTTTTCCATGTGATCTCGTCTTCTCAATTGGTAAATGTTCAACACCTGAAATACAAATTATCGTAACTTATATCTGTTGAAAACCTACTCCGTTTGCTTATATTTAATTATTTATAATTTAAGCACAGTGTAATTTTGAATGAACTAAAAATGTTATCAAATTTCATGTGCTCCTTTACAGCCAAAGCTACAAAGTCACCATCTTTAACATCAGAAAACCCCGATTAACTTGCAAACTCACAACTTCTTATCCCTACAGTTCTTATCTCAGGTTGCAATTACATCAGATACATATTTCGTTTCTTGAATTGCATCAAGCGAGTCAAGGCCACGTCCCCACTACTGCCACCTTCGGAGCGCAGAGACGATTATTGTATGGTGTACACATCTAATTAGGTAGTCACTAGCGTCCACCGTTCAGCATTCCGGTTGTGGTAGAGAATGTAAATTGCAAACGCAGTGATTATTCATTATTGCGAACGTTCGGTTTCATTCATCAAATATGGTTCATTGGTTCCTTTACACGTGCCGTAAACCGATGGGCATCCCCGGGCTGAAATTATTCGTAATGTAATAATGGTGCACAGTCTTACTGTGAAAATTGTTACCAAGTTCTCTTCCTAAGAAAAATCAGTGTACTGAAACAATTAGTGTCGGAACATCTTCCAAACTATGTAGTTAGTAGTGTAAGTGGTTTTTAAGGACAAATATTTGGACCAGATAATTGTAATTACAACCTCAATAACCCTCAGATTATCGCTTTTCAGTCGAATCACACGATAGATAATAAAACCAAGGCTCCGTATTGACGCCACCATTTTGAATTTTTGAGTTTTGATCACATTTGTAATTTGCAACCTCAAGAGTCCCCCGATTTTTATTAGGTTCGGATATTAAATGTCAATGCTGTCCGCCATATTTGAAACGCCATCTTGGATTTTTGTATAAAAAATGTCAAATTGTAATGTCATGTGAACCATATACACATGTCAAAGTTTCAAGTCAATTCGACCTCTGGAAATGGGTGAAAAGTAAATGGTAAGATTTGCTTACAATGTTATAGGTAAAATCTAATAGAAGCGGGTAAAAAAAAGTAGAGTTTCCGGACCCAACATACACGTCATCTAAATAGGTTTTCCGTAAAAAATTATTGAAGTAAAAAAGTTCGAACATTTCCTACGGATTATCATACAATATACAAAAATGAGGTCATTTTAGAACAAAAAAAAAAACATCCGCCGCCGATTTGTTTAGAGGTAAATATCTCTATATAATAATGACTGAGCTATAAAAGTTGTATTAGGTATATTCCACCAATTTTTAGGATCATCACAATGATAAGGTATGATTGTATTATTTTTGCGCATGAAATATGAACAAAGTAAAAATGTTCTTACGAACTTGTCTGAGTTCGCCCCTTGTTATGAAATTGCAACCTGAGATGCGGATCCTATTATCAGTTATCACCGATTAGTTAATTTTACTATCTATTTCATAGGGAATAATAAAAGTAATACCAGAACTTGAACCGTTAAGTTGCAAACTTCCGGTTGAAATTGAACCGCTACCACTGATAGACGGATTTTCTGAAGGTGGTTCTGAAGTAGTACCATGCTCTAAAAAGAGAAAAATCAGTTTTAATAGACGATTATTAGGGAACATGAGTTTCACACTATTCTCTACCAATTTATGTTAGTGAAAACATCGACTTTTAAATACTTCTCTATCTATTCATGTTCAAAATAATGTTTTTTAATTGGTTGACGGAAACTGATAGAGTATGCTAGATCTCCTGATCTAAACCCTCTAGATTATTTATTGTGGCGTTACCTCAAATTTAAAATCTGTCTTAATAGATAAAATAATACTGAAGAATTTAAGGGCACAATTGGATTGATCCGACCAAAAACCCTTGATGGTATCAGAAATGGTCTTTCAATGGCTACCAAGTACGACTCATTTTCGTGTTACGTTAATTTTTCAAAGGCCCTTTTAAAATTTCACCGTTAAAAAATCACATTGAAATACCAGCCCGTGCGATAATCACTACGTAGAAAGAGAATAAAAACACACGTACCTGAGGCTGATCCTATAAATCCACCTGTGGCTGATCCCAAAAGCCCACTAACACCATGTTCGATGCCAGATTCCATTTCAGACATTCCTTTAGAGACGGTACTTATTATATTACCGACAACGGGTATACCGGTAAAATTACCTCCTATTATATTTCTAAAATTATCGAGAATCGAACTAGAATTTAGATAACGGCCTATGTTGAATTCGTTTCCAATAGATGAGGAAATTCTACGAATGATGTCTCCAAATATGGGAATTCTTGACAGAAATTCAGTTACGTTAGCGTTTGACAAAATTTGACTAATGTTTCCTTTCAAGGCGCTTTGAACAAACTGAGGAATGCCTTGTGACGACACGAAATCTGAGATAATTTTCATAATAGCCTGCATACTTTCTCTCGGATTCTCTAATCTCAGTAGCTTAATAACGTCCGATATATTTATGTGATTCCACACGAGATTATTATTATTTAATGCTGTCAAAATGTGGTAGATTCCTTCAAACGCGGGAAAATTATTGAACGATGTGTTTTGGGACCGTATAAGCTCTAACGTTTCCCCTATGATCTGAGATAAATCAGAACTATTCCCTTCTGAGTTGGGATTGTAATTCATTACGGCATTTATAACTTCACTTACTGAGCCTTGGCCATTTATAACACCGATTATTTTGGCTATAATTGTGATTAAGCCATCGATACCATCGGATCCCTCGCTTACATTCAATATCAGGCGTAGACCGTTTTCGGGTGAGGTAAGGTACTTAAAAAGTAACTTGGACAAATCTACGTTTTTACCAATCTGCGACAGAAAGCCCAGCAAAGCTTCAAGGCCGCTGCTAGCATCGAATATACGCTCTAAATCCCATTGAATATGTAACGATTGTAAATTCTCTTGACTGTTGTCGAGTAACGCTGCGAATGCTAAATTTTGGCTTACAAATCGCTGTGCATTAGGGATATTAAAGGAACCTTTGTCTTGGTAAAGGGATGCTAGTGGTCCCTTCAGTTCAGATGTCAATAATGTTATGTCCTTTAAATCATCCTCGGGACATAAGTGGGCCCAGCCCAAGCTACTCAAATCGCTTAAAACGGATGGAGTGACAGCGGAAAAATTATATTTTTCTGATGACTGCTTTGCGATATTAAGTAAAGCTTCTAAAGATGTCCCATTTTCGATGTAAACGGAAATATTAGACTTTAGATCCACTGCTTGGGGGTTTGATGTATGAACAACCGACTTTGAGTTAATGTCAATGATTGTAACACTTCCAGATTGTCCGTTGATTATAGCTGACACGTTGATGTGGCCGTCAATAACTAAAGCAATACTAGACGCTTTGTTTACGATGGCAATCAAGCCAGCATTTCCGTTGTAGTAGACTTGAAGTGTTAAAGAATTTGCTGCAAAAGAAAAAATATGTATACAACCTAATGAATAACTGTGGTCTCTCGTAAAAGTAATCGGAATATTATGATCAGCAAATTATAAAAACTTTAGTAATGTATATCCCCCAAAAAACTAATATTATAAATGTCTTTTTGTATTTTCCTTCCGGTCGCGGCAATAACAACAAAGTGAAATATCATCATAAGCAACCGTCTGTCGACAAATATTATTAGAATCTAACATTAAATTAACTACTGAATACAGGGTGTCCCACTACGAACTGCGGCGATCGATATCTCGAAAAGTAGACATTGCATAATTTTTAAAATTTGGTAGTAAACTAATGTCGATGGGGGCAACTCGGCTAAAATATTTTCAAGATCGTGGCACTTCCGCTTATACCGGAAGTCGATACAAACTTGCTTATTTTAAATGGAACACCCTATATATTTTAGACTTTTTGAAATTCGAGTCGAGACATGTAGCAAACATAGCTCCCATGACGACAGTTGGCTGCGAAAAATCGTTCTCGGTACATAAGTGGATATTGAATCCTCGTCGAAACAGGTTAAATAAGGAAAATTTGGAAAAGATAATTACAGTACTTATCGACTCAATACATACCTAATTAATTTCCAAAACATACTTGATTGAAAAAGTATAGCGCATTTGTTTTTTAAATAATTGTTTAATTAATTTGTTTTTTCACTTATTTCAACTCGCTATTATTGTTGTATGCACTATAATCTAACATAGGCATATTGTATTGAGGTTGTTTGAAATAAAGTACTATTTTTATTATTGCTAGTATTATTATTGTTATTATTACTATTTTATTATTATTGTAAAAATAATGAACACAATTTTTGACAATAAGTATTCATAATAAATATTTTCCATTTTGCGTAATATCTTGGTACGGACCTGGAATGACGCCCAATTTCCGATCTTTGGTTATAAGTTATAACCTTTGGTGCAAGGCAATTTGTTGACAAATTTGAATATAAGCTATTTAGGGCTTTCAACTTCAGTATGGTATGTCAGGTTCTAAAATTTTGGGGCCACGGAATCAATTTTTAGCGACTTCCTGTACCTACTCCGCTAAAATATAAACGGATCCTCACTTACATGATGGTTTTCCATTTTTATCATGACACACCCAAGAACAATTTCCATTTTCATTTCCATCTCGATAAATAAAATTTCGCAAGTGATTGCTGCTGCGCTGGTGTTCGGATTTAAATTGCTTATTTCGATTTAAAATGTGATGATGGTCTTGATGTTTTTCTTGTTGAATCTTACTGTGATGGGATTTCTCATGCAAGTGATCTTGTTCATGCTTGGTGTCTGAAAGAGGAAATTACAGAATCAGAAATCATTCTGCCAAACAGTACAGAAGCTATATTAATTATAATTAATTAATTAAAACATAATTACAAACGGCTTCTTCCTTCTTCCATCAAAGAATCTTTAAATAAATTCCAGTATTCGGCAAGCATAATAGTGACTAGTAAAAAAAAAAATTTTAATTAATTAATTAATTAACGACAGAGAATAGAAATTGGTATGTAATTGCCAGTTGAGCAAAGTAGTAACTGCAATTGTGTTACAAGTATCAAATATTAATGAATATGTGCAATTATAATCTCTGCAAGTACAAAATATAAATATAAATTTTTCGGGTGTGTCAACTTTCACATTAAATGGAGAAGTCAATCGCCAAAATTGTATATACCGGGCAAAGGAGAACCCTCCATGGATGCGAGAGCAGCACGCACAGTATCCACAAAAGGTAAATGTGTGGGCGGGAATAGTTAGATATAGAATAATCGGTCCCTACTTTTTCGATGACACCATAAATGGACCAAGATATCTTCAGTTTTTACAAGTCTATCAAATCCCTACTTTAGTGACCTTATTTCCGAATAGAAACAATATTGTACAACTCTCACGAAAACTTATGATATCGGCAAGACGGTACACCTCCGCATTATGCATTAGCTGTTCGAAGATATCTTAATCAAGTATTTCCAAAATAGGTGGATTGGAAGATTGGTACTGTTGAATGACCACCAAGGTCACCGGATCTTACTCCGCTAGATTTTTTCTTTGGGGTCACCTAAAAAACGTAGTGTACAAATGTAAACCTGTCAATATTCAAGAATTAAAAAACAAATTAGATTAGAATGTAACAACATTTCTCAAGAAACTATAAATAAAGTTCAACAAGAATTCATGGATCGTTTGTGATACTGTCAGGTACAACAAGGTTTTCAATTTGAACTTTTGATTAGTTAATTTTGTATCTTATTATTTACTGTTCATTTGCAAGTTTATTGTAAAATATCACAATAAAACAGGAATTATTTAACTTCAAAAAAGAATATTTTCAAATGCCTGTAGCTCCGAACTTATAAACTATAGATCCTAAGTAGTATAGGTTTTTAAATTCTGATTTCCATAGAGTCTGAAAATGAAAAAAAATATATACAGGGCGTTCCATTTAAAACAAACAGAAATGGCTTCATAACCGAAGCAGCGATGACGTCATAAAACCCAAAGCAAAAGTTGCGCAATTAAAAATAAAAATCGACCTGTTCGAGTTTTTTGTCATAAAGTTTTTGTATTCAGAATTAATGAATTTATTCCATACTCTATGTACACCGTGTATATTATAACAAGATCTGGAAAAGATTATATTTTGAGCTTATCCCAGTGAAGGGTTGGGGAATAAATAGGTGTAAGTAAAACAAGCTAGTAAGAGTTCAGAAACTTGGGATTTGGCATGTATACTACTAAGATTTCAATTTCTTATACTGAAGTATAGTATCAAGTTATTTTCATTTAAAAAGACTTCGATGGGAAATCTGGATGTGGAAGAAGTTATTCCTTAGGCAGCGGTTTTATCTATAATTTGGTGAAACTCTGGGCCTAACAGGTAACTTGTGGTAGATGGCAGGATGCCACCCGACGTACCATACAGCAAACGGAGACCAACTAGGGTAATCCATGGATTGCAAAGCATTTGAGAAGATGTTATGAATAATAAGAAGATTTTTTCTCAAAGTTTCTTTCTTAATCTGAGATTATAAATTAGATACTGCCCTTTTGATCTGAAACTTAACATATCACCAGAAGACTAAGCATAAGAGGTTTTAACCTTGCTTATTGATGTTTTCTGAAACTTTACTTAAATTGTTACATAGGTATTTAGTTATATTTATAGAAAAACATCAGAATAATCATGTAACAGTTATTCACTTTCGCAACCTCGGAAATTAATATGATTTTGTCACTTGTCGCTTACCCTTATTCTCGGCAATTATTAGAACAAGCACTGCACTCAAAATAACTAAAATTTCCTGCAATTTCATTTTACGCAACAAACTAAATTATATATACCTATTGCGTTCTTTTAAATATCTACCTATATTTATACATTTTTCATTGAAAATTTGAAATATTTGTGCGTAATTAATTACCTACCTTTGCTATCCACCATAGGTATTAAAAGAAAATACTTGTAAAGATAAAAACAACTACATAACTGAGATGTCAGTGATAAAAAAAATTTTGCATTAATATAAACATTTGCATAAAATGTGCTTTGGATGATAAAAACATTCCTATTTTGACCAAAAACTTGCACCTGCCTTGGTAATGAAGAAAACTTGTTTTTCTTCAAAGCCAACACGATTTTGTTGCCAAAAGGTAAAACCTATTTATTTCTTTCGGTCCTTAGAATTAGAATAGTATATTTGTTCGACAAAATTCCTATAAATGATAAAACCTATTCATTATCCTGAAGCCGCCATTTTCAATTCTTGAAATTCGACTAAATATTTATTTATGGTTGACAATATACAAGAAGCATTCCGCTTACCTCCCTTCCCCAACCACAGGTGTTTTTAATAATTTTCTTATATTTTCTATGAATTTTCCCTTTTAAAATTCATAATTCGATGGCCATTCATCGGTTTTCGTGTGGATATGCGTTTTATGGGATTTAGGTTTCGATTTGAAAGGGATCATCATCGTGTGCAAAAAAGTCAGCGTTCCGCAAAAATCTGAAAAAATTCAGAGGAACGTAGGAAAGTAATAAAAATCGAATCCGGATAATGCGGTTTCGGAAGTACGAAAAAAAAACATATTTTTCGTTTGTAGGTGTTTTTTGTGTGATTTCACTTTCGGTGTGAAAGGGATCATCATCGGGTGCGAAAAAATTCAGGGGGGGTGTAGAAAGACCAGAGAAATCGAATGACGCAAACCGGAGTTCTCTATCTGGTGCTTCCGTTCTCCGGATAGGACCTTCGGAAGTACGAGAAAATCACATTTTTATCTTCCGTCGACCACAAAACTACTGTTAACATTAAATGGTTTTACCGCGCCTAGTAAAGAAGATAAAACGTATTATTTGTTTTTTAAATTTTTGTTTGGTGTACGCAAGGAGCCGACAAAGGCCATAAAATTTAATTGGCGTTTCACCAGTACGACTTGTTTTACAGTGGCGTGTCGCTCTGGAGAGTTTTATATATTATGTAAGAGGCCGTCCATAAATGATACCACGCTTCTTTTGCCAATTTCTTACCTCGTCCCCCTTGTGTCACACTATGTCGCACTCGCCGGATCCCCACCCTTTGTCTGTCATATCGCAGTAATTTTTATCTAAATTACTAATATCAAGGGTGCTGATAATAAATAAACACGATATTAGGCATAAAATTATTTTTTTGTATTGTGACATCACAATATCACATGCATATTGCTTTAACCTTTAACCCCCTTTCCCTGTTACAAAGTGTCACAACTTTCAAAACCCCCCTCCCCCCTTAAAGCGTGACATCATTTATGGTTGGCCACTATGTATACGTTTTTTGATTACTTATTAAAAAAGTAAAAACAACATGCAAGGTGAAACGTTTCCAAATTTAAGTAAATAAGATATTATAGAGGTAAAACACTTATCGGTCGTAGATCGCATATTGCAGAAAATAAATAAGTAAATCAATAACAACCAAAACAAATTATGACGTTTGCTTGCGAATATCGTACAACCGCATACATTCTCACAAAGCATGAAAAATCAGTATAAATTCATCAGCTCTGTGAAATCATAGGGATGATACCTACAAAAAGATATCTATTTGTAGCTTCTATTATTATAGGACTGGACTCGAGGTTTGGTAAATATTGAATAATGACCAATATTCTAATGTAGGTTTCATTATGATAATTCGCGAAAATCAAACAAATGAACCCAAGAGGGATTTACCTTCGATACAGAGGAATTCACCTATAAGGAAAAGTTTGTATAGTAACAGCGGAAAGTCGTAATATCTAAATCGCTCTCACGTATTGGTGAATTTGTGTGTATCGACGGTAAATCCCTCTTGGGTTCATTTGTTTGATTTTCGCGAATAAGAATGTATTATAATTCTTTTACAGAAGACTTGTTAAGTCATATGTCATTTCATACAAACATTTTGGGCTTAGTGCCTCTGAAGTACGAAGCCTTCGTTACTTTCGGCACCTTCGCAGAAGAAGAAGAAGAAGCCAACGTCTGATTTGTTTATAAATTTTTTTATCCCAGTTATTCTACAGAACTAGTACATACGCACAGAAATAGAAATATTATTAAAATGGCTAATTCCGATGCAATACAAGTGAGCTCTCTACCCTTGCCGCCTATGCAGTATGTGAACCAATATACAGATGAAATCATTAGACGAGGTAGGGCTCCCAAACCTCCACCACCCATCCAAGACACTTATCATATGTTTGGTAATGCATTTAATACCGAAGAAAGTATAATTAGACCCTTAGAAAGTCAGGTAATTCATTTTACACCTTACATAAAACAAATGATTATTCTATAATTTCAAGATGGAATGATTTGTTTAGTTGAATTACACTGAACCACCTACAGACTTGATTTATCTTTAGTAGGTAAATTGACATTATGTAATTTTTATAACAAGTGTTAATTAGAATTCAACTAATTACTTTATTGTATTTCAGGGGATTAAAAGATTGTACCCTCTCCATTTTGATAGAAGAAGAGAATTAAAGAAATTGAACCAGTCCTTATTAGCAAATTTCCTAGACCTACTGGATTTGTTAGTGAACTGCCCAGATTCCCCACGACGTGCAGAAAAAGTGGAGGATTTAAGTTTGTTATTTATTCATATCCATCATCTGTTAAACGAGTTTAGGCCGCATCAAGCTCGAGAAACTTTAAGGGTTATGATGGAGCTTCAGAAACGACAACGAATTGAAACAGCTAATAGGTAAGGAAGTACTTTATTTATATCATTCCTAAAAACATGAAGTGGCCTCACCAACAAAATTCAAAAGTTGACATAATATATAAAGTAAGCCGTTCACCTCTATTAAGTGGCACGACTAAGATTCCTGTAGTAGTTGCACAGTGCAAGTAAAATTCAGCTACATAGTAAGAGAATGCGAAAACAAAACATCTTGAAGTGACGTAACTGCAACTTTGTATTTTTGAAAATGTTCGCACAATTTTAATTTTTTATATTTATTTGTAGTTTATAATTTCCTGAGGAATTTCCAATTTGTAAAGTTGCAGTTATTCTTTTTACTTGTACCTCGCAATTTCCAACTATACCTAAGTCAGAGATAAACAGTAATAAAGTAAATTTTTATTTAGTATACTCTTCGCAAAAACAAAACGAAGAATATATTGCATTCGATCAGCGCATTTCTAAAACCGCTAATATCGCCTGGTCATATCACTGTGTTGGTGATTGAATTCTGAATAACTTTCAAAATTTCCGTCCGTCTATCTGTCTCTCCGTCCGTCACGTTTCTTATCAGCACAATAACAAAAAATTGTAGTGAAATTTGGACAGTAAGTTAGCGTTAGCTAGAGGAAGAAGCCTATTGTTTTTTAACAAAATCGAACAATAAATAAAAAGTTATTATTTAAATTTATATATTAGTGTTATTTAATATTGTTATATTGCAGAACCGGCTAATTAGGCAATAGTCCCCAATATTTATCACTTAACGGCAATAAATCTGTCACAAGTGCGATAAGATTAAGCTTTGGTGGCTTTCATTCATCTCGCAGTTAGACAAGGCCGTCACTCGTTTATATAACTGCGAAGAGTATCCTATAGAATGTGCAACAAATCGACGAAGAATATGGTTAGCTTGTTTATATTTATAATGAGTATAATTACATAACTGAAGTGATGCGCAGAAAACCTAGTTTAACAAGGCAACGAAATTATGAGGCAAAAATAAGTAACAAATTATTGATGAACTAGAAAAGCTCCTATTAAATCGGACATACAACATAAAATATTAAGAAAAAAATTTCATTAAAATTTTAATCAAAAACTGAAAATATCTAGAAAAATAAGTATGACATTCTAAATAGAAAATGATATCAAAAGAATATAATAATAATAATAATAATAATTTATTTATCTCTATGCCATAATGAAGTGGATAAGGCATGTCAAAATTAATAGTAAGAGATACAACAGTAATGTATAACATTACAAAAATGGAAACAAACTAATGTAACATAAAAATATATTTAATTTTTAGATAGGTTTAGTTTATCGTCGATTCACTTATCGAAATATTAACGTTAAGTATAGTATTAGCATTAATTTTTAAAAGAACCAAATTTTCAAAATTGATATCACTGATAGCACGACGCCTATGTAAATTTATAATAGGGCAGTCTGAAGAATTTTTTTTTTCTCTCAGGGCTTGTCTGTTAAAAAGAAACTCCGAGGGCACTGCAGCTTCCTGGGCTTATTGTTTTCTCTCTGTCTTGCTTCACTCCACCCACTCTCCCGACATCTGCAGTTGTGTATCTTGAAGGACTAAAGGACCTAAGCCACAATGGGATGATGTGGGTTTGTGATGAGCCTTTCCCCATCGGTTCATTTTTTTTACCATGATCCGTGCTATCTGTAATCGATCCCCGACTATGTATTAAACTTTCCTGTAACTATGATGACTATATCGTCAGTATATCCTTGGGCTTCAAATCCCTCAATTATGAGTTTCCGCAGTAGGCTCTCAGCACAAGTTCCGTAGCAGGGGGGACAAAACGCCCCCTTGCCTCCTGCAGCTGACACGCTTAGGTTTCCGCCCATCGTAGTGGTGAATACCATCCTGCCTTTGAGCATGCCATTGATCCACCTGCAGCAGTATTCTTGATGACGCTCTCTTGCCGTTCTAATGATGGAGTTGAAGGTGTTGTTGAATGCCCCCTCTATGTCGAGAAAAGCACCCAGTACGACAGTCTGAAGCGTTGCTACCATAATAAATCATTACAAAGCCTACCTGCAACGGAATAACACCGTAACCGTGTTTGAATACTACAAACGATATCTGTATATGACTATAGTCAACCAGATATGTTCTGCGTTCATGGTAATTGACCTCAAATAAAAGTAATCGATAGTTGGTCCTGGTTCACCATTACAAGCCAGCCACGCTGTCGAATAGTTTGAAAATGTGCTGGTATTACATCATACCTATCAATTAATATAAAATAGCAAAAAAATATTAAATTTATTTCAAAAATTAAAAAATTATTCTAAAAATTTTTGGTTGATCCCCATGACAATGCTGAAATTATCAACAATTCCTTTGTCGGACTTTCTTTATGATTTTCCAGTAAACTTTAGATTAAGTGTACTTCCCTATATGCATCATTTGCAAATACTTCGAGTGTTCGTGAATACTTTAAGTGCTTGCGAACACTTTTAATAATAATAATAATTATTATTATTATTATAAACTTTATTTATACCTTATAAAAAATACATAACAATTATTAATAAGATAACAACTTTGAGACAATTGTAAACGGCTTTTATATTCGGAACCTAAGTGACTAAACACCTGTATGTGCCGTGAGATTTTGAGAGTCAAATAAGTACTCGAAGCACCGATTATAAAAAGTGCTTCGAGCAATTGTACGAGCACTAAGCACTGCTGGATAGGTTAACTAAATAGTTCCTATTTCAGGTTCCAAAAGCATTTGGATAAAGTGATGGACATTCTACAGCAAGCAATACAGAACCTTCCCGAACCAATGGAAATCGACTCAAAATTAATGATTGAAACTGATTTGCTAATGAGTCATGAAAAATCAGATAATGCCGAAAGTAATTCCGATCCCTGTTATATTTTAGATAGAATTATGTGTAGTATTGTTGATAACATGCAGTAGTTTATTTAATAAATATTTTTTTACGTTATTGATATTTACGTTACAATTTACTCAACACGTAATCTCTAAAAACACCTTGTCGGATTTTCTTGATACACTGAATATCAGTACAAGCATTTTACGAATGGTAGAATCGCGCATTTCATCAGATTAACTGCAAAGCACTAAAAATGGAAACTCAACAAGAGGTAAGTCAGTTAATGGATCTTGCTGATTCTGATTCAGTGGTAAAGTTCATTTCTTGCAATTACACTTGGATGTGTACAGAGAAAAGGTGGATTAAAATACTAATAGTCAGTACATGTACATAAATATGGAAAGGTAAGTTTTTTTTTAACTTTTAATATTTTTGGGGTTAATGCCAAAGCCAGATAATGTATTTTCAGAATTTTTGTTTGTTTTCTACGTTCTAGTTCTGATTCAAGTACTTTATTATTTATTTCTTCATACCACTTTGTTAGTGTAGTGGAGTGAAGTTGTTAAAATGATCAATTTAGTGTTAACAAACACACATTGCAAATTTAAAGGAACAGATAAATTGGCAATTTGTTCTACATAATTTTATTTTTCTGTTTGAAAATCTACCAAACCATCAATTTCTTATAACAATTTTTGTTTATTTTGCACTTTTTTATCAATGTTAAACTCAATGTGAAACGCTTATTTCTCCACATTAAAAGGGCCTAGCCGGTTTAGAATATGAAAAATGCACTGACGTCTATTGTTAAGCTTTAAATAAACTTTTAATTATTGCTTTTTGTCTAAAGTATTCCTCCAATTAATTTCAGGCCTCTGCTTTCACCTATACGGGAGATATGGGGGTAACAACCCTTAACCATAACTTTGTTTTTCTCAGGAACTTTAACAAAAACTCGAATGAATCTAACGACAAAAAATAGATATCAATTAATTCTATGTATTTTTTTCATATTTTTAGATCAATTTTTGGAGGTGTAAAACATATAATTTTTTTTCCCGAGGCTGGTTTCTATAATAGTCTAGGTGCCCACATACAAAAAATAAATGTATACATATTCTCTTGTAACTTCTTGTATGGCTTATTTGCGCTTAATCTACAACATTCTTCCTGTCCGACAAAATAGATTCCCCGATTTTCCAGTAGAATGCAGTAGGAAATTTAGCACTTTTTTTGGACAAAAGTCCATTTGACGCACAGTTCTTCAGCGATTTGAATTTTTTTTTTTTCTAAATACTCGTGAATGATTCTGGTTCACCCTCCAATTGCTACAGTTTAAATATCTATTCTTCTGATGAACATATCTGACCCAATATCGGAACATACAGGTTTTCAGGATCTCTTCGATATATAATTTATTACTCCAGGTTGTTTAATTTATTGTATGTATGAATAAAATTAATTTTAAAAAGTCTTACAAATATAAAAAAATAAAATTTACTCAAGGATGACGTTAAATTCAAGCTATATAAGATATATGTATTTGTGCTTACAATTAAGGAGTAGATAAGCAACTTTGAGGTTGCATATCCATGGGCTTCTTATACTTCCAACTTCTTATGCTTTTTTCTAAAATTGAAATTTGGTTTCTTTTTTACCTTACTTGCATTTTTAATTCAAATAATACCTATTTTCAATTACATTATATATATGATAACATCAGCATGCTGATGTTTCGATATTGGGTCAGATACGTTCATCAGAAGGATAGATATTTAAATTGTAGCAATCGGAGGGCATTCGCGAGGATTAAAAAAAAAAAATTATTCAAATCGGTCAATAACTGTGAGTCAAATAGACTTTTGTCCGAAGAAAGTGCTGAATTTCCGCATGGACGCATGGAAATCTTTTGGAAGAAGTGGAGGAGGAACGCCGCGTTTTTGAAAATTTTCGCAGAGGAAAAAAGTTGTAGATTAGGCGCAATTAAACCATACAAGAAGTTACAAGAGGATATGTATACATTAATTTTTTTGTACACGGACACCTAGACCATATACTTAATAACTACTGGAGACACACCAACCAAATAAATCACGTATAAACATCTGAAAGTGTCAATTTAGTGGAACATAAAAATAAATAATAACACAGTTATTTTTACCAACCATATAAGTACATAGAAAATATAAACTAATGTAACCACGTGTAAAACATATGTATTTTTACCAAACATCAATTGTTTATCTAAACAGGTTTATACAAAATTATTTATATACAGGGTGTCCCAACTCTGTTTAGACAAGCATTATCTGGAAAACGGTGAGTCATGGAAAGAAATGTTAAATGGAAAAGTTATTCTGTATAAAAAGATGCATTTAATCATTTTATTTTCAAATGTACAAGACAGCTTATAAAGGCGGCAGATTACACAACTTTATTTTTTCAAATGGAACACCCTGTATATTTTCGGATTCTCTTTTTACTTCCAAACGAATTTTAACAACCATGTTTTTATACCTATCGTTAACCATTGTTGAGATTTAGCAGTTAAATCTTTTGGATATTTTTTTATTAACGTAATCATAAGGAATAATAAAATAAAAAAAACAGTAACCATTATGATTATTGTAAAAGATGCTCAAATTATCGCCCATATTCGATTTGACACAACTTTTACCTTCTTAAAAGTTCTCGTGTACAAGAATTCCTTATAACATCTGAAGTAATTTGGCGGCAAGCATGAGTTATTCTATTCTTTAAGTCATTAAGATTATTTGGTTTCTCAGCGTATACAACTTGTTTTAAATGACCCTATAAAAAAATCGAGGGGTGACATATCAGGTGCAGGCTACTTAACAGGTCCCTAATTACTAATGCAGTAATCTCTGTCAGAAAGCATATTACAATGTTTGAATTATGCGGTGATGCTCCGCCTTGCTGCGTGTACATAGTGAGAAGCTCATTTATTGGAATTGGAACATGGTAAATTCAAAATTAAACCGTTGATATATCGTAAATCGTTAATGATAAATATAGCCCACTAAACATGAAAACATTACCGAAATAAAACAGTAATGTATCATCGTTACTTTGTAACATTATTCAATAGATAATTTTAACGTTTATATAACAAGTATGTTATAGATTATGTCCCAGTCAGCAATGTTACAAAGTTATATTATTAAAAACACAACATTAAAGCAATATCCTCTCAACATATCTACATTAATGTTTTAATGTTATATTTTAAATACTACATTATGACTACATTTTTTAAATGTAACAAAATAAATGTTTTAATTTGATTACTACAATAATATTTCAGTAATATTAAAAGAAACATAATTTAATTATGAAAATTATATTTAAATAATGTTCTTTTGATGTACTGTTTGTTAACATTTATACAATTTTATATTTTATAAATATTTACAGGGTGATCTTTAAATGACAGCTATAAGATTCTTTAATGATGCTTCCCCTCTATGTTCTTACTTTTGGTTTGGAGATGACTGAATGACATTTACACAACTCTAAAATTGAATGGATCAAGTGGAAATATAGGCTCATATTTGTAAATATAACAGCTCAAAATGCAAGGAATATAATATGCTACTGTACAGTATAGTCGCCATTACATTCCTTGCACTTTGTGCTGTTAGATTTTTAAATGTGATCTTATATTTTCACTTTTCATCCCTTCAATTTTAGAATTGTGCAAATGTCATTCAATCATTTCCAAACAAAAAGTGAAAAAGCAGAAGAAACGTATTATGTGACAGAACCTTGTACCTATCATTTAAAGACCACCCTGTAAATAATTATAAAATATAAAATTGTATCATAGAATCATAAAAATTAATTTGAGAATTTATATAACATAATCACAATTATTATATGTGCATGTATGACAATACAATTAGCATTTCAAAACCGCTTGCGTTGTACAAATTGTTCACTAATTATTAATAACAAAGCACCAAATATAACTTTTGTGCCTTTCAATGTTGTTTAGAATAGGTGAATTTAAAAAATTAGTTAATTACTTGAAACCCAGAATTATTTAATATATTTAGTTATATTTCGAATTTTAAAACCAAATAAAGTGCATGTATTAGAAACAAACATCTTAGAGATCACTTACTTGTGGGACAACTAAACAGAATTATCTAGAGGTTTTTGTATTGAAAATAAAATAAAAATTTGAAAATGCACCATTATGTGTAATTGTGTGTTTATACATAGTGTATTACCTGTTCTGAACCAGCTTATGAATAAAACCAGCAGAAATGTATAAATGTTCTTTATTATTCAAACCCGGTTAAATTATTAGTACGGATGATATAGTATTCACCACACAATATTTTTTCTGATGGAGTTTATCATAATCAATTTGATTTGTATTATGTATTTTGAGATAATGTGCATTATTTAATATACAAAACATTGATTTACAAATTGTGTGAAAATAGAATAAAATATTTTATGTAGACATTCTTTGTTTTGAAAATCGTAGACACTCGAAATTTCGAAACATTCTTTGGTGGTATTCGGGAAGCAACTCTAAACCGCATCTGAAATTAAAACAGAGAAAATTGTTAAAATTATTGATAGTATATGGAACATTCTAAATTCGGTGTCATATGGGAAAGAGGAAGTTTAGAAACGAACGCTCGTTTAGGGGGGGGCTTCCATAAACGTTACAAGGGAGAAGGGGGGGATTGCTTTTTGCAAACATGTTTTTTTTTTGATAGCCTCTTAAATGTAACATTTATCACAACACAACCTATAAGTTTGACATATAGACTTATTAACAAATTGAATATTTAAAATTAAACCATGCAATAATAATACTGAACTAATGGAGTAGGTAGGTACATTAAAAAAATGTGGAATACCATTCTTGCAATCAAAAAATTTGTATCAAATTTGTTTTAGTAAATATTAACAATCAATTTGTCAGTCGATCCGAACTAATTATTATACGCAGGAGCAATGAAGCAAAACAAAACTACAGTGAAGCACATATTTTCACCTTTGTAGTCGTAAATCTCAAAATATTAATAGAAAAAAAATGCAACCTTTATTTCCTACAATACTGGTAATAACTAATTTCAGAGTAGAACTAATGGGAAAGCAAAAAAGCAAGAAAAAATTATTTTGACCGACAATTTTCCAATATAAAAACTTAAAATGATTGTTCCATGTACTTATATATATAAAACCAAAATTTATGTTCAAATATTAAATACCCTATATAGTTTCACTTACCGATTCTCCATGTTATTATCTGTTTCTAGTTCTTTTACTAGCAGAAATTCATCGAATTTTGTTGTCTTTCAACAAGTCCTTTTCAGTAATTGCCAAGATCAAGTAAGAGTTGGAATTGATATAAGAGTTGCTTGATCTAGATTAATTGCTTCCTAAAATAAGGATTTAAAACATTAGTTCATTAATTTCAAATATACCTACATAAAAACACATTTTTACATTTTCAATGAGTGTGAACCGTTAGCTAGATAAGTACCAAATTATTTTTCATCTCTTCTCAATGTAATTTTGTCAATGTGAGCTTTGATTTTTAAGAAAACCGAACTTTCGAAAAAATGTTAAATATTACTGAACTTATTTACTTACTCTTTATTTTCGGACATATTGAACACTAACTAAACTATTATATAAAGTCGTCTTTGCGAACAGGACTTCAACAATCAATTTGTTAATGACGAAATCAGGACAAAATATGCTTACTCTTTTGTTTTCGGACATATTGAACACTATATTAACTATTAGGTATTATAATGCTATCTTTGCAAACAAATTCGAAGCAAAATGGCGTGTGACTGACGATTTTGTCAATTTTCCTTTTCTTCTTGTTTAGCCGTCTCGGTCTCGGATGCGTCCGTTACGTTCGGTCTGGAATGGCCAATAAATAGCATTTAGGCGTATCACGTGACTATAGATGAATGTTGGTTTAATAACATTTATAATTATAACCTATAAATGTAACTTTAATTTAACAACAATGTTAATGACAAGTGTTTTTAATATAATTTTATAAATATTACATAATAACATTATGGAGCTGTTATAGAATAATATTGCATTCCGTTACATTCCAGTAATATTATCAGAGTGTTTATGAACAATATGGCATATATGTTATATTTTAAACACATAAATAATATTGATTTCTTGTAACATAGCTGTTTTAATAAATAATGTTTTTTGGATATATTAAAATAAAATTATAATTACGTAAAAACAATATTACAAAAGAATATTGACAATGTAACTTTAAAAAAATGTTTTTTAATATTTTAGTTATGTTTCATGTTTAGTGGGAGGACATGGTTAATAAAATTTGTTTGAAAATAAAAGGAGAATCCAAAAATATAAACATATACAGGGTGTTCCATTTGAAAAAGTAAAGTTACGTAACCTGCCGCCTTTTTAAGAGTACATTTGAAAATAAAATGATTAAATGCATCTTTTTATACAGAATAACTTTTCCATTTAACATTTCTATCCACGTCTCACCATTTTCCAGAAAATACTTGTCTAAATAGAGACTGCTGAGACACCCTGTATATAAATATTTTGTATAAGCCTGTTTAGAGGTAAACAATAGATGTTTGGTAAAATTACATGTTATATAAGTGGTTACATTAATTTTTATTTTAAATATTCTATGTACCTACATGGTTGGTAAAAATAAATGTATTATATACGTAAATATTTATTTATTCATTTATTCATTTAATTGTCTTATTTATTTTAACGCCCTGGCGAAGTTTAGCTAATGCTACTCTACCACTTACCAGGACGGCGAAATGAGATACGGTCACCCATCCAAGTAATGGACTCGACCGACGTGACTTAATGTCGCCGATCGAGATCTCGCCACTGAAACATATTATTTTTTATTTCTATGTTCCACCAAATGCACACTTCTGTATTTTTTTTATATATATAGTTGACTTTCAGATGTTTATACGTGATTTATTTGGTTGGTGTATCTTCAGTGGCTATTATAGAGACCACCCTCGGAAAAAAAAAATGTGTGGTTTGCATCTCTAAAAATTGACCTAAAAATAGGAAAAAAATACATAGCACAGAACTAATTGATTGTCAAAGTTCCAGAGAAAAACAAAGTTAAGGGTTATTACCCCCATATCTTCCTATTGGGTGAAATTGCCAGAAATTAACTGTAGGAATACTTCATACCAAAAGTAATAATTAAAAGGTTAAAGCATAACAATAGACGCAAGTGCATTTACATATTTCAAATAATACAGACATGCATTCGTTACATAGCTAACATTAGCATGTAGAAGCTGAAAATTGACAATGGGATCAATAATGCTATCTGCAACACCCTTTATCTCGTCAAGTTATCAAGTTGATCAAATATTCACAACCACCAGATGTACAGAAAGTTGTAGAAAAAAATTATATTGTAGTAAAGCATCTTTATTTACATATACCAAAACAAAAACTTATTGATTTTTAAACAGTACAGTTTTTGTCAAAATACTTCTTATTCTGGTTCCTGCTACATCTGTTAATTTTCTGGTTTCATAATGAATTGTGATACTAAAATATTTGCTAAGTATTAGTTTTACAATTTTCATCGGCTGATAGTGTAACGGATCCGTATTCTTTCAAATGCCTTTATTATAAAATCACTTGGTATAAAGTGATTTGAGCATATCGAACTGTTGGTGATGTTAACATTTTCACCATACTTCTCTTATATTAGCATCCTTTGGGAACCTACAAAGTAATGTTAAGTGTTAAATTTTTATTAGGCATTTGGCATATTCTTTATAATGAGGAAGAAAAACTGGGAATCTGTTTAATTCTAAATGGCCCTATTACATTATCCTTAATTTATAATTTTTTTTTTCAAAAAATTCAAGCTTTTCGAGACATTTGCAAAAATCAAAAATTTTTCGAAAATTTATTGTGGTAGGGAACCTTGTAAGTACTCTATAACAAAAACTTGTTTGGTTTTTCTAGTTTTTTCGTATAATTTGCCTGGAGCAATAGCTGTGTGGCAATTTAAAAACTGTACGTAGAAATTACATAAATTTTACAAAACATTGCTCAAGGTAACCTTCAGTAAAATGCATTTTGTACAGTGTATCATCATCACAACACGCTTCCAATATTTTGTACACAAAACAAATTGTTTACATTCATGATAACTAATGTCAAATTCCAAAGTGATAAAGTATTGTTCAATGTTGCTTTTGTGAATGTAAGGACAGTCGTTAATAAAGTTATTTATTTACCATGCAAGAGAAGTCAATATTAGGTAGGTGTTGATAACTCTTAATTTTGGAAATATTTTTATGATGCAATCAGGAACAATGAATAAATATTTTGCTTCTGTCATGTTATTTCTAACACAGAGCACTGACAGTCCTTACTATGAAGTTAGCACTATTAGTATAGAAGCTAGCTTACAATCACCTAGCACATTTGTATCAGCCGAAGTCTTTGGAAATAATAAAGAGAGTAATAGAAGCTCATTGTAAATGCAGATCCTACAAAAACATAATCAGGGTGCTTATTAATAATTTCTTTCTATTATATTGGAGAGCTGTACCTTCTGCTTTAGGTCAATCTCTCGTGATATATCCTTATCTCTGCTGTTGAGATATATCAGTCATCTCTCTTGTAACCAATTATCATCAGCAAATTGAAACATCATAGCCGGGTTTAGGGGGTTTTGTAGTTTATTGAATTATTATTATAGAGATACATTGTGTTCCATGCGCTAAGGAACAGGATAAGATTAGATAATTTATTGGTATTATTTATGCCATATAATGTATTTGCATATAGTACGGCAGCCCGTTACCAAAAACCCCTCTCAAAGCAGTGAACTTTA
Source organism: Stenurella melanura (assembly GCA_963583905.1). NCBI lineage: Eukaryota > Metazoa > Arthropoda > Insecta > Coleoptera > Cerambycidae > Stenurella > Stenurella melanura. Next base: position 145,280,528 of record OY757314.1, on the reverse strand, counting down.
TCACAGGAAAATTCTATAGATTATGAAATTCTAATTAGACACCGTTTCATATGACAAAAGTTCGGAAAACTATACCGGTGACTGGCAAACAACTTTCCGTCATTTTTCGTTGGCCGCAGCTGCGCAAAATCGAATGGAGTCGCATATATACTGGATTAACAATCAACACCATAGCAACCATTGCATGATCTTCCCAATTACAATGTTTGAAAATCTAAAAATTTAAAAAAATATTTTTCAAATAAAATTTTTGTCATTATTTCGGTCTTTGTAACTCGGCGTATCAGTCAAAAGGGCAGTTCTCAATTTTTCCCCGTCATATTTACTTCCCTCGACAAGAAGGCAAAAGAAACTGCCTCGCTGCGAAGATCGAGATGAGAAGAGAACTGATGAGAAATGCTAGAATTACCTTCGTTAAGGTAATTGGAAAATCTTGGTAGCGGACTGCCATAATAACAGGTCAACACATGGTAGAGAAATTAATTTAAAGCTAGTTTTAAAATGAAATTTGTCAAAAGACACACAATGTTTTTAGACAGACGGACAGAGTAAATATAATGCATATATACGTACATTTTTTTTTTTGGGGGAAATCAGGTCAATATTACAATTTAAAAATTCCTCATAACTATAGAATGCGTGTTCTATGAGAAACGTCATCATCCTATGCTTGAAGAGTTTAAGCGGCAATGCTCTGATAAATATAGGCAGTGTATTGTAACATTTTATGGCCCAAAAGTTGAGTCCATTTTGATTCCGTTTTAAGCGACAGTAGTTTACAACTAAATTTTCTTTTTCCCTAGTGTCATGGTCATGAATGTCCTGATTTACTTCATAACTACCATCATTTTCTTAATATGCAATAAATTCGCTAATACATAAACAGAAGGAAATGTTAATATTTTAAGTTTTACAAAAAAACTTCTGCAGTCTTCCTTAAAGTTTAACTCGTCCAGTATCCTCACTCACTGCCTTTCTTTGTAACTTAAAATTTCGTTCGCGATCTGCAGCGAAACCATAATGGCGTAGGAGATATGCGAGTGACAGAAAGCTAAATATGCAGTCCGTAAAGTGTTGGCAGAAATAGAGTTTGCTAAGTTGCGCAGTATGAATATGTTAGATCTAATTTTTTTTACACAGTATTTATATGTTCATTCCATTTCAATGTTCCGTCTAGATGTAAGCCTGGAAATACACTACATGGATAGTTAATTATATCTTCATGATTTCCTAATATGAATAGCATATTTTGGGTTTTATCTTTGTTTAGGGCAAGTTCATTTGCATTAAACCACTGTCCAGCTTTGGCTAGTGCCTGACATGAACATGAACTCTCAAGTACTGTATCTAGGTTTTTACCAGATGACTGAAGAGTAGTATCAACTGCAATCAGTAAATAATTTGTTAAATGGTTGCCAAATGGGAGATCGTTAATAAAAACGAGGAATAACAGAGGACCTAATATAGACCCCTGTAGCACTCTAACAGTTATTTCTTCTGAGCAGACAATACCTCTCATACTTTTACCTGCTGGTACCTGTTATCAAGATAAGATTTAAACAGTTGTTAAAGTTATATAACTTTAACTTCTTTAAGAGTAGTTCATATAAGACACAGTCAAAAGCTTTCTTAAGTCACAGAACGTTACTGCTGTGAATTCAATATTTTTAAATGATTCATTTATATTTATTAATAGATATAGATCTATGTGACTGTGCTTAGATTTTTCCGGAATTCATGCTGGGAGTTGGTAAAACTATTGTTGTCTTCAAAGTATCATGTTACTCTGCAGGCAATACATTTTTCAAATATTTTCGAAATTATCGACGGATATTGGTCTGTAATTCGATATATCGTTAATATTTCCTTTTATAGATAGGGATTACTAAGGCCTTTTTTAGGCTAGAAGGAAAACTTGCAGATTATGCATTTTTTAGTTGATCTACAAACATCATTACTTTGCTTTCGACATCCAAACATTATCATCAGTAAATGACCAGGAGATATTCTCCACTACGTTATAGAAAGTAACTTGTCCCTTCTCTATTATGGGTTACCAAAGTGAACATTAAAGTCTCCTGCCAGTATTATATTTTTATCAGGGCCTATTTCTGCGAAAGCATTTTCTAGGAATAATAGTATCTCTAGCAAGCTTGCTCCTGTACTATATTTAAGACAGTTCAATAAGTCAATGTTTTTATTTAATTTTCTTGGTTTACAAAAAACCAATAAAAACTCAATACTTTCATATTTTTATAGAAAGACTAGAAACAGTCTCAGCAATGTGGTATTAAAACAATTTTATATTACTCTGTTTACCTGACGCGTGTGTAGTGTAATATTACTTACTTTAATATTGCTAGTAATGGAAATGGAATATAGCGATGATAAAACTTTATAACACAACATTTGGCACATTATTGTTTTACACTTAAATTTTTACTTGAGCAGACTGTCTGACTCAGTCGCACCTGAGGTCTTCCAGCTAACATAGTGTTTCAGCTCCAAAATGTCTGGTCCGAGGACGACTAACAGCAAAGGTGAAGATCTTCTAAAACAATGATGCAGTGATTTTAAGATGAAAGGAATAAATTCAATAAAATCTATTTCCTTTCTGCAAAAACGTTCGGACCCGTCGATTTCCATTTGTGAAGTGGTAATTTTTGACCTGCACAATCACTAAAGGTCAAGTCCGTTTTCGCCGTGTGACACCAATTTTGTTATTTTAAATATGACTCCTGTATTAAATTCCTATGCACATATTTATTATGCTTTATGTACAAGTAACATTCATTAAATTTAGCATCCATTTACTTCATAGCAAAGTATAATGTTATTATTGAACAGATTGGGCCGTTACTTGATGAAAATCCATGATAATAATTGGGAAAAAAACTATATCAGGTTTTGATTTTCACTTTATTTTTTGTCAAGATGGCAATTGTTTCGCCACACAGTGGCTTCTTCAGATGTTGAGTACTGGTATACAAATTTTACAATGCACAAACTATATGGTTCTATATCGAAATTGTATAAAACCATAGAGTTTGTGCATTGTAAAATTAGTATACCAGTACTCAACATCCGAAGAAGCCACTGTGTGGCGAAACAATTGTCATGTTGACAAAAAATAAAATGAAAATCAAAAACTGATATAGTTTTCTTCCCAATTAAGTATAATTTTATTAAAAATAAAACAAACATTTTTTTACATTGAGAAACATTGCAAACTGTGACAAGAAATTAATTATATGTACTTGAAATCGTGGTAAGCCTTCATTAGATTTACAATTTGTTAAGTATAACAATATCTAACTAGTAGTGTCAAAATGGTTTTAATGGAAAAATAACAGATATAGAGGTACTCATGATGATGGGTTTCAGATACAGAATTCAGACTCAAGAAGAGATACATAATTTATTTCATGAAACTCATTCAGACCAATTCGAAATATCCCCTGTATCTGCTGTAAGTAAAATAAAATGTAAATGTAGAAAGTTTAGCTTAGAGACTTACCTAAAGATCGACCACCAAAAGTACTTAAATATGTTAAGTTAAATCTTCTAAGATGTTCCTCATTTGATACGCAGGAAATTATGATTTGGCAAAAGGATCTATATCAAAAATATTTCAAGCAGTAAAATACCACCCTTAGAAAGTCCACTTGGTGCATGAGTTGTCAGAAAATGACTGACCAAAGAATCGAATTCTGCGTAAAGATATCTAGAAGGCGAGATGAAGATTTACATTCAAGAATCGTCAGTACTCAAATAGTGGCATCTTATTTCTTTGAAGGAACTTTAACTGGAGAATACTACTTACGCTTTCTTCAATTCCAATTCACTCCTGATTTAGCCGTTCCATTTGGTGACGATATACTTCATGATCAATTTGATTTCAACAAGATGGCGCTCCCCGCGCTATGCAATTTTTGCTCGACAGTTTTTAGGTGCAGCATTCTTCAATAGACAAATTAGAAGGAGGATATTAGGTGCCACCTAGGTCACCTGATTTAACCCACTTATATTTTTTCTTGTCGGATTATTTAAAATCATAAGTAGCTATATTTCTATAGACCAAATATTATTCATAATAAATACGTGTATAAGAGGTTTAATGAAAACTTTTTAAAAATTTTCTATCCAAAGATGTGGACATATACACCTGTTTGAAAGCAAGTATTTATTGATATTAATAGTTTAACAAATTGTGTTTTAAAACTGTTCTGTTAAAGTAACAAACTTAATCATTTTGGTATCAAGTTATTCATTTATGTCTTGTCTATAACTTACTTCTGATTGTTTTGCAAGACACTCCATCTTGAGGCTGTCACAAATAGTACAAATTGGAGGAGTTTCCTGAAAGCAGTTCGAATTTTTTTTTTCTTAAGGATAGTTAAGACCGAATCTAATTTTTTGTATTAAGTGCTTTTTTAATCAATGATAAAAGTATTTTACAATACTGAACTTATAAATGTTTTTTATTCTCTAGGCGACCTACAACCATGTCTTTATACGCTTCGATATCATATCCTGGCATGGGCTGTACAAAGACCTATTTTAGCAATGTCATTGGTGATTTTCTCCTGTGTATTGTTATTACCCTTAGTAACTGCCACAGCTCTGATGCCAGTAATATTTGTCCTCAACCTAAGCAACTTTTTAGCCACTAAAGGTATAGTATATACATTATAACTATTATATTTATAATAATTATTTAATCCCATTGTTTATATGGTTAGTTGACAATGAAAATAATAAATTCGACATAATTTTTATCTATTCATGTTTAAAAATATTTTTTTTCAAAAATTTTTAAGATTTTATTAGGTAATCGACATTTTTCTGCATATGAAGCTACAACAGTATATAGAGGTAGCCCCACAAGAAATAATCTAGGGGGAGTTAGGTTAGGAGATGTAGCTGGCCACTCTATTGGTTCTCAGGGTTACCTGAAATCCATTTATGCCTAGGAAGAATCTGTATAAATAGTATCAATTTGATTGGTTTCATTTAATTCTTTAGTAATGAATTGTGTAATACTCGCGAAAGTCACAGTTTTAGTAGATCTACCAGAACCAACCCTTGTTGCTTATTTACAATTTTACTCTGTACATACATAACATACTATAATATCTGTAGCTTAATATGTAAAACAATGCCTATTTTTCAAGATTTAAAGAACTATAATTTCATTTGAGACAATTTTATATGTAAGAAGTGGTTTATGATTAGTTAAGTAAATATAGTTATTTTGGTGAACACAGATTAAAATATTTCCTTTTTCTAGGTATGCTATATGTAATATATGTAGTGCTTTTCCAGGGATTCATGCTCGGTTGTATATTGGCTTTATTATTTTTTGGAGCATTCGCTATAGCCACTGGTGCCAGCGTATTACATTCACACAAATATTTTTATAAATAATGACTATAACTACATATTTTTTATTAATAAATATATGAAACATTTGTGTTGTTTCTTATTAATCTGTGTATATAGAAATAGAACTCACCTTTAATGTGTTATAAATGTTACACAGAGCTGGGAGTAATTAATAAAATAAAAAAGTAAATTACTAATTTAAATACTTTTAAAAAAAATCGGTAAAGGTATTTACACAGAACTTCCCTCGTTATTTGTGCATGGCAGTCACTCTAAAAAATTAATAATTACGAAATGACATTGAGAATAATAATAATCGGAATATAGTTATTGCTATTATTACAAAGAAAACTTGATAGGTTTTGGTCAAAAGAATATACAGATTGCTCATCCAACAGCAAAAGTTCAATACTAAATAGCAGGTGCGACATATGGCAGGCTTGCGCAAATACCTTTACAAATGTCCACCAGGACTGAATTATTTCTTGGGATGACCACCCTGTACATTTTTCAATAAAAGTATAATAGGTGCACATGCCAGATATTATTGCCATCTGTCACATTTTCAATCCAACATTCACCTAATGGAGTGGAAGTATAGTGGTGGTTATAAAAATTTTTCAAAAAATGTTTGTAAATTAATTTTCAAAATTTTTTCTTCTGAAATAGGTTTAAAATGTCAAACGTAGAAATTTTAAATTTGAGCAAAAAGGAAAGTTTCCTTCTATTCTATAGTAGTGCTAAAAAAAGTTTAAAAATGAAAAATTATATATTTTTTAAAATAGGTTTAGAATGCTATGAAACGTGAAAATTTTAAATTTGAGCAAATAAAAAAAAAATTGATCTATTTTAGTGGTAAAAACTTTTTGAAAAATGTTGGTGAAAAAAATGTTGAAAAATTTTTTCTGAAAATACCTAGGTTTAGAATGTCATGAAACGTGAAACTGTTAATTTCAGCATTCTAGTGTTAAATTATTTTCCAAACTGGTAACAAAATATTGCAAATTTTTGTTTGCAAAATTGGTTTGGAATATCATGAAACGTGGAAATTTTAAATTTGAGCAAAAAAAATGTTTCGTCTGTTCTATAGTAGTGATACATAAGTAAATGGATTAAAAATGTTTTCAAATTTTTTAAAAAATTCTTCAAAAACATTTTTAAATGTGTTTGAATAGTTTTAGAATGCCATGGAAAGGTGGATAGTTAAAATCTGAACAAAGAAAAAAAATCTATCCTAGTGTAAAATTTTTTAAAATAGTAAAAAAAATTCTAATTTTTCTTTTAAATAGATTTAGAACGCTATGAAATGTGGAAATTTGAAGAAATAAAAAAAAATCCATCTATTTTAGTGGTAAACAAATTTTCAAAAAGGTAAAAAAAAAAATTTTTCAGTCAGGCTTAGAATGCCATGAAACGTGGAAATTTTAATTTGAAGAAAGAAAAAAAAGTTATTTCATTTTAGTAATAAAAAATTTTTCAAAAATATTGGTGAAAAAAATTTTCAATTTTTTTTTCCTGAAATAGGTTAAGCGTGTCATGAAACGTAGAAATTTAAGATTTGAGCAAAAAAAATTTGTTTTCATCTTGGTAAAAATTTTTTCAAAAAAGTTGGTGAAAAAAATTTTCAAAAATTTTTTTTTTCTGAAATAGGTTTAGCGCGTCATGAAACGTGGAAATTTTAAATTTGAGCAAAAAAAAATTTTTTTCGCTATTTATTCCGTTTAGACGGTCCACCTGTATATTTTCCAGTGAAATTTCTACCATTTCTTCGCTGACAGTAGCGTCAACTACCTACCAAATTTGACTGCTCTCCGTCAAGTAGTTTTTTAGTAAATGCACTAACAGACAGACTGACGGAATTGAAAAACCTATATTTTCGTAATCTCCGTGATCTGAAACGTCAGAATCCGAAAAAATCTCGGAGGGTGATTTTTTCTCAAATACAATACTTCCCTTCGGTATGCGAGGGAAGTAAAAAGGTAATTGTAATTGAATTACATTTTTCAAAGTAGGAATTATACTTAAAAATTATTAATTCCTCAAGCGATACTCTGAAATACCTTTGTAGAGCAATTAATTACTGATAGAAATTACTTCACGTAATTTAAATTACTTCTCTAATAATTTCAAATCTGAATTTGAACACTGTGGAGTTGAATTGTTTTAAAAGACGCTAATTAAGCCATTGCTTTTTCTACCAACGCAGCTTTCAAATCCAAGCATGAAAAGACTATTCATAAGTGCTCTTTGTTATAGAAGAAAGCAGGAAAACCAAAGACTGCAGAGATTATCAGAAATATTTTTGGACATACATTAAGTTACCCAACAGTAACCAAATGGAATTCGTTTTATCAATTTCAAAAATCCTCAAAGATAAAGATAAATTAAAAGATTTGTTTGCAAAACTGGATATTAGCAACCCTTTAAGACACAGAAATTCAATATTTAGAAGAGTAATGTGCAATTCTGGAACCTCAGGGGCCGCCCTAGGCGAAATGGCATTTTGTCCTTTCGTCCCCTCCCAGATACGAATGAAAGAATTTGCCGCTTTATGCAATAATGTTAGGGAAATCGCAGGGCCATCCAGAGAAAAAATTGGGGCTCCGTGGTAGTACCATATGGCAATTTTTTTAATATTAATGTAGAAAATAATTGAGAACCACTGCTTTTCTTGGTCAATGAACTTGTAGTTTCCAATTATACAACTTTTAAATTGTCATAAAAAAGTGCAAAGGCCTTGGATCATCGACCGCCTTTGATGAACAGCCTCGACCAAACTCAGGAAATTATAAAGAGGTAAATAATTCGTTATCTTTTCCTGCACAACTGCAAGCAAATAATGGCCGTAGAAAAACTTGGTCCAAAATCCAAAACGGAATACAAAAAGAATGAACAAGTAAGTTGTGTCTGTACGTAATCAAGAATTTAACGACTTGAACGGTAAAGTCAATAAAATAAATCTTCACTATATAAATACACAGCGACCCGAAATTCAAAAATAACAAAAACAACGAATGGCGGGTTGGACGTGTGTACATAACGAAACACCCACAGAAACTAAAATATCGCACAACAAGGGAGAGTCAGAGTATAGTTTTCTTCAGATCAGATCTACTAAACACTCAGAAAACGTCAACGTCTTTCATTTTATCTACCGCACCGCTAAAGACTGCCGACATTTTATAGCTATCTACACAAATATTGAGTATCATAGGCAAAGACACACGCGATGATCTAAACCTACCTCAATATTCCAGAAGTTCTCAAAAGATTTCATTGAAAATTTGCGAATTTTTTGTTTATTTTTTTTCTCCAGAACTATGGAGCTTTACACCCCATGTTATATAAGGTTTTTTTGTTTGTCTTGTCGTTCCCTACCACCAGTTTTTTTTAATGACATGAAACTAATTACACCATGTATATCCGCAACTTCCAGTTCCCGAAACTAAAAATACCCAAGGATTAATTAACAATAAAATAGAATTAGAGTTACTAAAATATTTAGAAGATCCCAGAGGTAATATTGAAATTCTAGAAGATTACCCGCTTATTAAAACAATATTCATAAGATACAACACCAATTTACCATCCTTTGCCCCTGTTGTAAGGCTATTTTCTTTCGCCACTTATACAGGGTGTCCGGAAACAAAGTAGAAAAAAATTAACTGAAGATTCCTTAGCCCAAATTAGTGGGAGTTCTTCATATAACATTTTTCAAAATACCCCTTCGTTGTCAAGTTACAGCCCCTTTAAAGGGGTAATTTAAAAACTGTTATGATTTTTTTACTCAAAAAATAAAATTTCAACAAACACAATATTTGGCGTAGCTACTACATTTATTAAAAGGCATCTTGTGAATTTTTTTCACCCCCTTGAGTGTCTCACCAAGGGGTAGAATGGGCAACCCCTAATATATTTTTAAAAATATTTTAAAATCTATTCATTTTACATTTCAGAATAAAATATTTTTTGAATCCCTTGTTCATTCTAAAACTTTTTTATCTCTTTAAAAAATGCCGTAGTACCAACCGTTTTCGTGATAAAAAATAAAATTTATGTTCATGCAATGGAGTTCATTTCAATCATTACTGAACGATAATGTTTTAAAACTTTTAGTAGGCTGCTAGTAGGCTATAATCGAATAATCTAAATATTCATTAACAAATTCTATGTAATAATAAACGTACATATTTTTTAATCAAATTGACAAATACTATATTTATTAATGGAATAATTTATGAAATACAAACAATAATATTAATAAAAGTGAAACAATTTTGACAAACAAGAACATATTTTTCCAAACTTAAATTAACTGCTCAAAATGGCGCCCTTCAGTACGAACACATGTTTGTAACCTTCGTCTCAAATTGCCGTACAAACTCCGTAGAATTAGTGGGGAGTTACGAATTTCGTCAGCAGTATTAAAAATGGTTTCCCTCAAAACGTCTTCATTTGGAAGTGGTGTAGAGTAAACGACATTTTTCATATGCCCCCAGAAGTAAAAATCTAATGGATTCAAATCCGGGGACCGGGGGGGCCATTTAATTGTAGCTTCTTGTCCTCTTCCAATCCAACGATTTCTAAAATATTGCGAAAGCCATTCCCGAACTTGTACGGAATAATGGGGACCCGCTCCGTCTTGCATATACCACATATCTTGGCGTAATTCAATGGGTAAGTCATCGAAAAGCGGAAACAAGTCATTCTGTAAAAAATGCAAGTACGATATCCCATTTAATCTGTGAGGTAACACAACTGGTCCAATTAAATAATCGCCTATAATTCCAGCCCAAATATTAATAGAGAAGTTGTACTGACATCGTTTAGCTACCACAGCGTGCGGATTTTCATCGTTCCATAGGTGCTGATTACGAAAATTTATAATCCCATGACGAGTAAAACAACACTCGTCAGTGAACAATACTTTTTTTGTGAATTCTAATGGTTTCCTTAAAATAGTTGTACAAAAAGCCTTCCTTACTGGAAAATCACGCGGGAGCAATTCCTGAACCCTTTGCAGATGGTAAGGGTGCAGTCCTTGCCGCTTCAAAATCTTCCATATTTTCCATCTACTTACATTAAAATGAAGAGCAGCCCGTCTAATACTCATTTCAGGATTCTCTCCAAAATATTCTAATGTCTGTTCTTCTAAGACAGGTGCCACTTCTACTTCACGACCAGTATCTCGATTCCTTTTTTCAAAAGAACCCCTTTCTCTGAGCCGTATGTGGATATTGGTAAAAGTCGCCACATTAGGTGTAACACGGTTAGGAAACCTCAGGTTGTATTTTCTTTGGGCTGCTAGAGTTTCCTTTGCATTCACCATAAATGAAATGCATATCAGCATATTCTTCACTACTATAAATATGTCTAGGCATTTTAAAAGCTTACGACATAGAAAAAATAATGATTTTAAGTAAGAAATAAACTATGTAATTATTTCCAATAATTGACATGAGCCTACTAGATGTGGTAGACCAATTCCAATAAATACTTAAATGTTAATACTACTGTCAAATTGAAACTTGAAGGCAGCCTACTAAAAGTTTTAAAACATTATCGTTCAGTAATGATTGAAATGAACTCCATTGCATGAACATAAATTTTATTTTTTATCACGAAAACGGTTGGTACTACGGCATTTTTTAAAGAGATAAAAAAGTTTTAGAATGAACAAGGGATTCAAAAAATATTTTATTCTGAAATGTAAAATGAATAGATTTTAAAATATTTTTAAAAATATATTAGGGGTTGCCCATTCTACCCCTTGGTGAGGCACTCAAGGGGGTGAAAAAAATTCACAAGATGCCTTTTAATAAATGTAGTAGATACGCCAAATATTGTGTTTGTTGAAATTTTATTTTTTGAGTAAAAAAATCATAACAGTTTTTAAATTACCCCTTTAAAGGGGCTGTAACTTGACAACGAAGGGGTATTTTGAAAAATGTTATATGAAGAACTCCCATTAATTTGGGCTAAGGAATCTTCAGTTAATTTTTTTCTACTTTGTTTCCGGACACCCTGTATAAAGTCGCCTAGACGCCACCCTCTGCCAGACACATTGTTTGAAAAACTAATCCTATTAAAAGAAGACATAAACATATATTATTCATATTGCATAGTTTGTCAATTTTACATTTGTGTTTAGTTATAGATTTTCATTCCTTTGTGATTAGTGTCTTTATTGATTAATACATTATCTTCCTTTTGTATTATTCAATGTTTGTATAAATTTATATTTATTTGTACACTAACAAATGATCTTATGATTTACTAAATATTTTTCCATTTTAACAAATTTAGAAGCTGTAGAGTAATTTATTTATTCAAAGACCATTACCAAATAATTAGTAATTTAATTACATTTTGTCATTAGTAATGTTATTACATGGTAATCAAATTACTTTTTAACATAAGTAATTTATAATTAATTACTTTATCAAAGTAATTTGCCCAGCATTTAATGAAAGACTTGTAAGAGATTTGAACATCTTTTTCCCATTAACTCCTTAGGAACATCAGCATTAGAAGGAATATCAATGTATTAAGTAAATAAAATTTAGTGTTATAACATTACTATTCGTATATTTGTCAAAGAAATATGTGTATAAAATGCCTTTGATATAAAGTAAAAAAAAATTACATTTAATAACAGGAAATTATTGACTTAAAGTCCAATTATTTCTTTTCCATCATAAAAGTGAGTTTTTCCGTCTTCAGAAGAAACTTTTTTAAGTATATCATATAAACTATTCGTTATTTCACTTTTAGAGAGTTTTTCTGGATCGAGTTCAAAGCAGTTTATGGTTTTTGATATATGACCAACGACATCTATAAATCATTAAGGAAAATGGGGTAATAATATTTTTTTAATAAATATATAGGGCGATTTAGATCTTGTATGAAAAATTTTAAGCAGATATGTGCCTTTAATATTGGAATTGATATCATTAAGGAAGTTATAATAAAATTTCAATCTAATAGAACATGCGTAAAACATTATTAAAAATATGTTAATATTGAATGCTATTCAGTTGGATCATTGCCATTTAATCCAGATCCAGTGCCGTCCCAAAGCACAGTGCTTAGAGCTCTAAAATCAGTGCACTTCATCAAGAGGCATGATGCTTTGTAATCTCAAAAAGTGCTTGCAAGCGCTTTAAGTATTCACGAGCCCTCGAAGTACTCACGAACGATGCATATAGAGAAATATTATTTTTGCCACAAAAATATCCAAAATTTCTTATTACTGCACAGAACACAGCTCTATTCCTCAAGGTTCTGGAATGACTTGTTCCTTGTTCTGATGTTTTAGTGATTAGTAGACAGAGAAAAGTTGACAATAAAAATAGTAAGGTAAGATAACAAATTCTACAGTATCTATATTAGTTCAAGCAGCCTTTTATTCTTTGACAAAACGTTAATACTAATGATTTATTAAAACACTATGATCGACTACCACAAAGTAACGACTAAATCCATCAATTCGTTAATACTAATTTTGGCTTACACATAATGTCAGTTTTCTTATAAAAAAAAAACTATACTCTTTTAATTTAATAGTTAACATGTTAACAACATACTTAAAAAGTATTTCATGGTGTTTGAAAAAAAAAATCCTTAGTCTGCAGTTGCAAAGTTATAAGACACATATCTGTATATGTTTGAATATATTTTTAAAATTTGATTTTGAAGCCAGTGTCCCCTTACAATTTAAATATATTTAAATTTGGTTGAAAAAGCTACAAAGCTATTGTCATGCTCTCATAGTGACCCCTATTTTGAAAGTATGGTTCTTTTAAAAGCCAATAGAAATATTTATAGTTAATATTCTTTTGATCATATTTATTTTTCTAGACATTTTCAGTTTTTAATTATGACTTGAATTTAATTTTTTTTTATATTTCATGTTGCATGTCTTATTAATAGAAGAGTTTCTTGTACATTAGAATTTGTTACTTATTTTTGCCTCATATTTTCGTCGCGTTGCCCACTTTTTCTGTGCTTTCCATCAGTCAAGTGCGTAATAGATTCTGCATGTCTTGTTTTTTTACGCTTTAGGTATTTAAATTTGATTTCTGACTCTAAAGCCAATATTGTAATTTAAATGAAATTTTTAAATTTAAAAAGAGTTGACACTATTGGTATTAAAGTACTTTGGTGCTTTGTGCTACTAGAACGATTTTAGCAGCAAAACTAGCAGTGAAAAAAAATTTTTGTTCACCTTTTTGAATACATATATTCGTAGGTAATGATATTATCAACATTTTTACGTACAAATTATGACCCGAGCTAATAAAAAACCCTCAAAATAATTTTGACGACCAACGCATATTTATGTACTAATAATAAACTGGCCCTTTTCAGACCCATTTTAATGCAAAGGTAGGCTCTTTTGCTTTAATTAAAAAAAATAATAATAAGTCTACTACATCTAATACAGAAGTTGGTCGTGAAACCGACATTGACAGCGATTTCGCTGCTAGAGCGTAAATTTTAAACTTAAATGTAAATTATAAAAATTGAATAGCCTGCATATGGCCCTTTTCATCAGATCACTTTTAATCGAAGGGTGGGTTCTTTAGCTTTAATGTGTCGCTATTTTAGTAATAACCTCAAACTTGCAGACTATTTGGAAAATGACACAGATGTATAGTAACACAAAGTTGATGTATACAATTTTAATTTATGATGAACAATGCAAAATACATTAACAGCTTCTCCCTTGTATGCAAATGATTCTCCGAATGACATGTACCTAACCATACAACTTTTATGGCAATGGTTCGAGCTGCAGACATGATAATGGAAGTTTACAATCAAATCGTGGAAGAGGCGAAGGTCCCAGTCACCCACAGCATTGTGCTCCAGCAGAGGAATAAATTTTAAATATTGTGTGGAGAAAAATCTACATATAAGTATAACGTAGCTTGCCTGACAGGTACCTGTGTCTGGCATATCTAATGAACAGTGTAACGGAATCACAAACGTTTGCACTAGTAATATCTGTAAATTTTAAAAAGGATACAACCACTAACATTAGTGATTTGGTAGACGTATGACGTGTTAGTTAATAATTTAGATAACAGAATGGTATCACTGAAACAAAATACTCAGTACAGTACATTTTAAAAACTGTGTAACATATAAATACCGTGTTCCCTGTAAATTTTCTTTCTTTCTGTGAATGTTTGATATCCTCGAATTAATTATGTTTAATGTTTCTTCATTTTTCGAAATCAGCTCTACTAAGTTGTTTTCTAATATTTTTGACTGTTCCTAAAATAAAAATATGTTGGAACTTTACAAACAGTGAATGTAATATCTAGCTAGGTACCTACTATTTCTCGTTTCATTTTGTCCAAATAATGACTGTCTCTCCTGTCTTGGTTACCGAGTTTCTCAAGATCATTTTGCAAAAGTTCGATATTGGTAATGTAGTTATTAAAACCTAAAAAAAAAAAACATTTAAAATTCAATGACTATTTTACCTAAAAATATTTTTAAAATAGTGTGAGTAGATACCTTCCAAATTACAAATCATTTCATTTTTAAACTCTTTCCCTTCGTCATCAAAATGTTCCAAATTTTGTATCATACCGTTAATTAAAAAAGGAAAAATTTCTGTTATTTCTTCGACACTTACGTCTCCATCTCTAATCATATTTATTACTAAGTAATATAAAATTTAAAAATAGGTAAATATTTCTTAATTTACTTCTAGTGTTAGATAAAATATTTGACGTTTTAGCTTTGTCCGTTATTTCGTTATTTAATAGAGAGGAAAGGAAGATTCGCATATAGAAATAACAGAGCCATCTGTCGGATCGAATGTGGTAACACAAATGCGCTCATATAAGAAAGAACAAGGAGTGCTCAGTCAGGCGATAGCCAATCAAAGCGACCGAAACGACGCCAAAGGGTGAAAGGATTATATTCGATACAATATTTTTCTCTAAGAAACTGACACTTGGTACAATAATGCACTGTAATTTTGAAGGATTGCAGGCGTGATAATTCGATTTTCTTGAATTACAACACTATCAAGGAAAGAATGTGCCTCAGACTATATATATAACTCTTTAACCTATGCCTCAGACTAAGAAAGGACGGTTTCGTGTCACATACTTAAGGCGCAGAGTCTAAGGTAGTTACCATGTAGTTATATCGCGAGAGACGCGACATCTGTTAGCGAATCGATAAACTTAAGACGCGTGAGGGAGAGAGTTGGGAAAGATTTGGCAACGCCGCATGTAATTTCTGACGCCAACTGATTGATTCGTCACTGTCAAGATATTTTTACCTCTTTTAATAAATTATTGGAAAAATATATTGATATACATATACATACAATAAGCAAAATCTGAATGAAAATTTGTAAATCTTCTACTTTCTTATATGATACTGCATTTAAAATAAACGCAAAGTATTTTCAATTGTCTGCGCCATGTATTAGAAGTAGAGCGACGTTGCCACGTCCACTAACTCATGTTCTCCATTCAATAATTTTAATAATTTCAACTAGCCCTCATTATGTTACTTTCAGCGAATTAATTTCAATTTGCCTCGTGTTTTTGCAATCATTCTCGAATAAGGATCAGTAATCTCGGAAACGGAACGGTAAATGGAGCTCAAATTTTATCAGAATATTTATTGATAAGTGAATTAAATTTGCAAAAAGTTGCATGACTTTCTTGAATAACGTGAATTGCGATATAACTACATCTTATTTCCATACTATTCTTCCTGGCATGATAGAGTAAACAATATCAGTCGAATATTATATTACTTTTTAAATTTTTAACCCATTTGCCTCTCATCTACGCCTGTGCGAATTATGCAATAGTCATATTTTACAGGCTGTTTATAAGTTTTATAAACTTTTGAAAATTTCCCATTATGTTCGGTTGTAAAACTTTGTAATGTATGTGTTCAGTATTTATTTTGGTGAATTTAGACTGTTGTCTAATTCATGTACTGTCGTGAGCAAAAAAAAAATAGGACAAGTCTTATAACATATTTTGTCTAAAATATATAGTTGTGTACATCAACTTTAATTTTTGTGACATTATCAGTTAGTTGTCAAAATTCATTGCACATATTCAAATAGAGATAGATTTACATTAGAAAAAAAATTGTTCAATTTTTCTTTTGCTCACGGCAGTACAAATATTAGTAAAAAAATATTTAAAAGTGCCTATTTTGATGCCTTTCGTTCGCTTTGTTTTCATTGGCTATCGCCTGTATGAGCACTCCTTATTGTTAACCTTCTTGAAATCTGAAAGTGTTTGAAACTGAGAGGATAATATATATAAACAAAATTTTCGCGAGTAACTTGGTATGTTCTAGTATGTAATACGGGCTAACCAAAGCATACTTTGCCGTTTTCGCGAACGCATAGTAAGGTAGGGGAATACGTACGACGGCAATATATGACGTCACGAAATTATTTTATATCATACTTCGAGTAACCTAGTTCAAGAGGTAGTTACTTCTAGTTACATTGTTTTTAAGACTTGTCAAACGATGGCCAAACGTCACTTCTTTTAACAAGGTTATGTTTGATTTTTGTTTTGGAGTAGGTAGTTCGTTTATAATTATTAGCAACATCGGAATTATGGAATCAGAAACTAAATTATATACATATTACTGTCTGTTAAAGAATAGCATTATGTAACTCTGTATTTATATTGAAAATTAAGTTCTCCCTCATAAAAATTAAATTTTCCATTACGTTTAAATTTGTAAATGCCCTGATGAAACTATAACAACTAACCTGAACTAACCAACTTGATGATTCTACGTTTTCGCGACTATCTGGCCTTACTAGTGTCGGTATGGTGGGGGAACTTACTAGACCTAACTCTTTGGTTAGTTAAAGTTACTCGCGAAAATTTTGTTATAATCTTTATCCTCTCAGGTTTGAAAAGAGAGTCTGAAATCTGACAAAAGAGAAGAGAATAAACATAACCTAAAACGTCCCAGAAGAATTTTTAAGGATTAGAGTTGAAAAATAGAATACCTAAGGATAAAGAACTAATGAGCATGTGATATTAGAATTTAAGAGATTTCTAAAAAAAGTGTGACAAAAATATAAGTGGGAAATATCCACTGTACTTATATATTTTTTTGTAGATGAATTCCAGGGTTCCAAAATTATGCCAATACCAAAAACCAACAGGATTAAATAATTTGTATTACTTGAAAAAAGCAAAACAGGCCTGTACAGAAGACAATTATGTTGTAGCATATGAATATTTTGTGAATTATTTTGAAGGCCTTAACGATCCAACTCAATCCAGTATTGAAGTTCAAGCAGATTTTACAGAACTTGTTTGTAAGATTGGGACAGTACTTGAAGAAACCGATAACATAGAGGAACTGTTGAAGTGTTATTTGAAGGCCATAAATTTATTTCCTAATAACCATGTCATATTAAATAATTTGGGTGCTTACATGTTTAAGTAAGAGAAAATGTTTAGCGAAAGTAATATATACAGGGTGTTCAATAAGTAGGGCCTGGATCGTAGCAATAAATTGCAGAGCTGCTATTTTTGGTAATAAAGTTATTCTAAAATACAGATAACAGATTATTCAGGAGCGTAAAAGATATCTATAAAATAATAGATTTGTAAATTTGTAAAAGGCGTAACAGCATAAGTTAAGTAAAAAAACAATAGATTTATCACAATTGTGATACTAACAGCATTGCAAATATTACTTACACCTGCAAAAGTGGGTCAACCCTAAGACAAACCAGTCCTGCGATTTGACACATAAGTACGTAATAAAATGGAATTAGAGGCGACAGCGATTGACTTTTAAAAATGTCCGGTTCGTTTCCTTCACAGGATACAGTGAAATTGTGGATTAAGGATTATTCGGAGTTGCAATTTGACGGCAAAGAACTATATTGCAAAAGCTGTAATAAAATACTTTCGTGTAAAGTTAAAGCCAACATTAAGAGACACATAATTTCAGAAAATCATAAAAAGTGTGTGAGTGGTACTACTGATAGTGACAGGCAAACCAAATTTAACTTAGATTTAGTGGAAGTGATGGTTGGGTGTAACATACCGTGGGTGAAACTGGATAATCCACTTTTTAGACGATTTTTGCAAAAGTGTATTAGCGGTCAGTATAACAATGTTGAAATGCCATTGGAATCACCACTAAGAGAAAATTGCATATCTCCGTTTTGTGACAGCATTAAACAGAAAGTTTGCTCCGAGCTAAGTGGAAAATATATCTGGGTTAGCGTGTATGAAACAAGTAATGCTTGTGGTTGGAAGCTTGCAAATGTTTTAATGGGTGCATTAGAGGAAAATTGTTCAGGGCGTGGACAATTAATAATGTCAAAAGTACTAGAAGCTGCCAATTCTAGTGCTATAGGAGATGCTGTGCATTCAGGTCTACAGGAATTATGGCGTGACAAGTATGCAAAAAATAGGGAAAAGTTGTTATTGTTTGTCACCATCGGAGTTTCTTATATGGAAGATGCTGGAAGAATATTGAAGGAAACGTACCCTAATATGCTTCACATGACATGCTTAGTACATGGGCTTCACAGAATTGCTGAGACTGTTAGGGAGTGCTACCCCGATGTTGATGAATTGATATCTAATGTAAGTGAAGTTTTTCCTAAAGCTCCAGATCGTATGAGACTATTTCATGAAGTCGTTCCGAATACTCCATTGCCTCCAGAGTTTAATTTAATAACACGGTGTGGAATTTGGTTACAGGCAGCGTCATATTATTATAGCAACTTTGATGATATTAAATTAGTATTACAGCAGTTAGATCCAGATGACTCTGTCACTATTTCACTAGCTCAACAGACTTTTATGGATTCAGCTGTTCAAGAAAATTTGAAGTGCATACATGGGAACTTTTCACGAATTCCTCTAGCCATACGTGAGCTTGAACGTAAGCAGAAAACATTGCAATTTACTATGATTGACGCAATGAATATCATATTTGATCTTCGACATTACATTTTTCGATTATCTGGAGATGTTGCTGAGATAGTTAAACAAAAATTTGAAACTGTTCTGAAAAACAATCCCGGATTTCTTACGATGGCATGTATAGTGGATCTTTTAAATGGCAAAAAAGTAGACTCTTCTACGCAGGATGCAAATGTAGTGTCTTTGCAAAAGTTCACATATTTTAAGTATGCGCCAAGTTACATCTGTCGAAGTTGAACAATTTTTCTCGTAGTACTTTTAAGTAAATGGAATTTTATTAAAAGCGCCAAAGTTTAGCTCCGAAACATTTAAAACTAATATTAGTAGGTAATATCCGTTATTTAAAATACATGTGTGTTAGTATTACCCTTTCATTGTGAGAAACGGATAAATACGAAAAAAGTCATGACTCCTAGGCATACCTAAACCGTATATTTACACGAGGTTGGAGGCATGGTTAATTGCGGGAAATAAACAATAAAGCATATTGTATTATGTTCATAGAGTAGGTATCAAACTTCAGATTATTACAATAGTTTGAACCCCACTGCTAGATGGTGGTAATCATGTTCATCATCATAATCATCAAGCGACTGTTACATTGAGTAAAAAGTGGCATTCTATTTGTAAATGTTATTTGGATTCCCGTAAAGAACAATGTTTGACATGTCCAGTAAAGGGTTAAGTAAGCAAGAACTTTACGATTTGATAATGAACAGAGCTGAAGAAGAATTTGGAGATTTCCCAAATAATTAACATTTGGCATGTGTAGAGGAAACTGTAGATAATGCGAGTTTATTATAAATGAAAATGAAGCTACTGTAAACGAAAATATATTCAATGTGCAAAAATATACCACAAAATAAGAAACTGAAGATTTCTGAAACTTTTAGTGTCACAGAAACAGTTTGGAGATATAGTGGAATTATGGGAAACATATAAATATGCATGCGACACAGTGTGGAAAATGTACAAACACGCATGGCATGTCCACACCTTCTTAGGGGTATAGTGAACCCAATGCCCCAATGAAAGGGTTATTTTGAATATTATGGGATTCGCCAAAAAAAAAA
Organism: Stenurella melanura; assembly: GCA_963583905.1. Lineage (NCBI taxonomy): Eukaryota > Metazoa > Arthropoda > Insecta > Coleoptera > Cerambycidae > Stenurella > Stenurella melanura. Next base: position 145,260,100 of record OY757314.1, on the reverse strand, counting down.
AAACCCTACAGGGTAAGGTACAAGTTAAGTTAAGTTTAGGAAGAAATCTGACAGACTTTATGTTGTAAATTATTATCATTAAACACTGTACCAAACTTATAGCATTATGAGTTGTAAAAGTGTCAAGCCAAACTACGAAATGCCATCAACAAGTGAATCTCTTTCTTTTACACCGTCGGCATGCGGGCGATTATTATGACGTCTGTCATTAAACTGTGTACTTTCTTTCCTTTCATTTTAATGCAGCTGTACGGCAAAGATAGAGACGTACAACACTGTCAAATGTTTGGCTTGTGCTTTTGGAAGAATTGTCTTTCCACCACAGTTTCTTCAGTGACTGAACACCTGCACGTTTAACTTAAAACGCTGTAAAATTTGTTAGAGTTACGAAGAAAATAGACGTAAACAATTTTATAAAAAATTAATTTTTCTATAAAAATGTCAGTGGTAACATATGTCTAGCTTAAATACTTTTGTAAAAATTTAATTCCCCATAAAATTTTTTCATAACTCTAGCGGTATTGGCAGCATTTGGAGTGAAAAGTTCCGACGTCCAATTTTACTCATATTTTTTTTGCATAATAGCCGGCAATTTAGATAATAATATTAATAATGTACTGTCTTGTGTGCAAGCAAGTGTACATGCCTGTTGTTCAATAAGATTTAACTAACAAGAAGTATTCAATAAGACTTCAGCCAATCCAATTGAATCAGCAAGAGAATTTACTTATGTGTCTGCAATTATTTGTAGCCTTGGTGGAAAAGCAAAATTTTAATATTTTAAGTTCTTGTCGAACAAACGAACGTCATGTCTTTATTAGATCGAGCGCTTCTATGTGTTACGACTTAAGCTGCTATAAGTTTGGTAAGGTCTATACATAATTAAGTCAACGTACTTAAATGTTTGTAATACTTGCTGAAGGACTTCATTTGATGGTCCTTTTGTTTATCCAATTAAAAACTTGTATTATTATTATTATTGTTCTGATAGACTTATTGTAAACAAAGGGGGAGTAACTTGACTAGGCTAACATAAACTAGAAAGATTAACTTGAACTTAGTAAGATTTCTTTTCTTAATCTAAGTTTTGATGGTAAAAGCAAAGCAATTATTGTGCCATATTATGGTGAGTTTATGATGAAAGGAATAAATTCGATAAAATCTTACATATTTTCTTTCTAAAAACAGTCAGACCCGTTGATTTCTATTTGTGCAATGGCATTTTTTGGCCTACACAGTCACTAGATATCCTTTCTGGTTTTCGTGGAAGTGACAGTGTTATTTTAAACACTACATCTTGTATATTTGGATGGAAGATAAAAAACATTTCATTAAATCCCCTCTATATACACATTTATTAGTAAAGTTTTGAAATATTAAAAACAAAATGAATGATCTCTTAGCTACGGTACCATAGGTGATGGTCAAACTTTGTCATAACTAGGTACTTTTGCAAATAAATGTTCAATTTATTTCCTATTTATTTGACAGAAATTGTCAAGTCAAACAATCGTTTCTTCTTGGACTTTTTGAAGAATTTTTGGCAAAATCAGTTGGTGTATTCTTTTTAGTCCTTAGTATAATTTGGTCTACTGAAATATTCTATAGATTTTAAATAACCCTAGAGGAAAAAGTATAAATGTTAAATCAGGTGACCTAAGTGACCACTCAATAACTCTCCTCTTTCCGGCCTATCTGTTGGGAAATGTTGTATCTAAAAGCTGTCAAACGAAGAATGCATAATGCGGGAAAGCACCATCTTGTTGAAACCAAATTTGGTCATTCAGTATGTTATCATCAATAGGACATTTAAATTGGGAAAGAGTTGGAATTGAAGAAAGTGCAAATAATTTCTTTAGTGATCCCTTCCGAGAAAACTTGAATTGTTGGTGATTAAGTGTGCAGGCTAAAAAATGCACCTTCATAAATGCATTTCTGCATAAAAAAATAAGTAAGGTTTCCTTTCATCGTAAACTCACTATGTACGTAAAAATGTTTAAGCAGTGACACATCACGTAGAATCAACCCTAATTTTGACAACATTAACCATAGCGATCCAGGCTCTATCAATAAATAATGGTACATAAGGCTGCTGTAAATTTCAATTTTTTTTTTCTGCAAAAACTCCCGGACTCGTCAATTTCTATCGGTAAAGTGTAATTTTTTTGGCCCGCATGCATGGTCACTCAATATCACATTCGATTTTTGCGGAAGTGACGAAGCAACTTTGCTATCTTAAATACAACACCTTATATATTTCTACAGATTTGGATGGAAAATAAAAATAATATATAAATACTTAAAAATTCGAACTCAGCATACTCGAAAACCATACGTTTGTAGATTTAATCCTGAAAATTTATCCTATGTACAGTTTTCCCGTTTATTCCTTCTATCAAGTCCCCAAAGAGTTAAGTGTATCAAAAACGAATTTGGAGTACTTATCATCATTGTAAGTAGCTTATTTATTACAAGCGAAAACATTCTTATTGAATTTTCACCTTCGATCAAAGAACAAGTCTAAATACATAACAGCTTGTTTGCTTTTGACATAATCAAATTATATAGCCAAAAGGATAGATAATCATAACATTCCCTAAGCAACAGTGACGGGTATGTGCAAAATAGTAAATATTTTCATCAAAATAAATGTTTGTAATTTCTGCACTACCTGCTCTTTATATAACAATGTGATGTGTAGGCATGCAAAATTACGGTAAGATAATGCTCAATATCTCCAATCAAACAACTTAACACTAGATACACAACAGCCATCGCTTTAGTACATGCCTTGTTTACTGCTTTTGTAATTTCTGCATTATCTGCTTTTTATACAAAACAATTTTTATAGGCCTGCAATATTACAGTAAGGCCAATATTTAGATTTAAAATTTATTAATTTTGGTAAAATATAATTTAGTTTTTTACACAATTTATAAGATGGAGCATTAATGTAAGACCCTATGGGGCATATAGGGTTATTTACTTTGTAAATTTTTGGAAGACCATAGAGAATGGGGGCTGAAGGGTTCATAATTTTCAACTTATACGCCTCATTACTTTGAATAACAGTATTACATTTCTTTAAGTTAGATACAATTTCAGACTAAAATTCATTCTCTATGGTCTTCCGAAAATTCGCAAAGTAAATAACCCTATACGCCCCATAACCAGAATTCAGGTTATCGAAAGAATGCAAAGATTTCATTAATATTTCTACACAAAGTTTTTCTTTTATAGATAGTTATCTTTTCTGCTGTTTGCAAAATCCTATAAAGAAAGTTTCAATGCCCCATAGTGTCTTACATTAATGCTAAATATTCGATAAAGAATTCTTTTGAATTTATTGAAAATACAAAAAATTTAATAATATCAAATAGGTAACCCAAAATTAATCTCCTTTGACATTAAAAGTCTATTCACCTCAGTTCCGCTCACAGAACTAAAATTAATATCAAATAGTTTAATAAATAATTCACAAATCAGCAAAAACAAAAATATAGAGTTAAAAAATCTTTCGAGAGTTTGTATTGAACAAAACTATTTTCAGTTTAATGGTGAATTCTTTAGACAAAAAGACAGGCTACCAATGGGTTCACCAATTTCTCCTTTGTTAGCTGAAATATTTATGTCAAACTTAGAAAATTTAATTTTTAATAGCAATAACAGTTTAAATACACGTGTTTTATTATACTTGATATGTAGACGATATTTTTTGTATATGGACCGGTACAGAACGGAACCTAAGTAATTACCTTAATTTCTTAAATTCCTTTAATAGTAAAATTCAGTACATAATGGCTCCGGAACAAAATAGTCAATTAAACTTTCTATATATTAATATAAAAAAACATAACAATCAGTTGAATTTTAGCATCCACCGCAAACCTTCTACTACAGATACAGTAATACATTATAATTTGCAGCAATCATGGCAAATTAAGATTTCACCCTTTCATAGTCTAATACATAGACTGACGAATTTTCCTTTGGATTAAAGTGATTTTGATAGATAATTAGATATAATTAAACAAATTGCAAGAAATAACGGATACGAGTCACTAATAGATAACATGGTCAAAAACAAACAACGCAAAATGCTTCAAAAATAATTTTTCACTGTGCCTAACAAACCTACAAAATATAGTTTTATTAAATATGTTCCGAAATATAGTAGCAAAATTTCTAAAAAATTAAATAATTTGGGTATCTCTGCAATAAGTGTGAACAAAACAAATATAGGAAAAATTTTGGTTAATAACAAAGAAAAACTAAATAAAAAAATTGATAAATCTGGTGTATATAAAATAAATTTTAAAGATTGCAATGCTGTCTATATCGGTCAGGGTGGTAGAAGCGTTGTGAACAGGGTAAAAGAACATCAAAAATCAATCTTAAATAACACTAAAAATACAGGAATGTCAACACACTGTATTGAAAAAAAACCATTTCATAGATACTGATAACATAAATTTACTTCATTCAGAAAGAAAAGGTAAACGTTTAGATCTGCTAGAATAACTAGAAATCAAAAAATCTTTCAATTACAACCCTTGTACCACGAATGACCAACAAAATTTCTTGATACTCCTTCCATTCATTTATATAATCAGTTTAGGTCCACTCCAAACATCCAAATAATTAAGGATGTTATATTAAGTGTTAAATAGATTAGGTCATAAATAGATTAAGACATAAATACTTTTAGGTATAAATTAGAATAAGCACGTCGGAAACTTTAGTATTCACTATGTAATACTCGTGATAAAGGCCTAATAAGCCGAAACATATGTAGAATATTTATAATATATGGATTGATTCATCTAAAAGCAGTGTTTAATTTATAATTAACAATTATTTTCAAGATGTTTCACAAGGTACCTACCACAAATTCAGTTCAGTGTATAATAAATATGTGTATAGTAAGGGATGTTAACGTTTTTTATATTTCCTCGAAATCTTTAGTAATATGCAGGGTGTGGTATTTAAAATAATAAAGATGGTGCCACATCCACAAAAACTGTAAGTATTATTACGTAACCAGGCAGGCCAAAAAATGCCACTTTACAAATAGAAAATGCAGAGTCTAAGCATTTTTGCAAAAAGACAATCGGTATGATTTTTTCGAATTTGTTTCTTTCATCATGAACTGACTGCGTTATAAAACTAAATTGTGTATATTTTAGGGTCGGACAAATAGATATTGCCAGGAGATACCTAGAATTGGCTGTGAAAGGAGACAGCAGCTATTTACCGGCCGAGAAAAATCTCATGCACGTGAAATGGCAACAAATACCGCGTTGGCATTTTCGAATGTTAAATGATAGACATAGGAACAGCGCTTATGATAGAGCTATAACGGAGACTATTAATAAAGGGTATAATCATGTTGTTGATGTTGGGGCAGGCTGTGGACTTTTGAGTTTACTCGCCTCACGTGATCCCTCGACCACTGTAACAGCCATTGAGGAGAACAAGACGCTTTATAAGATGTGCTCAGATATTTTTAAAGAAAACGGTGTTGCTAATGTTAATCTATTAAATTGCTATTCAACAGATTTGAGAGGTACTATATAATATGACATGTTTTTTTTTTTAGTTCTTGAAAAAGTTAGAAATTGGTTAAATTAATTTGAAGCCTGAGCAAGATGCTGTACGAATGGATGTAAATGGCACCCATTTGTGCACAAACATTAATTTTGCTTCTAAATGTAGAGTTTTATTTAGCACTTTGCTGATTTCATTACTAAAGAGAAAAGTATATTTTTTATAACAATTAGAGAATATAAGGAACTTTACAGGATGTAATTAGTTTCATGTCATTAAAAAAAACTGGTGGTGGGGAACAACAAGAGATAGAGAGATAAGATTTATTCATCCACAAAGCTATACAAACATATAACTTATCTGACTAGTCAAAAAAGAAGAACAATAATGTGAAATAGGGTACAAATATAATACACAATAAAAAGAACATTGTAAAAATTTAAGGATTTAAGTTATAATAAGGTGACAGGTATAGTGAAATTGATCGTACGATGGCGCGATGTGCAGCAAGACACCGAAGAAAGAGAAATGCATATCTCGCCCTTCTCCAGGCGATACACACACCCCTCCCTCCCGAATGGTTCACCGCACATCCCACCACCATACAACAATTGCACTCCACTATTTAGACACAGCTACAAGTATACATATAATAAATACTATTATTTTCGAATTAGTCTTCACACAGAGACACTATAATATAAAATTGATAAATTAGATATAGGTGAAACGAATTCAACAGTTTAGGAACTCATCAATATCATAAAATGCCTTATCACATAAAAATTTGAATACTTTATTTTTAATGACATGATGCTGCCGGTATTGATACACCGATTAATTTTATTGAAACATTTAATGCCGATGTGTCTTGGAGAATTTTGTCCTAATGCAAGGCGAGAATATGGCTGATACAGATTTCCCTCGTTTCTCGTATGATGCGCATGAATGTCGCTGTTTCTGAGGAATTGAGATTCGTTTTCTTTGATGAACATTATTAATCGGTAAATATACAAGCTTGGTAGGGGAAGTATTTGCAAATCTTTAAATAACGGTTTACAGCTGGTTAAGGGGTGAGTTTTACACATGGTTCTTATAACCTTTTTTTGATATTGAAATGCTCTTTTAAAGTATGAGGAGTTCCCCCAGAAAATGACCCCATATTGCAGTTGAGATTGAGCCAATCCATAGTAGAGAGTTTTCAGTGTGTTTATGTCGACAGAATCTCTCAGATTTCTTATTATGTAGCAGATAGTACTTAATTTTGAACAAACCATATTTATATGCATTTCCCATGTAAGTTTTTGATCTAAAGTGACACCTAAGAATTTAGTGGTTGTTGTACTCTGGATGGACTTATTTAATATCTTCAGGTACAGACTGTAGTTTGTCACCGCGTTTTTTGGCAAGAACCGCATGTGACATGTTTTATTCAAATTTAAGTTTAGACCATTCTCACTACAATAATGACTCATTTCCTGTGATGCTTTGTTGCTGTTGATGACAATCTGTTCAATATAATTGTGAGATATTAGCATATTGGTGTCATCTGCGTAAAGAAGTAGTTGATTTGAAGTCACACATGTATTAGGTATATCATTGATAAAAATTATAAAAAACAGAGGTCCCAAAATAGAGCCTTGAGGCACTCCCAGATTAACATTTTTTTGTTTTGGATCTAGCACCATCGACGACAGTGGTTTGAGTTCGATTTTGTAAATATGAGGCGGCCCAGCTGTATGGTGTTCCTTGTACCCCAATGTCTTCTAATTTCATGAGTAATAGATTGTGATCTATTGTATCAAACGCACGACTTAAATCATAAAAAAAACCCAAGGCATGACTCTTTTTGTTTAATGCATTGTATATAAAATCTATGCAGTCTAAGATAGCAGTATTGGTGGATTTACTTTTACGAAAACCATTTTGGACATTTGATATTAAATTAAAGTTCTCTAAATAATTGGTTAGTCTTAGGGAGTATGATGCCTCAAAGATTTTGGCAATTTGACTTGGCATGCATATAGCTCTGTAATTCATAATATCTGTTGTGGGACCTTTGTTTTTTATATACAGGTATACATTTGGATTCTTTTAAGTTGGGAAATACACCAGTTGAAAACGATTCATTCACTAAGTACGCCAATGGCACATTGATAGAGTCAAGACAAACAAAAAAACCTTATATAACATGGGGTCTAAAGCTTGTAGTTTTGGAGAAAAAAAATAAACAAATTTCGCAAACTTTCAATAAAATTTTTTGAGAACTGCTGGAATATTGAGGTAGGTTTAGATCTAGATCTGATCTGAAGAAAACTATAACTCTCCCTTGTGCAATATTTTAGTTACTGTGGGTGTTTCGTTATGTACACACGTCCAACCCGTTCGTTGTTTTTGTTATTTTTGAATTTCGTGTCATTGTGTATTTATAGTTAAGATTTATTTTATTGACTTACCGTTCAAGTTGTCAAATTCTTGATTACGTACAGACACAACTTACTTTTTCGTTCTTTTTGTATTCCTTTTTGGCTTTTGTACCAAGTTTTTATTTTATTTTTCTTTATTGACAACGTTAGTTGATAATAAAGAAATAATAATACAATTTAGGTAGGTAGTAAACTTTTAACCCAGAACACTTATTTATGTTACAAATGTTACTAAACCACATTTAAATTTTCTAAATTATAAACAATCCAATATTTTGTTCCAAATTAAAAAACACACATGTAAAGAAATGCTCTGTATAAACCTCTACGGCCATTATTTGCTTGCAATTGTGCACGAGGAGAGAACGAATTATTTACCTCTTTATACTTGCCTCAGTTCAGTTGAGGCGGTCTATCAAAGGCGGTTGATGATCCTTTGACACCGTAGACCACCGTGTGTGCCGGCGAGCACTTTTGTATGACAATTTAAAAGTTGTATAATTGCGAACTAGAAGTCCATTGACCAAGAAAAGCAGTGGTTCTCAATAGTTGTCTACCATAATATTAAAAATTTTGACCTAGATCAGTTTTTTTCAAAGTGCCCCTAGAGGGAAAAGTCATAAAGGTTTTTTGTTTGTCTAGTCGGTCCCCATTACCAGTTTTTCTTAATGACAAGAAACTGATTACACCCTGTATATGTGTATATGCACACACTGGCAAATTTAAATGAATGGGGATAAATTTTAATTTTTTTCTACATACCTAGTTTCTCATTATCCTAACAAGTATGAAGGTCTAGACAGTCGTTAATTTCTTAGTACAATTTTTATTTATTTTGCACATTTTTAACAAGTTCATCCATGTCACACTTGATGTCAACATGTAAAGATCCATCAGTTGCTGCATTACATTTGGAACATGTATTTTCTCTACATTAAAATTCTTCGTGTTCCATATGTAATTGTTTAAATTTGTTTTGTTTTTTATTATTATCGTCGCCTTAATTGTGAAACAATCTCCATAGTGGGTCATTTAGCACCAACTAATATCGCTAGGGCTGCAACATTGATCGAAAATGGTGAGGCAAAATAGAGAGTATTTGAGAAGACGAGGTCAAGGCAGAAAACGCTCTACCAGACTGTAGATGATTTCTAAGATTGCAAATACTCCAAAGTTGAAAAGTAGTTCGAAGCAGAAACGAACTAGAAAAAGTTCGTGGAAGCAGGATAAGTGAGCGTACAGTTAGAAGAAAACTAAAAGAAGTTAGTTTGAAGTCATATAGGTCAAAAGAGACCCAGAACTGGAAATGCCATCAAGTAGGGCCACTAAAGTTTATCTCAGTTTGAAATGAAGTGCTTGCAAAGATAGGGAACGAATGTCCTTGTCTCTAATTGCATTTGCAAGTCAAGTTTCGGCAAGGAAAATTAGTAAATCAGAAGTGATTTAGTGTATTTTATTCTTACTGCAACAAAATAAAAACCTTTATGCTGTAATGTACATTAAATAAATTCAATGTATTTATAAGATTGCCAAATGAGAGTGAATTTAAAGTGTTAATTTTTATTTTGTGTATATTTGCTTTGAGACGGCCTTAATGGGGATTCCACTTATTTGCGAATTCCCATGTGCCTGTGTAAACTGTGCTCTGCTCATAACGTAAACAACTGCATTCTAATCTGAGGTATACTATAGCTTTTGCTCCAGAATACCAAAATGTGATGATAATCAGTGAGGTTTAGTTTTGTTAATGGATGAGAGTCTTATCTGTATAAATTCGATTGATGGTAGGAAAAGCACGTCCAGCAAAACGAAATGAACAAATCAATGTAACTCCTACTGTCTCTTTCAGTGGAGGCTCAATTATGATGCGAAGTAGCATACGTTTAGAGGCACGCAGAGAGTTGGTGATGATTAATGGTGGCACTCTAACTGCAGACAGGCACATAAATAAGAGATCTTAGTCAAGATCTTGTGGATTCGCCCCACATATAAGAAAATTTCCTCTTAATTCAAGACAATGCTGGCCCGCACCCTTCATTATGAAATTGACTTTTTAAACAGAGTGGAAATTTCGACAATGATTTGACCTGCGTGTTCCCTGGACTTGAATACAATGGAATATGTACGGGACATACTAGACAGATGACTTAGGTCAAAAATTTCTGCAGTCCAAAACACAATAGTAATGGAAATATGGGAGAATTTGCCTCAAGAAACGATTTATAACGTGATCATAGGTAGGACTGCATTCATAAGAACTCATCGGGAATGTGCATTTTACTGAAAAAATAATCCTTGTAATTTTGTTGATCATTGAATGTGCCATTCATTTTTTTATAATATGTTTTTTCAACAGGCTTCAAAGTAGCATGAATTTTTGTAATACAAACTGGAATTAGCTGGCTGTTAGTTATCTTTTTATCTTAAGAGATTCCTTTCAAATTTGTTAGTAGACAAACAAATTATGTAGAAAAAAATGCCAATTAATCCCAGTTCCCAATTTGCTGGTGTGTGTATAATCTATGTGACATATTTTCTTTTAAGATCCCCCATGCAAATGTAACCTGATAGTTACCGAAATATTTGACGTAGCTTTATTTGGTGAGAGGGCCCTGGAGAGTATTTTCCATGCTTTAACAGTATTACGTACTGAAGAAGATTACAGAATTATACCTTGCGAGGCAAAATTGTATGTGACAGGTAGGTGAATACATGAAAATAATAAGCGCCTATATCATAGTAGAAAATGAGTAAAATTTATTGACTTTTTGAGAATACTGAATATTTTATGTTTTACATTTTACTTTTAAATGTACAGAAATTAAATAAATCACATTTTTAGCTTAAATAGATGTACATTTAGAGATAATAGATAGATAGAATAAGAGTAGTTTAGCATGAAAAACAAGGGGTAAAACACAGCACCAGGAAACGATTACATAACAAAACAGATTGTAAGAAATCTCCATTATATATCTATCTATATATTATAAAAATCTATGAATACTGCCTAAAGAATCAATACTACTCTTCCTGAATGGAAACGTAGCATTATTATAAAATTATCCCCAAAATGTGGTTCGGACTCCACTGTAAACTGTAGGTGCAACAAGACGATAGGTAATCTAGGTTTAAACATTAAACCTAGATTACTTTTTCATCGCTTAAAATGAAAACGGTGCAAGTGGCCATTAGTAAATAATTATTATTAAATAGCGATAGTATCTTTCAATATTTTTCCAGGAATTAGCAGCGACGAGCTGACTCGTAAGCATTGGTACCATCCCCTAGGCCCCCAGGAAATATTAAACTTGGGAAAATGTTGCATAAAACAAGTTGACTCCGAACCCTACGAGGCTGAACACCTCTCAGAAAGAAATTTTAAATACATGACGGATATCCAAGAATTGTTTCATATAAATTTCTATGATCGTGATCAATTATTTTCAATGCTCAACGAGTATGGAAATTGCCGAACTTTACATTTGAAATGCAAAAAAGGCATAGTACAAGCGTTGGCAGTCTGGTTTGATATAAGTCTTACCGAAGAGATCTCTATAACGACTAGTCCTTTACGTGAAGATCGGGTTGGATGTTGGGAGCAAGCAATTTCTTTCTTGAACCATCCTGTGTCAGTGGAAGAAGGTGAAATTCTCGAGTTGGAAGTATCAGTTACAGATTGCAAGTTGACGTTTACCGTTCCTCAAGGACGTCTCAGCTGCCATCCGTGTTTTGAGGTTTCCAAGGATATAATAAGCTTTATGAATGATGCGAATCTTATGGAAACTATCGTTAAGTTGGCAGATAAGTTCAAACAATCAAACCTAACGGTAAGTACCTGCCACTTCTAACGGCTTGTATATCAGCATATATGTAGAAGGTATGTAACTTTAGGCGGGAGTTACATAGCGAATACCATCCTCATTGGCCTTCATGGCAGAAATAGGCCAACTTTATCCCTTTCACTCATGGTGTCCACTACAGTGGACATGACCTTTGTGATTTTTTTAAAATTTACGCACCATAATTTCCGCAATCTGTCAAGTTCCCTATTCAATTGATATAATTGTTAAAAGAAAGTGATTAGTTTTGTCATCTAGATGCGAATAATAAAAATTCACTTTTATGCAGAAGGTTCTTACTCACGTAAATTATTAGTGCGCACTGTAGTCTCCTAGATAATTTTATTTCAAGCAAGTATACAATTGGTGAAACTCTTGTTGATTTTTCTGCATGTTCATTTTTTGATATCCTGGAATTTTCGTTGCGTTTTGAAGCAACTAGGCTGTGTTTTTTGTCATTTGAACTGTGTGTGTCACAGTGGACACTGTGAGTCAACGACATAAATTCCATGGGTGAATCTAACCTTACTTTTTTTAAAACTTCTGGTATATTTAAAAATGTTGCAAAAGATTTATGTTAAAATGGCTCATAAGAGAGGGCTGACAGACCAGGACTTTTTGAAGTCCTTCAAGACGATACGTCGGACCTAGAGTTCCTTAGTGAGGAGGAAGGGGAGGGTTGGGAGAGTGACCACTTTCTCCCTCCCTCCTTATTCAAGTTTTTTGCTTAAATCATCAGCTAATACATCACTCTTTAGATCTTGATGATGAGGAAGCTACGACTGCATCAGAGTCCGAGGAAGACCCGGAAAAAGATATAAAAGAACCTTCGCCCGATGTGCCAACATCGTCGACCGCGCCACCCAAGGTTAACTCTTCCAAAACAAGAGTTAGTGAATATCTTTCCAGAAATGAGACGACTGCTAAAAAAGATATCACGTGGCGGACGGGAATGACATATATTACTCCAGAAATAAAGTGTGACATTTGTAGAATTACCGTTGAGTCACAGTGTCCACTATAGTGGACGTCAATTTTTTTACAAACCGTAACAGATAGACACTTACAACTAACGTCAAAAATTTCAAAATAAATCGAATAATATGCATGCTGTATTTCAGAATTTACTCATAAAAACTAAAAAATCGTGAGCGAAAGAGTTAAATAAGTAAATATAAATAAATAAAACATTGGATATTCATTCAAGTTATTAAGCATCAGTAGTGTCTTTTTAGTTTTTCACTTTTAACATGTGCTTGTTGTATCATGTAGATAATGTAGTTTTTTTTATTATATTTTGTTTATCATTTCAGGTAGTGGACTGTAGCATCTTCCCATTGTTTGGATTCTTAATGGCAAAAAGCAATAATACCGTTTTTCTCATGGTTAAAAATGATGCTGATATACCATTATTTAGACACATATTAAATATTAATGACATTCCTTTGGACACATTTAGGATTTTGAATCAGGAAGTGTCACAAAACTTAACCATAAAAGAGCCAAATATATATTTTTTCGATCCGATAAGTACGGATGGATCTTTGGAGAATATTTCATTGAGGAAAGAAAACGAGACCAGTAAAACAATCAGGATACCTCAAGTTGTGAAAGTGAATGTACAGCTGGTATATTCATCGTATATTGACTACTGTAACAAACTTAAGGATGAAAATGTTCTCGGTTTCAAAATGGAGAAGTTCATGAATGAATATACGGTAAGGACAAAAGACGGTCATTCACAGAGCTACTATAGATGGTCAGTGCTGTAGTTATTAAATATATAGAGAATTTTTTTTAGTGAAGAAACAATTACAATTACTATAAATGTAACCTGTAGTTATCACAATTTTCTAATGAATTGTAATCGCCAATTACCGATAGGATTATTTAGTGGTTGTTTGTTGTTGCTTTTTTGAGTGTCGGCACTTGATGGTACGTTATGTTGCATTCAGAAAACCTCAACTGTTAGATCGATAGATTTAATTGGTCATAAAATGCATTGTGGTGCTTTGACATATCAAGCATTTGGATAAAACAAAAAATAATTTACAGAAATGTGTAATCTTACATATAAATGTACATAACAACAATCACTAACCGTGAGTACAAAATAACGTTAAAAATGTACTAAGTCAAGACTTAAGTGACGACTCTATAGTGAAATCAGATTGATTTTCAGTTTTTCCTAAAGTAATCTTAATGGTGCTCATATTTTAGTGAGGAGAATTGTGTAATTAAAACATTGTGTGTCTAGTAGATTTAAGCCACATGTTGGTAAACACGATATAATCACTTATATAACAGTCACATAAACAACAAAGTAACACGAGTTATGATTTATAAATAGGTAAATGTCAAATAATAATGTCTTATTGTTGAAAATACAAACAATACCACATAATGCTTTCTTGAGGAGCTAGCAGTCCGCAATCACTAGTTTCACGATCTCGCACCGTAGGGGTTTTGTTCTACTCACCGGGGAGAGGATTTCTCCCAGAGTACTCCAGGCATCTTTTGTTTCACATGACTATATATGGAGATGTTTACTCTTCATATTCCTCGATGCAAATGTACTTGCTAACAACGCTCTCTTGACTTGAATTATGTGCTCACAGGCGCCCACAAGGGGATCGTCTCTGATATATATTAAAAATAATGATTGGCCTAATATACTGCCCTAGAGAACGCTATGCTTTATAGTTAATAAATTTCTTATTTGACCGTTGGCACATACATACTGTTGCCTTCCGATAGATAGGACGATATTAAGTGAAGGGTTACTCAATGAAAAACACAGAAAGTTAATTCTGTAACAAGATTGGCCCAGATATAATCAATTATCTTACTAAGATCAAAATGCATTACTAATGTTGATGATTTGGTTTCAAAACCATCATCTATATAATGGGCTTGTTCGGCAATTTTTTTTTATTTCATAAATTGAAAGTGCAAGTATAAAATAATGGATCTGCAAAAATCAGAATCTTATTTGAACGTTTAGTATCTTAAACACCGTTACAAATATCCACCTCGCGAAAATGGGGTGTGGCCATTCGCTACGTCACTATACGCATAGACTCGGCGATCTCAATAGACTTGTTGCTCCTTAGTTGTTATAATTATAAGTGTTTTAGAAGTATTGTTTGTTGTGCTTACTTCTTGACAGCAGGGGAGTACAATTTGGTGAAGTGTCAAAAAATTACAATTTTCTCTTGCTCCTGTCGCGACGAATTTTCGATTTTGACCCTGTAATTTTCGATTAGGATTCATCCCCGATCTTCTCCTTTCCGTAGAGATATAGAACGAACTTCCACTCAACGTATTTATTTAGTTACCAGCGTTTCAAAATTCCATGTTTCCCGACTTTTCAGGTTAAATTTGAAAGGTCCCAGAAAGTCACTTTTCTTACGTCACTTGCGTATAGTGACGTCAAAAATGAGCGCTTGGTTTTTGCAACTATTACTAATTTCAACTCCTTATATCTCGAGAACTGAAAAAGTTAAAAATACGAAATTTTAAGTGTATAATGAGAATATCAAGTACTATATGAAAAAGTATAAAAACCATATAAAAGAAATATCATAAAAAAAAAAAATAACAATAACTTTATTGAAAGTAGGCAAGCCTAATGTACATATATAACAATTACATATTAAAAAGATCTTCATAACAGATTTGGTATGTCAAATCACTATTATAATAAAATACTAAATAAAAACATGAACTTTGAATTTGAAACATTTGATATTTTTATATGAACCTAATTTGTACTTAATGATTTTTTTTTTTATTTTATTTTATTTTTTTTTTTTTCTTTTTCTTTTTTAAATAGGTACAACCTAATTCATATTACATTTACTTACATTAATAACGCACTTGTAATTATACAGAAAGTAGCTAATAATAATTAAAAACGTACATAAAGACATTACATGTATAAATAAAATATCTAATGTGCATACAGAAAAAAGAAACAAATACAATTTATATATATTTAAAAAATGTTAAAGTAAGATTTTTTTTAAATTACTTTTAAAAGATTTTAGCGACTTTGAGCTTTTAACTTCAGTTGGAAGACTGTTATATTCATTTAATCCTTTAAAGAACAGACAATTCATTGATTTCTTAGTATTGGTCCTACTGATATGCATATTATCCCTACTTCTGGTGAGGTAGTCATGAACTTCATTATTAAAGGTAATGTTTACATATAGGTATGATGGTAGGAGTTTATTTAAAATTTTATACACAAAGACCATAGTTAAGTCTTTAGCTCTTAACTCTACTGAGAACCATTCAAGGCATTTCAGCATCATATTAATGGGAGTATATCGGTTGTAATTAAGTATTATTCTCATTCCCCTATTTTGCAGCTTTTGGAGAAAGGCTTTACTATTTTTGTCCAATAAGTACAATAAAGAAGAGCAATAGTCAAAATGTGGTTGTATTATAGTTTGATACACTGTGATTCTGGTATTCATTGACAAATTAGTGGCCACCCTTGAAAAAAAGAACAGTTTCTTTGATATTTTTTTTTGAGTATAATTAAAATGGCTTTTAAATGTTAACTTGTTATCGATAATAAATCCAAGGTATTTTATTTCAGGTACCATCTCAATTTTAGTGTCATATATATTTATGTTAATCTCATCTATATTAATATGTGCATATTTCTGTCTAGTTGATAAAATCATGAATTTGGTCTTAGTAACATTGAGTTTGAGTTTCCCGATATTAAGGTACTTTTCAATATTTTTTAATTCAATGTTCATTTTTTCAATAGCAGCAGGTAAATTTGTGTTACTAGTAGAAATAAGAGAATCATCAGCAAATAAATTGAGGAATTCAGAATCGATGTGGTAATTCATATCATTAATATATATGATAAAAAGAAGGGGGCCTAGAACACTCCCTTGAGGAACTCCAAAATTATTAATAATTTCTGATGACTCAATAGAGTTTACTTTTACACGTTGTTTTCTGTCAGTTAAATAGTCAGCTATCCAATTTAAAACTATGCCTGAAACTCCATAATATTTAAGTTTATCTAGTAGTATTGCCCGATCAATAGTTTCGAATGCATGTTGGAAGTCTAGAAAAACTGCTATTACATAATGACCTTCATCGATGAGTTTGTTCCATGTTGATATAGTAAGCTGAAGTGCAGACTCACATGAGTGATTTTTTCTATATCCAGATTGATTAATAAATAGTAAATTGTTTACACTGAAATATTCATAGAGTTGACTGTACACTGCTATTTCAAGAATTTTTTTCTAATGCTGGTAGTGTGTTGATCGGACGATGATTTCGTGCCTCATAATTATTCTTAACTTTAGGTACAGGAATAATACTACTAGTTTTAAGTTCATTAGGAAACTTACCCTTTTCGAGTGACGTGTTGATGAATTTTAATAATAGATGTCCTATCACTGGAAATATGTTTTTTAAAATTAGAACAAGCCCATTAACAAGCTGAAGAATGGTGTGCTCGTAGTAATTAATTTTTCAACAATATGGGTATTAATGTTATGGGTCTATAATTTGTAGTATCTTTAATAGTAAATTTTACATTCAAAGACATAAAGTTACTCATAAGTTTCATGCAAAAACCAAGACGAAAGTTTATGAATTTTTCTTTAAAAAATGTTCACAAAAATGAAGTTTTCACTTGTCTAGTATCAGATATAATAAATATGTTACAAGAGCCATTGGTAAAATGAGTTAAGTTAAATATTCATATTTTTTTTCTAAAATATTTTCAGCACCGTACAAAAAATTCATTTGTCTTTTCTTGTTTCCTACATTTCGATAAATAATACTCCGCATATAGTTTTCTTGTTTATTTTGTGATTCCATTGTTTTTTTATTTAATCATTCTCATTTGAATTGTTTTAAACTTAAACCAATCTTTGTAATTAAATAAACAAAGCTGCTAAAGTATATCCCACTGTATGAATATTATTTTTAGGGGCACGAGCATCCAAACCTGGAACGGCTGGAATATACAGAATATTCCGTTCCAATAACATTTACACTTGATGGAGACGGCGAAAAAATTTGTGATGTTACTGTGAATAGAAACGGTTCGATAAATTTGTTATATTTCTGGTATGATGTTCAATTCTATGAAGACGTTACATTCTCTACCTTAAACAGTACCCACTATAAGAAAAGTTGTTACTTTCTTGACAATCCAAAAGTTGTGACTGTAGGTGATACTTTTAAAATTGTAATGAAGACTCAAGGATCTTATTTTAAACTTTCTTTGCAATAAAATTATGTTATGAATTCCAAATAAAAATTATCATTATTTTTATAATCTGTTATTTCGGTTGGGGAGTTCTAGAGTCGGGTCAAGTTTAAAAAGACCGATGTATGAATTAATATTGCACATACGCTTTCACTATTTCTTGCACACAAACTTAAAGCCATAGCCTAAAGACATTGTCAATGTATGTCTACCAAGATTCTTTCCCACTTCTTTTGAGACGGAAATATGAAATGTACACTGAGGAGTGAGAAACATAGTCATAAGCTCAGCGATTCTGAAACTGTGTGGGATTTGACGACGAATATTATTTATTTCCGTGAACTAACACCACTCTAAATATGAAAAACGTCTTTATATGAAATATTTAAGTTATTTTTAGTGGTAAATAGTGGATATTCATCCGTCAAACGAAGAATGTCAAACCACTAAGTCTTACAATTTTCTAGTACGTGGATATTACACATTTTAGACTACAATAAACAGGATCACGTAGCTCAATCGGTAAAATGCTCGAATATAAATGGGGTTGTTGTGAGATCGATCCCCAAGCACTTCTACTTTTTTTAAATTTTATTAATTATTAAGAGTTAACAATTTTCCTTCTAAAATTTTTATTTTATTAAACTGCGCCGCGAGTTTTGTTAAAACTTTATTTTCTCCAAAAATGTGTCTTCTATTACTACTAGCGCGTCTTTATCTCTAATAAAATCTACTTACTTACGTTATATATTAATACACGAATGGTGAAACGTGCGTCGAGTAAATAAATTGTTCAAGTGTAACGTTTTAGTGTTTATGAAAACGTGTCAATGCGTTGTTCTTTCAGAATTGTTTTAATTTATTTGTTTTAGAATTATTGTTAATTTTTTTAATATCTATTTTGTCAACCAGAATTTTTATTTATTACCGCTAAAAGAAAAATAATTTATTTTCGTTATTCTCATAGAGATTTCAGATTTTTTTTTGTAATATGAAATATTTTATTTTTATTGACATCATTTCCCCCATTAATACTACGATCCTATCCTTTCCTGGAAAGAAATGCCCAAACCTTCCCGTGTCTCTTGCTGGATTGTAGCCATATTAGTCTTTGATTTCTTTTTCTGATCACTCATTGGTATTGACTGAATTGGGCAATTTATGTTTTGTTATCAGTTTCATTTGTGCCCGAACCCATATACCTACAGTGTCCATCGTAAAGTTGGCTACATATGGGAAAAATTTGTATTATTGAGATTTCTAAAAAATACTTTATTGGGATTCGTTTCTTTTTTTACATGCAAATACCTTTATTCAACTAAAATGCATAAAGTTTTTGTCGAAACTAACCAAATATTTGTGAAATGGACATATCTATTACGTAATCATTTTTAGATGTAGTTTGTGCCAAAGATTAGCGAGAAACTGCTAGTATTCGTAAAAAAAGTTTTAGTTTTAATCGTTTCCCGATGATGCCAACGTGATTGACGAAACGCGCGTCGAGTGATGTTCAAGTGACTGAACACTGAAGTTTCCAGTGCTTTACCGAGGCAAATTTGAATTTCAGGGAAATTGTGGTGACTTGGAATTCGATAACATCTTCAAACATTCATTGATTACCTACTCTTTGAATTACGATTAACAGTTTATTTGCGGCAAATGGGCGTGCCGTTTCAATTATTAATAAGTAGTTCATGCGGGTTAAAGCGCACAGAATAAGGTAAGTAGGTCCATCTAGAGTAATATTTATGTACTGCGAAAGCGGTTTCAGTTAGTACAGTATGTTATTGTTAGATGTCGCGATTGAAAATCGATAAATTTCCAAATTTTGTTTTATTAGAAGCTTTCCTCTGTATGTAAACATTTTTCGACGCTTGTACAATTAGTCCATTGTGTTAGATACTTTCATTCAAGGATATTAGGTATAAATAAGATAAGGAGGAGTATTATTGTTTTGGGGCGGTCACTAATGTTTCGTTTTATGCATGTCGTAGTTTGACTAGTAATGAATAGATGTCTCTAGCATCTCTAGTTACAAATCATATTTGACTTGATTGTATTTGTCACTGTCAGGTTTTGATCCAAGCTCTGTTGGAAGTTAAAGGAAATTTTAAAGTAAAAACGAAATGTAAAATCACAATGGTTTTAAAAGCAAAATACATCATCTTAACTCCGGAAGAATTCAAATTCGCAGTGCTGCAATGGCTTTAAAATTATTTCATAATAATTATTTCATGGTTTATGCCAGCAAAAGCGACTGCCATGATTGATTCTAGCGTCGTTTCGAGGTTGTGCATGTAAATTAGTTTTTGTATAATGTGGGAAATTTGGACGAAAACTAACAGCGAACTGGTAATATTACATTTTTAATAACCGGTAGTTTAGTATTTTTTTCTTAAGGAGCCCAACATAAGTCAATTTATTAGTGAAATCGCAATTTGACATGTAGTTCAATGGTTACACGGCACGCCATTGTTATGATCGATTTGTTTTTTATCAATTTTTAAGCCTTAATTCTGTGCTTTCGGGAGGTTTTTAAGTCAAATGTTGAAGTGTAGCACCTTTTTGAGTATAAAATTGTATCCACAAAATCTCAAGTGATTTAAAGCGTGTGGGAGTGTTAACTGTTGACATAAAAAAAGGCTGAAATTTCTTTGTTATCAGCCTGTACGTTGACCTTGAAATTTTCATCCTTTTGGAAATATGCGAACTGTTTTAACCTCATTTGCAGTTTGTTTACATTTTTTAAAAATTACTTTAAAACAAAATTAAGCCTTTTCTTTTATTCCTTAGCTAATTTAGACCATGTTTTAAATATTTATTAGTGATCAGAATGGTTGTGGATGTACCCATAAGATCTATCCAAATCACCAAAATGCAACCTGCTGGAATGAACCCAAAAGAATTGTCTGATAATGATGATATTGCTACTTCACTGGTACTGGACCCGCATCTTGGGTTTTCGACTCACAAAATGAATATCAGATTTAGACCACCCAAGTCAAACACTGCAGAATTAAAAAGTATTGTAGAGGAGTTTATACAGAACCAGAATTATGAAAAAGCTTTTAATCGCATATCAAAAGGTGACTGGATGCCCAGAATTAAGTCAAAGAATCAACAGAAGAAATTGGAAGAACATGTATGTATTCGGTTGTTTTCTTAAATAATTGGGTTTTTATTATTTGTTATTTTTAGATTTATCGATATCTAAGAGTTTTTGACAAGGAATCGGGTTTTGTTATCGAACCTTGCTACCGTTACTCATTGGAAGGTCAAAAGGGTGCAAAAATATCATCTACTAGAAAATGGTTTAAAAACGAGAAAATCGAGTGCTTGGTCGGATGTATAGCAGAACTAACAGAAGAAGAGGAAAAACAACTTCTCCATCCAGGTAAAAATGACTTTTCGGTTATGTACAGTTGCAGAAAAAACTGTGCACAGTTATGGTTGGGACCTGCCGCCTACATAAATCATGACTGTAGAGCGAACTGTAAGTTTGTAGCTACAGGTCGAGATACAGCTTGTGTCAAAGTTCTGAGGGATATAGAAGTGGGCGAGGAAATAACGTGTTTTTACGGTGAGGACTTTTTCGGTGATAAAAATTGTTACTGTGAATGTGAAACTTGCGAAAGACGGAATACCGGTGCATTTGCTAAGGAAACGGATCAAAAAGAAGAGAACGGTTATAAGTTACGGGAAACGGACAACCGTATAAATCGAACGAAACACAAACTACAGGGTACCAGGAATGTAGAACATTGTCACGAACGTTTGCAAGAAAACGGTAAAATTATGACGCCTTTAAGTATACGGGAGTTGCGCCAAAAAGGACTAACGAAGTATGACGCAGAGATGCTTATCGCTCAGGGTTGTAAGTTTTCAGATATAGGTGATTTTAACCGGCGAGAACGACAGCGTATTTCTAATGTAAATAATAAACAAGTTAGGAAGTGTAATAGTAAAAAGTCTGTGATAAACGGAGAAAGTACTATATTATCTGTTAGCACAAGGGAATCTCGGATGCAGCGGAGGCAGGCCAGGCAGGCAAATCAGGAACTCATGCAGACTGGCACACACAACGTTTCTAGATCTAATCTCTTGGATGATCTTCAGAGTAACGCTAGCAGCTGCCCCAGTACGTTCAGTGATTCGGATCCCGTTTGTGATGCTACACAACCAAACAAGAAGTTCAATGATAGTCATGAGAGTGGTAAAGGATATTCTACCGTCCCAGGTACTGTAACAAACTTTTTTAATTATTTAAATTTTTACCTTTTCCATTTGCTACCTTACAGAACAAGTCAGGTCCAAGAAATGATGAGTTTCCACCTTGTGTGGCGAGGTAATCCTCAATCCATATCCTTTTACCCCGGTAATTTTGTTAATTTTTGCATAACTGACAATGCAAATCTCCAAATATTGGAACATTGCACTCGAATACTACATGCAATAAGTTTTTCGCCAACTATGTTGGCATCATCAGGTGACGATCAAAGTTTAAAATATCTGCAGATGTTGCCAGTATGATTGGCGGAGTTTTCGTCAAAACATGGTTTTCAAGGGTAATATCCAAGTGTTTAGAAGCTGTTTAATCGTTGGTATTAGATCAAAAATTCTTTCCACTTACAGGAAAGAATTACTGAACTGTTTATAGACATTCTAAGAAGTTGTGTAAAAAAAGTCAAGTGCCTAGATGCATATTTACTGATTTTACCATTATAATAATACCTATATTATTAACCAAAGGGATCATATTGACAAAATTGCCAATATTGTCCCTAGCCCGGAAATGTGTCATCTCTTGGGATTGGATATTGAAAAATGTGACATTTTCGCCTTATTTATATTTTTCCCAAAATATTAATAATTTCCAGCATATTGGTTACGTTACGTCATATTGGATTTTGTTAAAAATTTGTCCAATCCATGTGAAACCACAAATATACCTTCATTTTAACAGTGGTATACGATTATGTAGTGATATTAGTAATTTCTAATTTTCCTATAATAAAATATATATTTTTAAAACCATCAAAACTTGTAGGTAAGTATATTTAAGTGGGTTGCTCTAAATAATAACGTCACGCATAATTCTCGTCTCTACTCGTTCAACAAAAAATAAAAAACAAACCTGGTCCCATAGCAGAAAGCCAGATATTTTAATGTATCAACGATAAAACAAGGAAATCTAGGATCTACCTTATGTGGATCACCCTGTTTATCTTCCCAATAAGAGCATAAAATAAAACCGTTGGATTATTATCTAGACAGATTTTTGATACATAATTACCTATTGGTGCTTGAATCATAAATATTTGTTTATATTTTAAATGATAAACATATTTCTCCCAACAAATTTTAACCCATTGTAAATTACTTGTATGCTTACTGCTTTCTTATTGGACGATTTCAGTATTTCATATAACCATAAGTTTTTCAATAGAGAACGATACAGAGATATTTTTGTATTAGCAGATAGTTTTCAAAAGACACATTTTAAATGGATATAGACCAAGGTATTTATATTATTTATTTCTTACTTTTTATTTTGGTATTTGTCCAGTGTTCCGAAAATTTTTAAATAATTTTAATGGAAGAAACATTGCATGAAAAGGACTAGATGAAATATTAAATGTTTTTCTGATTACGTTTCATGCCTAAAAGTATATATATTATATAAAGCAGAATAAGTAAGACTTGTATTAAAAAATATGAATTGATGTGTCAGAAAATCATTATTTTTCTATTATCAAAACTGAAAAGGCTTTAATAATGTCAAACCATCTCTTTTTATGTCTATAATAATAATAATAATAATACTAATTCATCCATAGGTATGTGACATTTATCCTATCGTTTTGATAAACGAAGTTGTCTTTTAATAAACTTATGATATGATATGATATGATAATGTCGTTGTTCTTTTGTTCCAAAATTTTTGCAGAATCCCATTGGATATGATTATTATACGTTCATAAATTCTTGACTTCTCAAATTCGTCCTTTCTAGGATAATTTTTATGTTCGTCTAGATGATTTACCTACATATTGTTCACTGCAAGTTTTTTAAAAATAACTGGTTTGCAAAAAAAAAATGATGGCCTGCCTGCGACACTAAATAGAAAATTGTCTATTCGCACCCTCCACCTCGAAATGTTGAACTGAACCGAAATTGGAAACGTATTCAATATGGCTGATCTAAATTACAAAATATGTATAATTCGTAAAAATCATGTGTTCAGCGGTTTTAGAAGTTAATCCTTATTGAATAAACACTTATAGAGTAAGATCCCAGTGCTGCCAGACCTACGTCATTTTAGCAAAGCTAATATTTTGACAATAAATAATATGATATGTAGTTAAGAATGTACAATAACTTGTATCGAAAAAGTGGTGAATAAATTATTATTATTATTATTATTATTATTATTAATGTATGCAGATTTACTGGCTTGAAAGCGGGGCCCTTTTACAGATCACAGGTACAAAAGGTACAAGAAAACCTTACTAACCTACGTTAAAGTATAATAGCTGACAGATTGCTGTTAAAAACCAACATTCATTATTGCCAGACACTTTCCGTGGGCCCTAACTTCCGCCAAACACTTTAAAGCTCGAAGAAACCCAACATAACCTAACATAACCTAAATTAACTGTGGAATCATATCTACTACCAACTATATAAAAAACAAAACAAAATAAAAAATATATTATGTTGCGATGAATACAATATTACGTTTTCAAAAAATGCTTTACTAATAATTGTCAAGCGTTTTTTGATATTGTAATCAATATAATCAAGAGTATGATATACCATCTTTATTAAGTAAATGCATATACATACGTTTACATGGAGATTAGTCAAACATTTATCACAACACAGTACAGTTTCTGTTTAACAATGTACTAGAATCACGAAAGCCTATCTGACCAAAAGAGTTTATATCTCTAAAAGTAAAATAAATAACTTGGATTTACTAAAAGCATTTATATATGAAGAACATTTCTATACTAACATTATTTGATGAAATTTAGATAAGCAGTTATGATCCTCATTAATACCCAGTTCAAGGAAAAAGTAAATTCAAATTGGTCAACTCCGTTAGAAAGTGTGTATTGCAGTAAATTTTATCCAAATTTTAAATGACTCTTCATATTTCCAGCGTTGTATTTTGCAGATTGGTATATCCAAAGATGAGGTATTTATGTCAAAAAATAAAAAATATTTTCCATATTTTGTGTAGTAAAGTCGAAGCAAATTTATTTGTATTTGTTGTAGATCTAAACGAACACACCGCAACGGGTATAACGCTACGCAGCCACAAGTGTCTCAGCGATCCGAGCGCCGACGTTACAATGACCAACATGATGTCGTCTGACTTAGATAAGCTGATATCTCAGGTCGACTGCAACCAAAACGGAACTGACGGCGTAAAACTAAACTTCAACCACATGACCGACGGAAAAATTGACAAAAACGAGTCTGCTAAAGCGGACGACAATTCCAAACGGAAAACTAGAAATTCTAACAGGTCCGATTCCATAACAAATGAGGATACAAAGTGCGAAGAAGCGAGTGACATTTATGAGTTCAACGACGATGACATAGCAGACGATTTAATCTTCCGTAAAAGTAAACCGGTTCAGGAGAGTGAAGTTAAAGACGATAGTGTTATAAAGGAGCTATGTAGCCAGGAGGACACGAGAACAAAGTCTGAAACAGAAACTGCCACCATGGATAGCACCGCGGATAGATGGTCCGTGGAACATGTGGATCATCAGCCGGAATGTGTTCAACACGTAGAAAAAACTCCCGAAAAATGTGGACGCTTAAAACTCACCCTACGGATGAAGCGTAGCCCCGTCTTGGATGAGGTTATCGAGTCTGGCACCAGTCTGAGCGAGGATTGCTTTGAGCCGGAGTACGAAGTGTTGCGGGTCGAGGGGGTCGATAACGATCCCTACACGCCTTACTCGCATAGGAAAAAGAGGCACAAATCCAAGGATAGGAAGAGAGACAGACGGCTGAAGCAGGCAGAGGAGGAGCTTCCGCAGCTGCCGATGAAACGCTTGAGGCTTATTTTTGGTAACGAAACCCATACCATAGATATCCCGTCCACTAGTTCTAATTGTCAAACATGATGGATATTTGTAGTACCCTTCATCTCGAATGTTTCGTTTTAGCATTGTACAGAAATTAAATTTAATGTGGCGGCACTTTGAAGATTTTAAGTTTTTTATGAAATAAAAAAAAAAAAATTGCAAAAAATTACGATCGGTGTGACTGTTAAGGAGCTGTTCTTAAATGTTAGCTGTTTGATGTTAAATGTTACAAGTTGGCTGTTTAATATTTTTCGCCTACAAAATTGGGCTAACGAATGTTTCTCATCAGAAATTCTTTTTTTTCTTTAAATTCTTCAGAAGATTTTATATTAGTCCTTAGCTATTTAAGCAAGGAAATATTGTGTATACAGTATTCTTTTTCATAGAGTTGATAGTTTTGGACGTATGAAGTCCAAATTTTCAGAATTAAACGTAGTACTAAACAGTCAGTGGTGGTAATTAGGTTAAAAAACTGTTAATATTTACTCTATCGAATTATTAATAAAGTTGACTATGATAAATAGATATCGAAACAGAATATAAAAAACTGTGCCAACATTGTATGTCCCAAATTGACTTCACGGCTAGGGACCGGCTTACATCACCGACTACCTCATGATTTGTTGTACTGCCTGTCCTAGAAATGTTGGTACATTTTTTAAAACACTTTGTATATACGGAATGAGTCGTTAGTACGTGGATGGTCAATATCTTCTCAACTGTTTGAAATTTGAAGTGTCTTAGATAACAATTATATGGGGACAAAAGTTGAATGTTTTAAAATTATTTTTAAATCTACAGGATGTTTCACATAGTAGTGATAAGATAATACTTAGATTTTTTAAATGGGGATTTTTCAAATGGAATATGCAACATTTGTTTATATATTTATATTTGACTCTTAGTTCTCTATCCAGACATGTCATTTTCTAACTTATAGTGTAGCTTTGCCACGTTATTTCCCCTTTCCGATAAAAAATGCATTGCAAAGATTAAAAGTAGAATCTGCAAAAAATGCAGTTTCAGTAATTTGACCGTCGGGCGTCGTTTTACTTTGAATGTTAATCAAGGCCATGCACTAATTTCCAGGCCACTCAAAGTCGAAACTAATTCTACAGGGTGTTCTCCACAATGTTTCAGAGTTTTACATTTTTTAAAGTGAGGTAATGCCGCAAAGTCGCCCACAGAAACGATCCGGGTAGAAATTAAGAGTCAAATATAAATACATAAAAATATGTTGGGTGTAAAAAATCCAAGTATTCCCTTGTCGCTACTATGTGGAACACTCAATGGACTTAAAAATAATTTTAGGATAGCACAATATCCTACAATTGATCTACAATTTGTATCTGATACATTTTTTCAAATTCCACAAATATTGACCGTCTACGCACTAGTAACTCACCCTGTATATATCTTGATTATTTAAAGCTGTTGTAGGGATGACAGTGTCAATTTTATGTATAATTTGGTAGAGAAAGGAAAGGAAATTCCACTGTTACAAATTCCATACTCTAATGAAAATTTTTAATGCTCCTGTTTCATCACTAAAAACCTGGATCATATTAGTGAACCTCCAAGATTATCACTTTGTAAAGAAATGCTGTATAGAATTTTTTCCTTGGTATCCCGTATTCTTCTCTCTACAGAAACGAGATAGTTTCACATCAGATAGATGTCAAAAATGATGACATTTAAATCATTCGAACGTACTTTCACATAATTTTATTTACCAGCTTTATTCTTAAAACAACTAAGAATGGTCATGTTTTTTTATACACGATTATAGTACACAAAAGTTATGGTTTGTCTAAGTTATAGACGAATACTAAGTACTAAAACTAGTTTTTAGCTAATTCTTTTATATCACAGTCAACAACATTTCACAACACAGTAAATTGCCAGGCACAATCCAAAAAATAGTAAAAAGACAACCATATTAAAACGAAAAATTTGTAATTTGGTGATTTGAAATGTATCGTATGTAAGACATTATTATGCTGTGATTAAACATGTTTATGAATTTCACATTGTTAACGCAATCATCACGATTCACATCATCACATAAACAGTCGGTAAAAAAAAATTGGACGATCTTAAGGGGGGATTCCCGAGCTGATAAATCGCGTCTTTCAGAAACTTTTATTGGGAAAACTATTAGACAAGTCATTCTCAAACTTTCGGAATATATTTATTATACATTAAAGCAATTACATTCAAATTTTTATGTAATTATGAGAATTGTAGCTTTGGTGCCTCTTAAAGTGAGACGCCTCCCAAAATATCTCGGTTGCTGACTGTCACAATTCCTTCCCTCCAGATCATCTAAAACAAAGAATCTAATTTTTTTTTACTTGTGAATATAGGTATGGTATGAACTATGGAGAATTTCTTTTTTCAAAAAATGAGGACACTGCGACGTTTGAAAAAAAGATTACTTTTTTCTCCACATTTTTTATGATAAAAAAAAAGTTTTGCGTCTGTTTTATTTCCCGTAGTTTACGAGAAAGACGTTTGTGTTCTCGGTAAATGTACGAATTTTCAGAGCAATCGGCTTAATAGTTCTTGAGATATCACATCGACGTGATATCTCCCCCCCCTTTTGCCTATTTTCTCAATAGCTGTCA
Source organism: Stenurella melanura (assembly GCA_963583905.1). Taxonomy (NCBI): domain Eukaryota; kingdom Metazoa; phylum Arthropoda; class Insecta; order Coleoptera; family Cerambycidae; genus Stenurella; species Stenurella melanura. The sequence goes on along the minus strand of OY757314.1, from coordinate 145,231,297 downwards.
ATTGACAAATATCAATCAATTTCCTACTTAGGTTCATCCAAATCGTATTGAGTGACCTAAAAAAACGTAATGTAGGGTTTTTACTAAAAATTATAAAATTTTTGTTGACATTGAGAGTTAGTCTGATAATTGACAGATGTCAAAATGCATTTTTCTTAGGAAAAGTAAAATAAAGAACATTTAATTAAATTTTAGAGACTTATTTGTTACCAGACATCAGAGTATTTTTATTTTATGTTGTTTCCCACAATTGAAAAGAAGCTATTGAACTTTGTAAGAACATTTCCACAAAAACTATAAAAGAATCTTTTTTTTTCATACCCAAGAGAAAACTAAATACTTGTAGTCTCTCTTATGTTACTTATAAAACCGTCGTTCAATGGTTTTATTACAGTTTAACATTAAACCACATTTTTTCATAAATATTTTTATTTATTTCAATGGTTTTGTAATAACATGTATTGGGAATAATATTGAGATCTTTATTATTAGTCCAGTCAACGAAGCCCAAAAATGACCAAATAGAGGAAATAATTCGTGTAGAGGCCAATTTTTTTTATAGTTGTGGAGGGAGGAGTGCCCTGAACAACATACTAAAAGTCCTCACCAGTGGATTGTCTGCGAGGGTGGAGGGTAGTTTAAAGGTCTCCTTTCAACGTTTTTCTTGAATAACTTGAACACCACGCCCTCTAGCGAAAAAGGGTCTATATACAATATTAAACTACATGAAATTTCCTACAAATAAGTCCCTATTCATTTTTTTCTTGAATCAATACTTTTTCCAAAATTTTTTTTCCACCTATTTTATAGCAGTGGTTAAAAAATTTTGATTTTTTTTTTTTTAAATAGATTTAGAATGTCACGAAACGTGAAAATTTTAAATTTGAGTGGAAAACATTTTTTTCATTATCAATTCCCTTTAGACGGTCCACCCTGTATATTTTCGAGTAAAAGTCTAACTATTTGGTCAGCTATCTACCAAATTTGACTATTCTCCGTCAAGTAGTTTTTTTAGTTAATGCACCAACAGAGAGATAAACAGACAGATAGACTAACGAAATTAATTTTGCTATATTTTCGTAATTTGCGTGATCTGAAATATGAAAATCCGAAAAAATCTCGGAGGGTGATTTTTTCTCCAATAAATACTTCCCGTCGGTAGGCGATTTTTCCACCCTCTGTATCTCGTAAAGTATTGATCCTAGAGAAAAAATTAATAGAAACTTATTTGATCGAAATTTCATTTATTTTAATATTGTAAATAAATGTTTTTTTGCTATATAGAGGGCGTGGTTTCCGAGTTATTTAAGAAAAACGTGAAAGGGGGGGACCTCTAAACTACCCCCATCCACTAGTCAGGACTTTCAGTATGTTGTTCTGAGCACTTCCCCCAACAACTATACAGAAATTGGCAACTACACGAATTATTTCCCCTATTTTTCTTTCGTTGATTGGGCTATATCTTCTGAAGAATGAATCATATTAGTAACATTTATAATGTAACAGAAACTAGAGTGAATAATCATTTATATGGCATGGTGTTGCTTATCTACAATTCATATTATGTGTTTGTTTATTATTATAGATCTCTTTTAATTAAGTACATTTATTTATCTGTTGTGTACAACACATAAATTATTGAGTTGAAAATGTTGGAAGCAAATTTTGAAGTACTTTTCCCATATATTCACTTTTTTAGAAAATATGTAATTCATGATTGATTGCTAAATAAATGTTTTTGCCCTTACTCTTTCTCAAAACCAAAATTAGATAAACCCGAAAAGGAAATTATATGTTTAAAATATAATTTTAATATAAAATTCATGCTTAAAGCATAGTAGATAAATATCCAATTTAAAATTCATATGTAGGTAACTTATTTTGCTACAATTAATTAAAATTTATATAATTACTAAAACATATATGTATTACAGTCAAAGGTTCACATAACATTTAAAATATTATAGTCTTCGAAAAAATCTTTTATCTCATAAAATGCCATTTTAAGAAAATAACTTTTTAAGGTATGTTTCAATTTGTTTTTTTGGGAGATTTATCATGGAATTTGATTGTAGTTTTATATATTACAATGTCCAACATTTTTTTTGTATATACGTATAGCTTGGTTTTTCCGTTATTTAGTAAATTTACTCTGTGTTTTTTGTTGTGCGCATGCTCATGACTGTTAAAAAGAGATCTATTTCCCACGATGAATAGCACTGAATCGTTTTTGCAGGGGAAATATTCTACTTATTTCTACTGAGTTTCTCCCAAAAAATAATTCCATATTTGTTATTAAAACTGGCACAAAGTTCAATGTCCAACAGAATTATCAAACAATATGACCATTTTTAGTTGTCGGAAAGCGACTTTTATTTCCAAATTCGAAATTGTAAATTTTTTAGGAAATTAATTCATAAATCTCTTGTATTTTTAATAAAATACATACGTAGACAAAAATATTGTTTGTGCCTAATGTGAAAAATATACTTATCTCTCCCCGGTGATTTCACTCTCTTTACTATATGTGTCCTTGTTGTTTATCTTATTTTCAGGTTTGTTCCATTTTAAGACATTTTGAGGTGCGCAAAAACAGTTAATGGAAAATTAACTTTCTGCTGACTCTTTTTGACCTATCCGTACTTTTACTGACATTTAAATAATTCTAAAGCATCACTTATTATCCAAAGAAAGTCAGAAGAATGTAATATTTACCTATTTAAATATCGTTAATGTATCGACAACACTTAATATTCAAAATGCCACCAGAAGTTCATTGTTGTAGGTATTTATTTGGTGTACGTTGGTGTACAGTAATTTTTAATAAACTTACCACATGTATTTAAAAAAAATATGTAAGGTATACTTTTAGTTTATGTTCATTTTAACTTATATATATTTTTTATGTATCGATTTTAGTGCAAATCATTTATTTTTATTTGATGACTCTTCATGGTGTTCTTGAAGAATTATTGTAAAAGTACTGATTTATTTTATAGTTTTTAAGTAAAGGACCCAGCACAGATTATAGATGTATTTTTGGGACCGCAGGATTTTTATGCCATTTTGATGTGTTGTACTACTAGGTCTTATATACAACTATTTCCATCTTAATATATTTTAATACTAGGAGGATTATTTCAAAAAACGCAAGGATTGAACATGTTTTCTAGAGACCATGAAATTTATATGATGTTTCGATGTGTTGTTCTATAGTACAGTCGTTTTATCATTTGGCCACCAAAATAAAAATGCCATAGATGCCAATGCCAAAACCAAAATGGCCACAGAAACAGTTCTCTATGTGTTTAGTTTGAAGACATTTTGCAAATATACTACAGCATCCATTACCTTATTTATAGGTTAAATCTTGTCCTGATATATTATTGACAGTTATACAGTGAAGAAAATTTATTATTTTTTTGCCAAAAAAAAATTATTTCGTTGATCATGGCCTACTAGGCCAGTCATTTTAAACAACAAACTGGAATTAATTACAAAACATTTCAAACTTTGGTGAAAGTTGTAATAGTATGTTCATGCAAGAAAAAAATATAAAATTTTGTCCCTTCATATGAAGCCGGCAAGAATGTTTAAATTGCAAAAAATAAATGATTCGACACCTCTCCACATAAACCGCTCTAAATTTTTCTAGACAAAATTGCCCCCCCCCCCCCCCCTTTTTTGGGCTAGAACGATTGGAAATTAAATTTTCAATCTGATGTTGTCGGGCGCGAATATCTTACGCTACTCTGGATGCTAGATGTGGGCTGCCAAAGTGAATGGTCCGAGGATTTTGCTTCTAGAGCGACACGGCCCAGCTTCGATACCTATATCTCCCAAACTAAGGCTCACAGAGGCTCGATAATATTTTTAGTTGTGGGAAATTGAACGAGAAATCGAATCACTCGAAGTCGCCGGAAGGTAAAAATAAGTTTTTTTTCGCGCTTCCGGAGGCCCTATCTCGAGAACGGAAGCAGATATCGAGCTGCTATTTGCTCCATTAGATTTCCCTCGCCTTCCTGCGTACCCCTGAATTTTTTCAGATTTTTGCCGGCACTTTAACTTTTTCACAAACTTTTGCATATTTAAAAAAAGAATTTTATTTTATTTATTTAAAAAATTACGTGATTTCGACACTTCCCCACTTAAGCACCCTAACTTTTTCCAGACAAAATTGACCCCCCTTTTTTTGGGCTGGATCGATTGCAAATTAAGTTTGCCATCCGATGATGTGGGGTACGAATTTTTTACGGAGCCAGGTACAGAAGGTATGGACTGTCAAAGTGAGAAGTCCAAGAATTTTGCTTCTCCAGCAACAGGGTCCCGCTTCGAGCTACCACGAAGGCTCGAGAAATCATTTTATTGTAGAAAATCAAATGGCGATATGCACAAGTTCGTGCGAGCTCCCGTTTCCGAGATATGGGCTATAAATGTGGCCGGATGATAAAAATCGGATCTATTTTTTGCATCTTGCCGACTTCGTAGGAGGAGGCAAAATTTTATGTTTCTTTCTTGCGTGAACATACAACTTTCATAAAAGTTTGAAATGTTTTGTAATTAATTCCTGTTTTTTTATAAATTACAGGCTAAATTGGTTGACCTATACTGAGAACGATAAAAAATATGAAAATAAAAAAATTTAATAATCTTTGATGATGCCGGTAAATTTGGAAAATAGCATTTTATGCCATATTCAGCACCATTTGCCTCATTTTATTATCTTCCATAGTTTTAAAGATTTTAAGGTAAGAAACTTGACTCTCCTGAGGCAAGATAGGACATTAGACTCGGTAATAATCATAGTTGGCTTAGTAAAACAACAAAATGAAGTACTGAAATATGTCTAAAATCCGTTCGGGATCCTTTCAGGAACTTTTCCTTTCTTTCCTACTAAGTCACTTCTTTCCATTCAGTAATAGGAAAATCTTTTTAGTAATAGACTTTTAAAAATATGTGACTTAAATTTTATTTTTTTGTATTAATAAAACTATACCACCGAAAACAGATCCTTAAAATGTAATTATTATTTGTTATTGGATACAACTTTATAAAATACAATTTGTATGCGTACACATACACAAGTGTAAAGTGACCAGGCTTGCTGGTCAACCGATACTATACCGTTTTAAAATGTTGGTGTTCACTATGACTAGCATGGTATTCTTCCAATTTCGTTTCTTATATATCTGGTCAACTTGCACAAGTGAAAAGTAAACTGGTAATTTTCTTGTACTTAAAAGGTTTATTCGAGGTAATTTATTTTTATAGTGTGTTTAATAAATAATTTCCTATTTGCCATTATGGACTAATCCACTCAATTTTGCTCTCTAATAGTTATATGATTGATCTTTTTGCGTTCAGGTTATATTGGATTTGTGGTTGTCTGATTTGAAGACTATAAGGTTTGTAATATCAAAAAATTGGTGTTTTTTGTCCTAATGCTTTTAGATCATCTAGTATTTAATAAGTAATATTTTTGTCACTATTTTCTTTATTGACACAAAGGAATTGTTCAGCTTTAGGCCACGATTATAGGCCGAAAATGAATTTAATGTTAACAGTGATTGGATGGTTTCTCTTAATAGCGAAAAATTACAGCACTACAGAACGATACAGTAGCTAGAAGTTCAAGCTAAACTAGAGTCTCAAGGATTTTAGATTTATTCTTCACAATACAATAATTACTTAATGTGCCTGTTATAGAATTGGTGCAAAAGATCTCTTATGTAATTTTTGCTATAGAATTCAATCCTATCGATTTCTTTTTGGAAAATTCGATGGCATACCGTTCAGCTTGGAAAAAGAGGCCCATATCGATAGTTACAGGTGCTGTTTTCTCGGTTGAACTAGATTTTCTGCAATAACCGATGGGTTAACTGCTTGTAAAAATTTGTACTGTGGTCCCGTCAGCAATAACAAAACTACTCTGAATTTGAAAAAAGAGACTTATTCATTATAGACTTAAAAATTAACTTTTTCATTCAATGAAGGTATGCCTTAAATTGATGTGTTTTAATCTGTTACTGCCTATATTGCGTCTGTAGTCTTGTAATGGTATGTTGCCAAGAGCATAAAACTTTAATGCTTGAAAGGTTGATAAACAATGGCCATATTTCATAAAGAGTTTAGGAGTAAATGTTCTAATGTTTTTGGTTACAGTGCATTTCAATGTACTCTAGACCGCTCTATTAAACATTTCTATGACACTGGCAGCGTGAAACTAAAACAAGGAAGTGTTTGGCTAAGATACACACCTGAACTTTTTCCATATCACCTCACTTGCATTCAAGAACCTTCTTTGATGAAGCCTGATTTTATATTATCTTAGTAGTTATGCTGATTTTCATCATTTGAAATGCTGAATAATCAGAAGGTTTGATGGACCGTGGGCATATATACCGGTCCAAACAATCAACAATTTGATATTTTAAGATCATTTAATTGTGTAACTACTACAGGTGATTTATTTTTGGGGCTATTCTTTTAATGCAATCTTTCGAGTTCTTATTCCTGATATTTACTATCTATGATTTTATTCTTCTGTAAAATGTTTTGGATTCTGTTCAAAAAGAAAAGCAAAGGTGATGGACATTTTCAACATCTTTTGTGAAAATTTTATTGTGCTTCTACCAGATTACACAGTGGAAGGTGTATTTCACATCTCTGTAAGTTTGTATGTATGTGACTGTGTTTATGTCTTGCTTGTCTCCAAATTATAAAAACACCAAAATGGCGAATGTGTACCTTTATAGTTGTGAAAATATTGAGATTTTATGTACTTACCTTTCATAACCTTAACTTTGTATTTAAAGCAAGAATGATAGAAAAGAATAAAAAAAATTAGAGTACGTGATTAAAATGATTAACCAGTTTACAAAATTCCTTGTGTATACTTTTGCTATTAGAAATTTTTCTGGATAATGTATTGTTATTATTGCAATGTTTCTTTGTAATCCAGTCAAAATAGATTTTGTTTGAATAAAAATCTCCTAGATAAATTTTTATATGAAGCATGTCTATTTAACATTTTAAAAAAATGTCAAGAGCTCTTACAGATACTATTGGAGCTTACAATGTTATAAGAGACTAAAGCTGGTAAAAATGCAGGTTATTCCACATATCTTGAAAACTGTTAATTTTGTGATAAAAATGTTATATAGCCACCTTATAACAAGGTGAAAAAAATTCAGGTTATTGCCCATATCTCAGAAACTGTTCACTTTGTGACAAAAACATTTATGAAAATTGTAGCTTACGATAAGGGTTCTATAGCTTTTTTCCGGGAAAGTCATACTTTACCAGAAAAGTGACTGATAAAAAGAATTAAGTGTGAATATCTTCTGTGTTAGCGTCTTTGTCTTGCATTTCTGAGTTGTTGTTGTTCTATTTGTTGTAGAATTTTGACAAGATTGCTTGTCAATATAGCAATGCAGTAGAATTTTTCTGCAGTCACATTTTGATCCACAACCTTCATAGCACCTGCAACAAGTGCTATTTAAGGGAATATCCAGTGAAGGTGACCATTTATCACTTGGAAAATTTTAATCCAGCGATATTGTTAGGGATTTTTGACACTTGGTTTGAAATGTTAAAAACATGCTTCATATCAAAGTTCAATGGGGTGGAAATTTTTATTCAACTTGGGCATTTTTACACTAATTTGACTGGATTATTAGTTTGAATGAAATGTCATTTTGCGATTGTTCTACTATTTTGTATGTATAATTGCCAAGGTACCGATAAATTGTGCAGAATTGTATTATAAAGAAAAGTCGATAATTGGTAGTAAGTGTTCTGTTGGGTATGTGACTTTATAACTCATGAGAAACAAAGGCAATTTAAATTGATTGTGACAAATGGTTTCGATGTATTTATCATCACATGCTCTACTCTGATTGCACGCTATAACTCTGGATTAATGCACTCAAAAATCCTTTATTAAAAATGTAACTAAAACAAAGAAAATTAAGATCTGTGTGGTTTAGTAATAGGTTTTTCAATAATGTTAAATGTTTTTCTGTACAGTGTACGAAGGATCATTTTAGTTTAATTTTAGAATCAATTGTGTGAGTTTTAGTTTTATTTTATTTAAAATTGAGAATTCAAATATTGTAAATAGTTCATTTATTTATTTTTACAAGCATTTATCAGTGAAAATCGTATTATTTTTGTATTTTTTTCTTTCTTTTCATATATTAGTATTATCTTATATTTATAAAATTAAATATATACCTCATTGGATTAGTTAAGAGATGTTTTGTATTTAGATAAATTCTTGTTGAAATTTACTGTTGAAATTTTATCTCTGGAATATTAAGCATCTGTGTATAAATTTGGGCAATTCGCACAACCCTTGTACATAATTACTGTAGTAGGTGTAAGATTTTCAGAAATTATTTAATTTTTTTATTATACTTAAATCATTGATTCCATAACTGATAAGTTCCTAGTATTCTTTAATCTTGTACTAAACATGCTTACTGTATATCCTGCATCTGCATATTATATAATAAATTTTTTATTTCATCTTAAACACGTCACGATTTCCCTGTTTAAATCGATGTCGTACATTCTCATTAACAGAGTCTTTATTTATTTATTTAATCATCTTATTTATAATAAGGTCCTGGCCTAGTTTAGCTTTTGCTATTCCACCACTCAACCAGGACACATAGACATTAACACAACAACCAGTCCCTGCGATATTACCATCTACCGTATAGCTGAGACTTGAACTCGGGAGAGATAACAGCGACAAAACATGTTTGGCCACCCAACAGCGGTTTAGCCCACTGCTACCCTATTGGTAACATGTTAAAAGCGCCACTAAACATCCATACCCTGGCCAGGATTCGAACCCGGGACTCCGTAGTTGCAAGCCAAACACCTTAGCACTGCGCCACCGAGCCTTATCTCAGCTTGCAGTTTCAGAAGCGTATTTCGTTTGGTGAATTGCATCGTGCGAGTTAAGACAAAACACAGAAGGTTATTGTTGCCTCTATAAAATTCGAGGAAAATCCACCCCTTTCCATAACCTTCTTGTACAGGTATCTGGAACAATCTAGTAGTCTGGATGCACCATTTTCTTAAAAAGTCGTACTATTAGCACCTTAGAGATTGCGTAGAGGTAGATGAACACATTACGAGTTTCCAGAATACAGGTCAAGGTGTGGTGATGCTAATAAGCAATCCTACCTATTAATTATGCCACCCACACCTAGGGGGCGCTAATGCGTAACAGTATTTTAAACATACCTCTGATACACTGAGGATGTTGAAAGATCGCTTTCAATTATACAATCATACTTTTGACAAGGTATGATTATATTCTTTTTGCAAATGAAATGCGTACAAAGTAAAAAGATTCTTACAGACCAGTTTTGAGCCCGCCCTTTATAATCGTAAAATTGCATCCTAATGCATGGGTTCTGCTTAATAATAATAATAATACTCTTTGTTTAAGTAGACATGAAGACATGTATTACAGCTATATAAAAATATAATAAAACAAGCTAACCATTACACTCTTCGCCGATTTACTGCTCTTTTATATAATTGTTGCACATTCTACAGGATACTCTTCGCAGGTTTTTGTAAATGATATTAGTTTTAGACATTTTTAGCTTAATTACAAAACATAATTTTTTTTTTTTATTAAAACAACTTTTTTATTTATTGATAAATTTTGTTAAAAAAGAATAGGGTTCTTTCTCTAGCTAACACTAACTTACTGTCTAAATTTCAATACAATTTGGAGTTTTTGTTCTTAAGTTAACGTGCTTACAAGAAACATGACGGACGGACTGACGGACATTTTAAAAGTTGTTAAGAATTCGATCACCAACACAGTAATATGAACATTTTTTCTCTACAAGCAATATTACCGTGTTATATTTGCGAAAACTATAATAATGATTTTCGATAATTAGATGAAGAATGCGTAGTCATCAGATTTTATTAATGTAGGAGCGGGGACCTACCAAGAACAAAATGTATTGATAACTTAGTCAACATAAAACCTATGTAAATGTGATAGTTATAAAATAATAACATACGCTTTTTTTTAAAGAGTAAGAAAAATACAACATACAAAAAAATAATATAAAACAGTGATACAATATTTGTCACCAGTGTTAAAGTAAATTGCTTTTTGTAATAGTATTTAAAAAAAATTTAATTAAACAATTTTAAACTAGTTATTTTTTCGAATAATTAGGGAGATGATTGTATATCTCATTATAGGCATAATTGTCACACCATTGTTAGCAGCAGAAAGATTGTTTCATGTGTCTTAAGCTATATTGTATATTTTGATTGCAAAACTGGATAAACCGATTAATATATTAGACACTTAATTAACAAACAAACAACATGATAAAACATATAAAGCTGGCAGCGTTAGTATTCCAAGCAAAACGAACAAATCTCGACATGAATTGGTAGAACGTTTGAGTAACAACATAGTCCTAATTATTATTGTTATTATTTTTTTGTATGATGAATAGATCATTAACTCTACTGGAGTTGCCCCAGCAGAGAATGCCATAGTTTAATAATGACTGCACCTGTGCAACGTAATAATAAGTTTTAAGTAGTTCTAAACTCACACAAGAAATAAATAAATAAAATAAATAAATAAATAAAAGTTACCAAACGATAGCATCTAACTGATTTTTTTTATGCCTTTATATGTTCAAACCAGTTTAAATTACTATCAATAATTATAACTAATAATTTCTATTGATAAATTATTGATTTTTACTAATAAGCTATAGTCAAGAATGTTATTAGCAAACATCAACATATTTGGGTTCTTGTCTCATTAAGTTTTAGTCTGAAATTTGTTGCAGTAACTGTTCATTAGTGAGGTGCAGATGTTTGCATTACTTGACGACTCATGTCTATACATGCATTGTCTGCCGTTGATGCAACTTAAATGGCTTTGTATGTAGATCATTTATAAAAATAAAAAAAAGAGGTGAGGTCCTAATGTGCTACCGTAAGGAACTCCCGTTGGCACCAGCTTAACATCTGATTAATACGATATGCTACCGACTTTTAGTATGGCTTCCTGATTATGCTGACTTGGGTAGGACCTAATTCAAGAGTTAGGTACCATAAACGCATATTTTATTAAGTAGTAATTCATGATTTACCGTATCAAATGCTCTAGACATATCAAAGAACAAACATTTCACACTTTTATTTTTGTTCAATGTTTTGAAGTAGAAATGTGTAAGGAGTAACTGCCTCCTGAGTGGAGTATATTCGTTTTACATGACGATTATAGTTAATAAAGAAAGTACATTATAAAACGAAGAGAAGGTATTATAAAGAGGTCGCTACGACGAATATTGAAATCTTTGATCAGGGTACGTCCAGGTCCACTGAACTGTTTATTATGTAGAGTTCAGTGGGTACATCTAATCCTGGACTACTGTGACATCTAACGTCAAATAAGGAGGAAGCTTCGATTTCCTCTGAAAAAATTATACGAAGAAGGAATTTCACGAGCCTATCGATCTAGTTTGGTAGGTGGTTCGGCTAATTATTAACAGATGTCGACTGAGGAAACGTAAAAATTAAATTCCGAAAAATACTGAATAATATATTAAATGAGAATGAAACAACTAAATAAATCTACTATAAAATATTAACATTGCTATACACGCCGACGACTGATACGTGACTTCTGAATTATCTGACAGAAAATAACAAAAGTTGCAAATGCATGTGACCTCTGTATTGAAGTAGAAAATGTAACAATACCTACTAGCCCAAAGTGATTTAGATAATGCAGCGTACATATTTATAAGAAAGAAAGTAACCAAACTCATACCACAGTAGAGAAATATAACTGGCTCCACAGGCTATAGTTTTTCGGAATCGTTTTTTTCGTCACAAAAATTGACTCCGTAGATTTAAGGATATATATACAGGGTGTCCCAGAATTGGGTTTCCGGACGGGAACCTGAGTTCATATTGAGTCAGTATAATCCAACTTACCTTAGTCCAAAGAAGCATCCCTGAGGAAGTATATTCTCTTAAAATGAGACAGAAAAACATTTTTTCAATAATTTCCGTTATGTTGAAGATTACATTTTCAAGTTTTCATGGAATTATTTCTTGGGATGATCACCCTGTACATTTTTCAATAAAAGTATAATAGTTGCATATGCCAAATATTATGTCCATCTGTCACATTTTCAATTCCACATTCACGTAGTGGGGTGGAAGTATAGTGGTGATTAGAAAATTTCTTTTTTTTTTATTTTTCAAAATTGTTGGTAAAAAAATTTTCAAATTTTTTTTCTTTTGAAGTAGGTTTAGAATGTCATGAAACGTGGAAATTTTAAATTTGAGCAAAAAGGAAAGTTTCCTTCTATTCTATAGTAGTGGAAAAAAATATTTATTTATTTTTTAAATAGATTTAGAATGCCATGAAACGTCAAAATTTTAAATTTGAGCAAAGAAAAAAACATTTTCCATCTATTTTAGTCGTAAAAATTTTTTCAAAAATGTTGGTGAAAAAAATTTTCAAATTTTTTTTTTCTGGAATAGGTTTAGAATGTCATGAAACGTGAAAATTTTAAATTTGAGCAAAGAAAAATTTTTCCATCTATTCTAGTGGTAAATTTTTTTTCCAAAATAGTAAAAAAATGTTGCAAATTTTTTTTTCCGAAATGAGCTTGGAATGTCATGAAACGTGGAAATTAAAAAAAAAATTTCATCTATTCTATAGTAAGTAGTGATAAATAGATTAAAAATGTTTTCAAACAAATTTTTAAATTTTTCAAACGAATTTTTAAATTTTTCAAACCAATTTTTAAATTTGTTTGAATAGGTTTAGAATGCCATGGAAACGTGGAAATGTTAAATTTGAATAAAGAAAAAAATTTCCATCTATTTTAGTGGTAAAATTTTTTTTAAAAATCCGTAAAGTTATTTACACAGAACTTCCCTCGTTATTTGTGCATGGCGGTCACTCTAAAAAATTATTAATTACGAAATGACATTGAGAATACAGATCGGAATATAGCTATTGCTATTATTACAAAAAAACCTGATAACTTTTGGTCAAAAAAATATACAGAATGCTCATCCAACAGCAAAAGTTCAATACTAAATAACAGGTGCCAAATATGGAAGGCTTGCGCAAATACCTTTACAAATGTCCACCATGACTGAATTATTTCTCGGGATGACATTAAATAAAAGTATATAATAGGTGCATATGCCAAATATTTTTGCCATCTGTCACATTTTCAATTCCACATTCACGTAATGGAGTGGAAGTATAGTGGTGGTTAAAAAATATAAAAAAATTTCAAAACTTTTTTTTTGAATAGGTTTAGAATGTCACGAAACGCGAAAATTTTAAATTTGAGCAACAAAAAATTTTTCCCTCTATTCTAGTGTTAAATTTTTTTCCAAAATGGTGAAAGGATGTAGCAAATTTTTTTTTCCGAAATAGGTGTTAAATGTCATGAAACGTGGAAATTTTAAATTTGAGCAAAAAAAATTTCGTCTATTCTATAATAGTGGTAAATAGACTACCTAAACATGTTTTCAATTTTTTTTAAAAATTTTTCAAAAATATTTTTAAATTTTGAATAATTTTAGAATGCCATGGAAACATGGAAATATTAAATCTGAACAAAAAAAAATTCCATCTATTTTAGTGGTAAAATTTTTTTCAAAATTTTAAAAAAATTTTCAATTTAAAAAAAAAATTGATTTAGAGCGCTATGAAACGTGGAAATTTAAAATTTTAAGAAAAAAAATTCCATCTATTTTAGTGGTAAAAATTTTTTCAAAAATGTTTTCCCGAAATAGGATTAGCGCGTCACGAAACGTGGACATTTTAAATTTGAGCGAAAAAAAAATTTTTTCACTATTTATTCCGTTTAGACGGTCCACCCTGTATATTTTCCAGTGAAATTTCTACCATTTCTGCGCTGACAGTAGCGTCAACTACCTACCAAATTTGACTGCTCTCCGTCAAGTAGTTTTTTAGTAAATGCACCAACAGACAGACTGACGGAATTGAAAAACCTATATTTTCGAAATCTACGTGTTCTGAAACGTCAGAATCCGAAAAAATCTCGGAGGGTGATTTTTTCTCGAATACAATACTTCCCTTCGGTATGCGAGGGAAGTAAAAATTTTACTTCCCTCGCACCGAAGGGAAGTATTGTATTCGAGAAAAAATCACCCAAAATTTTTTACCAACATTTTTGAAAAAAATTTTACCACCAAAATAGATGATTTTTTTTTTCTCAAAATTTAAAATTTCCACGTTTCATAGCGTTCTAAATCCATTTAAAGAAAAATAAAAAAAAATTTAAAAATTTTTGAAAAAATTTTACCACAAATAGATGGAATTTTTTTTCCGATTTAAAATTTCCACGTTTCCATGGCATGCCAAATTTATTAAAACAAATTTAAAAATGTTTTAGAAAAATAAGAAAAAATGAAAACATGTTTTGGTAATCTATTTATCACCATTATAGAATAGACGAAATATTTTTTTGCTCAAATTTAAAATTTCCACGTTTCATAACGTTCTAAACCTATTTCGGAAAAAAAATTTGCAACATATTTTCACCAATTTGGAAAGAAATTTAACACTAGAATAGACGGAAAACATTTTTGAAAATTTGTTCTATATTGTAATCACCACTATACTTGAAAATGTGAGAGATGGCAATAATATTTGGCATATCCTACTTTTATTGAATAATGGCATCCCAAGAAATAATTGAGTCATGGTGGACATTTATAAAGGTATTTGCACAAGCCTTCCATATTTGGCACCTGTTATTTAGTATATTGAACTTTTGCTGTTGGATGAACACTCTGTATATTTTTTTGACCAAAAGTTATCAGGTTTTCTTTGTAATAATACCAATAATTATCCGATTATTATTCCCAATGTCATTTCGTAATTAATCATTTTTTTGAGTGACTGTCATGCACAAATAACGAGGGAAGTTCTGTGTGTAAATAACTTTACCGATTTTTTTTTAATGGCAAAAATTTTTTCAAAAATGTTGGTGAAAAAAATTTTCAAACATTTTTTTTTCAGAAATAGGTTTAGCGTGTCATGAAACGTGGAAATTTTAAATTTGAGCAAAACAATTTTTTTTCATCTTGGTAAAAATTTTTTCAAAAATGTTGGTGAAAAAAATTTTCAAAAATTTGTTTTCCCGAAATAGGATTAGCGCGTCACGAAACGTGGACATTTTAAATTTGAGCGAAAAAAAAATGTTTTCACTATTTATTCCGTTTAGACGGTCCACCCTGTATATTTTCCAGTGAAATTTCTACCATTTCTGCGCTGACAGTAGCGTCAACTACCTACCAAATTTGACTGCTCTCCGTCAAGTAGTTTTTTAGTAAATGCACCAACAGACAGACAGACTGACGGAATTGAAAAACCTATATTTTCGAAATCTACGTGTTCTGAAACGTCAGAATCCGAAAAAATCTCGGAGGGTGATTTTTTCTCGAATACAACTTCCCTTCGGTATGCGAGGGAAGTAAAATGGTAAAAAAAAATCGGTAAAGGTCTTTACACAGAACTTCCCTCGTTATTTGTGCATGGCGGTCACTCTAAAAAATTAATAATTACGAAATGACATTGAGAATAATAATCGGAATATAGTTATTGCTATTATTACAAAGAAAACTTGATAAGTTTTGGTCAAAAAAATATACAGATTGCTCATCCAACAGCAAAAGCTCAATACTAAATAACAGGTGCCACATATGGCAGGCTTGCACAAATACCTTTACAAATGTCCACCATGACTGAATTATTTCTTGGGATGACCACCCTGTACATTTTTCAATAAAAGTATAATAGGTGTATATGTCAGATATTATTGCCATCCGTCACATCAATCCAACATTCGAGTAATGGTGTGGAAGTATAGTGGTGGTTAAAAAATTTCATTTTTATTTTAATTTTTCAAAAATGTTAAAAAAAAAATTTTTTATTTTTTCTTCTGAAATAGGTTTAAAATGTCAAACGTAGAAATTTTAAATTTGAGCAAAAAGGAAAGTTTCCGTTTATTCTATAATAGTGGTAAAAGAAGTTTAAGATTTAAAAATTACATATTTTTTTTAAATAGGTTTGGAATGTCATGAAACGTGAAACTTTTTAATTTGAGTAAAAAAAGTTTCCATCTATTCTAGTGTTAAATTTTTTTCCAAACTAGTAACAAAATGTTGCAAAAATTTTTTTTCCGAAATTGGTTTGGAATGTCATGAAACGTGGAAATTTTAAATTTGAGCAAACCAAATTTTTCTTCTATAGTAGTGATAAATAGATTAAAAATGTTTTCAAATTTTTTAAAAAAATTTTCAAAAACATTTTTAAATTTGTTTGAATAGTTTTAGAATGCCATGGAAACGTGGATAGTTTAAATCTGAACAAAGAAAAAAAAATCTATCTTAGTGGTAAAAATTTTTAAAAATAGTAAACAAAATTTCTAATTTTTCTTTTAAATAGATTTAGAACGCTATGAAACGTGGAAATTTTAAATTTGAAGAAATAAAAAAAAATCCATCTATTTTAGTGTTAAAAAAATTGAAAAATGTTGGTAATAAAAAAATTTCAAAAAATTTTCAAAAATTTTGTTTTTCTGAATCAGGCTTAGAATGCCATGAAACGTGGAAATTATAAATTTGAAGAGAAAAAAATTATCATTTTAGTAGAAAAATTTTTTTAAAAAATGGTAAAAAAAATATTTTTTTTTGTTTTAATAGTTTTAGAATGCCATGAAACGTGGAAATTTTAAATTTGAGCAAAAAACATTTTTTTCATCTTGGTAAAAAATTTTTCAAAAATGTAGGTGAAAAAAATTTTCAAAATATTTTTTTTTCAGAAATAGGTTTAGCGTGTCATGAAACGTGGATATTTTAAATTTGAACAAAACATTTTTTTTTTATCTTGGTAAAAATTTTTTCAAAAATGTTGGAGAAAAAAAATTTCAAAAATTTTTTTTTTCGAAATAGGATTAGCGCGTCATGAAACGTGGAAATTTTAAATTTGAGCGAAAAAAAATTTTTTTCACTATTTATTCCGTTTAGACGGTCCACCCTGTATATTTTCCAGTGAAATTTCTACCATTTCTGCGCTGACAGTAGCGTCAACTACCTGCCAAATTTCTCTCTCCGTCAAGTAGTTTTTTAGTAAATGCACCAACAGACAGACAGACAGACAGACTGACGGAATTGAAAAACCTATATTTTCGTAATCTACGTGTTCTGAAACGTCAGAATCCGAAAAAATCTCGGAGGGTGATTTTTTCTCGAATACAATACTTCCCTTCGGTATGCGAGGGAAGTAAAAATCTAATTTAAAAAAAATATATGAAACGTGGAAAGTAAATTTGAACAAAGAAAAAAAATCCATCTATTTTAGTGGTAAAAAATTTTTCAAAAATTCTTTTTTTCTGAAATAGATTTAGCGTGTCATGAAACGTGGAAATTTTAAATTTGAGCAAAAGACATTTTTTTCATTATTTATTCCCTTTAGACGGTCCACCCTGTATATTTTCCAGTGAAAGTTTAACCATTTCTTCGCTGACAGTAGCGTCCACTACCTACGAAATTTGACTGCTCTCCGTCAAGTAGTTTTTTTAGTTAATGCCCCAACGGACAGACAGACAGACTAACGGAATTGAAAAACCTATATTTTCGCAATCTACGTGATCTGAAACGTGAAAATCCGAAAAAATCTCGGAGGGTGATTTTTTCTCGAATACAGTACTTCCCTTCGGTATGCGAGGGAAGTAAAAACAATAATTCCTTGTATTTTGATTAATATTACAAAAAATATTTAGAGTACCTTTCTGCAGTTCTTTTAATGCTCTGCAAAAATATTCAACTATTCCGTAATTTTATAGAGCGATTAAAAAAATATAGCCAATCAAATAGTTATTATGAAAAAAATTGAGAAACAAAAGATATTTGGTTGTTGTCAAGTTTACATAGAGTACTTACAGAAGATATAGCTCCCACCAACATTTAAAAATTTTGTCTTCAATGCAACGGAACTAACTGGAAAAAATGTTTTTTTCTGTCTCACTTTAAGAGGATGAACTTCCTCAGGGATGCATTTTTGGATAAGGTAAGTTGGGCCCAATAAGAACTCAGGAATCACAGGTTTTCGTCCGGGAACTCAATTCTGGGACACCCTGTATATAGCTAAAAAACGTGTTTTTTAATACACTAAATAATAAGGGTGTAAGGGGGGTCCTATAAATGTTATAAAGGAGTAGGGGGTCAGAAATAGTCAATTTCAGCGAACGTATCTATTTACTGGATAACACCAAAGTTGACCCAATATTTTACCCTAACACATCGCAAATAAAGAAATATATTCTTAATTTAAACTATACCTAGTTTATCCGAATAGTTGGGGAAATAGCGTGCAAAATCTACGACGAAAGGTTACCGTCTGCCACTCAGTAATCGAAGAGAACATAAAACTACGAACATTTTTTCTATGAAAATTTTTGGTATGGTGAGAGAATAAGGGGGGATATTTTTTTTAAAACGAATGGTTATCGATATCTGTCCTCAAAGGTCGTTAGTATATGTGCTTGACATACCCCAGTTACACTGGCAGACGAAAATTCCGCTCGGTGCGCGATAGAAGGACGTTGAAAAAGAGATTTTTTTTTAAATTTCCCTTTCCCAGAAAGTTGGTCAATTATCAGAAAAAGTTGTCCATTTAATGTGGATTCTAACATACCTATAGAGTATTCGAAGATTTTTTTTATAAGTTTAATAAGTAAATCTTTGTTAAAAAAAAGTACATTTTAGAAAATGTCAACAGTTAGGCAAATAATAATAAATGCCATTATTTAACCTGGCGGATGTCAGCGTAAAACTCCAACCAAATGAGTAAAACAAAAATTAGTATAGCTCGACGGTGGTGCCCTATTGATTTCATCAAGCAGTGTGTATAGTATATATAAGGTGACCAATACTTGGAAAAAGTGTTTTCGATCCGATAACGTGCGAGAACATGGCGATATTGTGTTACATTAATAATTAGATATTTTCTGAGTAGCTGATACCGAATCTGATGTTAAAAATTAAAGTTACAAAATGACGAATTCAGTAGGGCTGTCATAATTGTATAAATTTGGCAGCTTACATGTCTGGACATAAATATTGTTGTTAAAAAAATGGTTGAAGATCATTGAGCCGCCTTTAAAGAAACGACAATTAAAAATTATTAAACAGAATTTTACCATCAGTTGATTCACTGAACCTTATTACCTATAATATCGATTTTGAGATTGATCAAAAATATGTTCGTTTGGTTGTTAATCTTTGCGACTTAAAAATCGATATGCTATGGTTCAGTTAACCAAAACGATGGTGACATTGTATTTCCCTTGTTTGGCAACATTTCCTGTAAACTGCAAAAGTTATATGATGATACTGGCACTGAATTAAAATCCTGTGACGCCAATAAATTATTAGGCGTTACTTTTGATGAACATTTGAAGTGGACCCACCATATAGAAAATTTGTGTACTAAGCTAAGAACAAGCTGCTATGCTTTAAAGTTCATGTCGAAACACTGCAGCCAGGAAGTTCTTAAAACACTTTATTATGCCAACTTTCATTCCCATCTTAGATATGGAATCGTGAATTGGGGTAACAGCAGTAATGTGGCCAGGGTATTTTTATTACAAAAATATGCAGTCCGTATCTTATCAAACCTAAATTACAGAGAGACGTGCAGAGATGCTTTTAAAACTTTAAAAATTTTGACTCTTGCGAGTCTTTATATTCTGGAAGTGTGTTTATATGTCCATAAGCATAAATCGTTTTTTTCTAGTAATCAGGTTAAACATTCACATGAAACCAGATCGAAAAACATTTTAATACCTGACCAATACAGAACCACCATGTATCAAAAAAGTTTCCTTTGTCAAGGGTGTAAACTTTATAATTCACTAGATGTAGATATTAGGACTTCTGGTAGCGTTCAGATTTTTAAAAGTAAACTTAAAAAACTACTGCTCACCAAAAATTGTTACACGATTAACGAATTTTTCTTAAATTAACTCTTGCTTACAAGTATTTGTGTGTAGGAACGTTCATGACTGTTATATATAGTGTCCCGTATTATATATATTGTATAGATGTTTTTTTTTCTATTGCTTGTATTACCTTATGTGACGCGTTCTTCATTTAATGTGTGTATACTCTTACATATATATATATATTTTTAATGAAGAAATAAAGATTATTATTATTATTATTATTATTATTATTATTATGCAATTATGACAGGTCTATCGGATTCGCCATTTTGAATTTTTAATTTTTGACACCAGATTAAGTCTCAGCTATTCAGAAAATACTCAATTATTAATTATTTAAATACAATTGTAACTGCGGCACTATCGCCATATTCACGCATGGTCTCGTACAGATAATGATTTTTCCGATTTTGGGTCACTTATTTATACAAGACATAGCTTGATGGAACCAACAGGGGACCACCGCCGAGCCATACTCTACAGTTTGCAACAGATTTCCGCAGAAATTGCTTAAACTGTTCCAGAAAAATTATCGCACAAACATGAAAGAACCATTTGTACGAGTCGAATTAAAAACCTCCTATTAAAAATGTTTTAAAGTCCGTTAAAACATAATAATAATCCCTATTTTACTCGTTTTGTTTTATTTTTGATAAGGCAACTACCTTTAACTGTTGAAATTTTGTAAAATGTATTTTTTAACGAACACGATTTAAAAAAAAACGAGAAAAACTCTGTTGTGCATAACTCCATATGTAGATACATTAAATGACTATGACTAACTTTTTCCAACGGTTGGTCAATTTTCTGTACTACATCTTTTACTTCCCTCGCATACCGAAGGGAAGTATTGTATTCGAGAAAAAATCACCCTCCGAGATTTTTTCGGATTCTGACGTTTCAGAACACGTAGATTCAGAAAATATAGGTTTTTCAATTCCGTCAGTCTGTCTGTCTGTCTGTCGGTCGGTCTGTCTGTCTGTCTGTCTGTCTGTCTGTCTGTCTGTTGGTGCATTTACTAAAAAACTACTTGACGGAGAGCAGTCAAATTTGGTAGGTAGTTAACCCTACTGTCAGCGAAGAACTGGTAGAATTTTCACTGAAAAATATACAGGGTGGACCGTCTAAACGGAATAAATAGTGAAAAAAATTTTTTTTTGCTCAAATTTAAAATTTCCACGTTTCATGACGCGCTAAACCTATTTCAGGTAAAAAAATTTTTTGAAAATTTTTTTCACATTTTTTAAAAAAATTTTACCAAGTTGAAAAAATTTTTTTTTTGCTCATATTTAAAATTTACACGTTTCATGACGAGCTAAACCTATTTCAGAAAAAAAAAAATTTAAATTTTTTTCAAACATTTTTGAAAAAATTTTTACCAAGATGAAAAAAATTTGTTTTTGCTCAAATTTAAAATTTCTACGTTTCATGACACGCTTAACCTATTTCAGGAAAAAAAAATTTTGAAAATTTTTTTCACCAATATTTTTGAAAAAATTTTTACTACTAAAATGAATTTTTTTTTTCTCTCTTCAAATTTAAAATTTTCACGTTTCATGGCATTCTAAGCCTGATTAAAAAAAAAAGTTTTTTGAAATGTTATCACTAAGATAGAATTTTTCTTTCTTTGTTCAGATTTTAACTATCCACGTTTCCATGACATTCTAAAACTATTCAAACAAATTTAAAAATGTTTTTGAAGAATTTTTTAAAAAATTTGAAAACATTTTTAATCCATTTATGTATCACTACTATAGAACAGACGAAAAAATTTTTTTTGCTCAAATTTAAAATTTCCACGTTTCATGATATTCCAAACCAATTTCGGAAAAAAAAATTTGCAACATTTTGTTACCAGTTTGGAAAAAAATTTAACACCAGAATGCTCAAATTTAAATGACATTCTAAACCTAGGTATTTCAGAAAAAAAATTTTGAAAATTTTTTTCACCAACATTTTTCAAAAAGTTTTTACCACTAAAATAGATCGAATTTTTTTTTATTTGCTCAAATTTAAAATTTTCACGTTTCATAGCATTCTAAACCTATTTTAAAAATACATCATTTTTAATTTTTTAACTTTTTTTAGCACTACTATAGAACAGAAGGAAAGTTTCCTTTTTGCTCTAATTTAAAATTTCTACCTTTGACATTTTAAACCTATTTCAGAAGAAAAAAATTTGAAAATTATTTTACCATCTTTTGAAAAATTTAAAAAAAATGAAATTTTTTAACCACCACTATACTTCCACTCCATTACGTGAATGTTGGATTGAAAATGTGACAGATGGCAATAACATCTGGCATATGCACCTATTATACTTTTATTGAAAAATGTACAGGGTGGTCATCCAAGAAATAATTCAGTCATGGTGGACATTTGTAAAGGTATTTGCGCAAGCCTGCCATATGTGGCACCTGCTATTTAGTATTGAACTTTTGCTGTTGGATGAGCAATCTGTATATTTTTTTGACCAAAACTTATCAAGTTTTCTTTGTAATACTAGCAATAACTCTACTCCGATTATTATTCTCAATGTCATTTCGTAATTATTATTTTTTTAGAGAGACTGCCATGAACGAGGGAAGTTCTGTGTAAATACCTTTACCGATTTTTTTTCTGTTAACATATCGCCTAAGGCGGAAAACAAAAGAATTCACAAAAATGCTTTTAAAGGAAAAGTGTACACTCTTAAAAATCCTCTTAGAAAAGACAAGCAAATAACACATACTATATTTTAAATTATTTTTTAGTAATAATAAACGCACTACGAAATTTCAGGGAGGAATACAAAAATTTAAAGAACTTTTAAGCCATCAACAATAATAATTGAATAACCATCACGTATATGTTTATTTTGCTTGGAAATGACCTCTTCTATAAGACTTCTTTTCGTTCGATCATCGATTTATGAGACACCCTGTATACTTACTACAGGGGCGGACTGGTAACAGTTTAGCGGCGCTGGATCTTAGAATTCCGCAGTTACCAGCAGGCACCGCGCCGGATCGTGCCAAGCAGTAGGCGCACTATTGGAGCGGGCCACCGGGATTCGTCCCGGTGGGCCAGTCCGCCTCTGAGTTACTGTTTGTATATAGGTATGATTTATTTACTTATATTCTGGTATAGTTCGCTCCATATTTTTTATACCGCACAAACTCAAAGCTGACGACCGAGCTAATATACTGGGGCATTCTGAATTTTTCTAGGCTATATTAAGTAATAGATATAATGTATTACTTAATAGATAAAATATTACTCTCATGTAAAATGTGTTCTAGCATGAATTGGACAAGGAATAAACGAAAACCCACCTCATTTAATTAAGATTTTTGACTCTTGAGATAATTACGCCAATGACCCCTGGCCCTAACTAAAACGTCAACCTAAGGAACAGATAAACAGAGACGTACTTTGAATATATTGTCAATGTCGTGAAGGACGGGCAATAATAATAATAAACCTTTATTTAGTACTTTGCTATTTTTTACAAAATTCATTACTATCTTTATCTCTATATATTTATATCCATATCTATCTATACTTTTATCTCTATATATCTATATGTATATCTTTATCATGATATTAGAATATAAAAAACAATAAGTAAAACAAAAAAGGGATGGACTTTATAGAGTCGGGTTCAGTTTAAAATGACCGATGTGTGAATTAATATTGCGCATACGTTTTCACTATCTCTTGCACGCAAACTTAAAGCAATAGTCTAAAGACATCGTCAATTTATGTCTGCCAAGATTCTTTCCCACTTCTTTTGAGACGGGTCATAGGCTCAGCGATTCTCAAACTGTATGATTTGACGACGAATATTATTTATTCCCGTGAACTAACTCCACTTTAAATATGAGAGATGTCTTTGTATGAAACATTTAAGTTATTTTTAGTGGTAAATAGTGAATATTTATCCGTCAAACGAACAATGTCAAACTACCAAGTCTTACAATTTTCTAGTATGTACATATACGTTTTAGAATTTAATGAGCACAGGATCGCGTAGCTCAATCGGTAAGATACTCATCATCATCATAACAAATGTATTAATCATTTTGGTATAAAACATTGCCTCCCCGGATCGAGAACCGGAGCCAACCGTATAACCACGTCGCACAACGCCGCGGTGTTAGTACGGTTGGACGGTTCGCGACCGGTTCGGCTCAATAAACTTAATTAAATAAAAAGGACAAAACTCCTGCCGCCTGTGGTGGCTTAAATTGTACATATTTAACTTAAATTTAAGAACACTGGAACTGAAAACACTGAATAATTGAGTAGAAGGACACTGATTTAATTTTTGTTGCTGATACGGGAAAAAACCCGCTCGAGGCAATGTGGGTCCCAACGGTGTGCCCGCCGTTAGGAAGTTTTGGTTTAGAAAGGAAGATTTGAGTTTTAGAAATATTTAAGGTTTTTAAAAAGTTTCTCGGTTTAAAATGTTTTGTGACAAAAAGGGAAACAATAACAAAAGTGACAAAAATACAAAAATGACAAATAGATGACAAAAAGAGAGGGAGGAGATAGGTAAAGAATAAAAGATATGGTGGTGAAAAGTCTATCTTCGAACAGAAATAAATGTAAATGGGGTGGTTGCGAGTTCGATCCTCACTTCTACTTTTTTTTTATTCGATTAAGTTCTATAAAAGTTAATAATTTTCTTTCTAAAATTTGTATTTTATTAAGCAGCGCCGCGAGTTTTGTTAAAACTTTATTTTTCTAAAAATGTGTCTTTTATTACTACTAGCGTGTGTTTATCTTTAATAAAATCAACTTTGTTACGTTATATATTAATACACGAATGGTGAAACGTGCATCAAGTAGATACATTGTTCAAGTGTAGTATTCAAGTGTAGTGCTCAAGTGTTTTAGTGTTTATGAAAACGTGCCAATGCTTTGGTCTTTCAGAATTGTTTTAATTTATTTGTTTTAAAATTATTGTTAATATTTTTAATATATATTTTGTCAACCAGAATATTTATTTATTACCGCTAAAAGAAAAGTAATTAATTTTCGTTATCCTCAGAGAGATTTCAGATTTTTTTATTATATGAAATATTTTATTTTTACTAACATCATTTCCCCTACTAATACTACGACCCTATCCTTTCCTGGCAAGAAATGCCCATACCTCCCCGTGGTTCTTGCTGGACTGTAACAATATTAGGCTTGGATTTCTTTTTCTGATAACTCATTGGGCAATTCATTTTTTGTTGTTTCATTTGTGCCCGAGTCTATATACCTCCAGTGTCCGCCATCGCCATAAAGTTGGCTACATATGGGAAACATTCGTATTATTGAGATTTCTAAAAAATACTATATTGGGGGTTCGTTTCTCTTATTACATGCAAATACCTTTATTTAACTAAAATACATAAAGTTTCTGTCGAAACTAAACAAATATTTGTGAAATAGGCACAAGAATTTATGATTTTTCATATAGTAATTAATGGTAGGGGTAAAATTTGCACTATAACTGTCTTTTAGAAGTTTCTTAAAGGAAGTAATGTTACAAGCAACTTTTCTATTCGATTCAGATCATTATATTTACTTGAAAAAAAATTGAATTCTGCCCAGCAGTTGTCCGCACCCTTGGCAATACAAATAAGTTTTGTCTCCCTCTTGTATCGTAATCATGTACGTTTTCAAATGTTTCCAATACATTTTGTAGATATTGTCTATAATTGTTTATTTGTGGCATATTCAGATTTTCTTATTGTTGGATATTTTGATGGTTTTTATTGCTTTTTTATGTACTTACTTTAAACTATACCTACGTTTTATTTGCTTTTAAATTAATTTTTAATCGTATTTTTTTCGCCGTTTGTCTTGTACTTGGCTCCTGAACCCGTTGAATACCCTAATAAATAAATACCTACTACATAAATCAACTTATCTGTCTGGCAAAATAAAATAAAATTGACAACCCTTCAAATATGTTCGCTCAAAGAAATCGAGTTGAGCCGGTCCTGGAGAGGAATTCAGGCGTAGTCCGGACCAAACTCTTCGTCTCGATCTTGATTCTTGTTATTGGTTGAGAATGGTTTTCGGTACGGTCGCGGCATCGGCATCCGTGTATAACGTCGGTTTAGGTTTACGTTCTTACTTCCCCACCGTGTAGAATAGCGTGGACCGGCAATTATCTCGCTTTCAAATGAAAGGAAGAGAGCAAGAACTAACGAGGAGGAAGAGTGGAGCCATACTTACAACTCAAAACACAACACAAGTGATTCTGCGACCGCGTACAGAAACAGGCTTAGTGCGCGCCGTTCATACTTTTAATTTAGTTGTTAAACACACACTACTTAAGTCTGTTTAAACTACTATTACTAAAACAAACTATAATGTGTTGTGATTTGTGTGTATTTTGAATGATTTAAGTTGTTAGTAGCGGTTCAAGAAGGCGCAGATATAAGGTAAGGTTAACTCAATGTTTTGATTTTTAATTTGTCGAGGTGCCGCATTCCTTACAGTCCAGTTAGGTATATTTTATATATAATCCCGTAATATGATAGTTAATAAACAACATCCATTTATTAAAATTAATTTTTATGCATCATATGTAAGTATTTGCAGATATTTACTACATGTAAACTTCAAAACTTTTGCAAAATATGATATCTAACATTTCCAAAAAGGACAATAGGCGGTTACCTTTATAGGATTTATGTTGTGCCCTAAAGACTTACAAACGAGAAAGGGAACAATACTCAAAACAACACAAAACGTGTTTTAATTTCAAATAATTATATCACAGACAGGTGTAGGTAATTATCACTAAACTCAGTGGTAATTATAGGTACGGTTCTGAGGTTTGTCGCTATCCGATCAAGTACCCTACCTAAGTATAGGTATATAGATAATTAGTAAGTAATAAATAACATAAATTACAGATTAAAAAAAAAACAACTCAAAACCATTAACTAAATAAATCAACAAAACTTTAAATTAC
Source organism: Stenurella melanura (assembly GCA_963583905.1). Classification (NCBI taxonomy): domain Eukaryota; kingdom Metazoa; phylum Arthropoda; class Insecta; order Coleoptera; family Cerambycidae; genus Stenurella; species Stenurella melanura. Next base: position 145,204,258 of record OY757314.1, on the reverse strand, counting down.
ATGAAAAGATACGGAATATTATTCTTAATTTGAAAAAAAAAATGGTTTTATTTAAGTAGTCAGTTCAATTTCAGTGTACCTACCTAATTAGTTCTGATTCTATTAATACCTATACGAATTTTTACAAATTCAAACTCCGCTCACATTTTTTTCATGTTTTCGAAATTGTCTTCTTATTATACGCGTGAATATGTCATCGGGGACTGCTGTTTTGAATACTACAATTTAAGAAATATTGTTCAATAAGTAGGTACTAACACTCTTATGTTTACTCGATTTAAGTATGTTGTTGGCATTTCACAGCAATCAAAATCGTTTTAATGGCTTGATTTGATTTCAAAACTTTAACAAATATGAAAGAAAAGTCTTGGAAGCAATCTATACTTATCTATACTTATCGCATGTTTTGGCAGTTAAAATCGTGATTTTTCGGCATGTTTGTATTCAACTTCAAAAATTTTGGCTTGTCGAGTAAATAAGATCTGCAAAACATACTGTTTTTCGGTCATGTAACGTACAATTTTTTTTTAGACCGATCAGAAAATACACCCTTTCTGAAGAAATTTTCGGAGGAAAAGTAACGTTTTTCGGCCCATACCGGGAAGAGGGCATCAGAGATCGGCAAAAGCTTTTCATCCGATCCCTGTTATTCTCTTTTCCGATCCATGAAGATAAAAAATGCTGCCAATTTTTGGTATAGGTAGGTGGCTTTGCTTTTTTGTTGCCATGGAAACGAACTTGTGTCAAGTGTCAGATAGACGGTTACTATTCACCAGAGAGAGATTGTTAAATGATGAAAGTTTTGAAATAGGTACTTTTATGACCTTTCTGAAATACACTTCTATAAATAAATACACTTAACTTTTAGAAATTCATAATATGAATTCAGATTTTGAAACGTTACAAGAAAATGGTTGAAAAAAAATTGTACGTTACATGACCGAAAAACAGTGTTTGCAAGTCTCCCCAAGCTTCCAGGACTCGCCTGCGGTTCACCCTGGAATTTGCTTGGGTCGACCGGTCTTGTAACGTAAATGACTAATTTTTTTCGACCATTTTCTTCTTGTAACGCTTCAAAATCTGAATCCATATTTTTCATAACTTGCGAACTGACTTTTGAAAACTCGTAAGAGTTAAGTGTACCTATTTATCTACTTGTCCCAACAATTAACACAAGTTCGTTTCCATAGCAACAAGAAAGCAAAGCCACCTATACCAAAAATTGGCAGCATATTCATGGATCGGAAAAGACAATGACAGGGGATTAGATCGAAATAGTATATTGTGTATCTAGTAGTAAAAGCAATACATTCCCGGACGACGATGTAAATTGTTGGCCGAGACGTTAGCCGAGGCCAACAAGCATTGAAGTCTTTGGGATCTGAAATTACGCCGAGAAAGTTGACATTCTTGAGAGATTTCAGAAAATAGTATATTGTGTATCTAGTAGTAAAAACCCAAACGACGATGTAAATTGTAACAAGTATTAAAGTCCGGGAATGTGCTTTTATTACGAGGTACACATAGGCACTATTTTTTCTGAAACCGCAATCAATATTATTATAAATTAGGAAATTTTTATAAAAGCATAACATTAAACCGGTACGGGAAGTTACCCACTTTCCCGGCCTAGGACGGAAAAAAACTTTCCCGTACTTTTTTTCGATGGTTGCTTAGCAACGGACTAAAAAAACTTTCCTGGGCTGTTTTCTGATGGTTGCTTAACAACGGACTAAAATACAAAAATAGGGTATTTTGGGATCTGAAATTGCACCGAGAATTGCCCGATTTCAGAAAAATTGTGTTTGTTTCTAACGTCTCAGTTGACGTTTTGAACTTTTCTTATACGATTTTAGAAATCATATAAAAACATTTCAAAACTGCCCAAAACGTCAAATGCGAAGCAACAAATAAATACCTTTTGTTCAACGTAACCATAGGAATCGAACTACTATGAGCTCGGTGCCCATTATATATGTTTTTGCCCGTATACGCTGTCCATATGTTGCACCTTTATGTTTGAAATTTGATTAAATTTTGGAATTTATTTTAAACTTAATTTTGTTAGATATTTTCTAAAAATTAAATTTGAAAGCGTATTTTATTGTTTTTGTTTTATTAAATGACTACTTTGAAAAATTGTACGTCCCTAAATCATGATTTAAATTACTTGCGTTGAATATTTTAAAAGTAAGTATCTCGAAAACTGTTATTCGTAGCGACATTTAGAGGGTATATTTTTTTTTACATAAAAATGATATAAAAGATGTGTTTTTATTAAATTTTAATTTAATAAGTTTTAATTTAAGGGCACGTACCTAGGTGGCACCCTCTATAAATAATAGCAAAACTATGAAGAGACTTGAATTCCTCGCCTCAAAAAACTCCAGATCATCAAATTTTTTGCTGAATCGCATAATTTTTACGTAAGGAATTGTCATTACTCTGTGTACCATTATTTATGGGACACCCTGTATATAAATAAACCACCGGAGATTGTAAAATTACGCTGGTTTTCTCACACGTATATGTATATAAGTAATTAGTAATACGGTTGTACTTAATATACTTATTTGCAGTTGTAAGATTATTGATATCAGTCATCACTCATCACAAATACATTTTGAACTGTAACCTCGAATGACATGACATAGACAGTTATGTAACGTTTATTTTGAGGGTTTTTAAGCAAAGTAGCAAAAATAGAAACGAGCGCATAACAACATAACAATAAATATAAGTATGTACATATTATTATACTCTTCGCAAATACAAAACGAAGAGTATATTGCATTCGATCGGCACATTTCTAAAACGGGTAATATTGCTCGTAAAGAAAAAAATTTCATATCATTATGTTGGTGATCGGATTCTAAACAACTTTCAAAATGTCCGTCCGCCCGTCCGTCCGTCTGTTTGTCCGTCTGTCCGTCCGTCTGTCTGTCCGTCTGTCTGTCCGCCTGTCTGCCCGTCTGTCTGTATATCTGTCTGCCTGCCTGCCTGTGCCTGCTCGTCTGCCCGCCCGACAGTCTGCCCGCCCGCCAGCCTTCCCGGCCGACCGACTCACTGCCTGGCCTTAAAAACGCACCTGCCTCCGTAGCCGATCGAACTCGAACCACTTAAAACTGGGAAATAATAATAGTAATTATGTTAATAAACGTAAAAGCGTAAGGGTGCTCGATTAGTAAAATTTTCCATTTTTCTAAGTATTTTGAGCGCCCTACGCTTATTAACAATTATTATTATCATTAACACTATTTTCTTCTTTTTAGTACATTTGTTTTAACATTTTCAGTTGGTTTTGAAACGCGTGTTTTTTAGTATCTTAAAATTAATTATTTGTTTTCTTATTTTTAGTTTTGTCCCAATTAAATTAGCGTGTTTGTTCGATTCGGCCATCCGCTATATTGACTCCGCCATTTTAAATTGTTTTTCGACGAAATACTGACAATCTACAACCTTGATAACCCTCAAATACCGATTTCTAGTCAAATCAGACAATAAATGATAAAATTTATCCGCCATGTTGACGCCGCATTTTAAATTTTTGAGTTTCCATCACATATTAATAATCTGCGACTTAAAAACCCCCAGATACCGGTTTTTAGTAGAATCAGATATTAATGACAAAAGACTGTCCGCCATCTTGGATTTTTCTATTAGAAATGTCAAATTGTATTGTCATGTGAGTCATATATTATGCAAAATTTCAAGTCAATATGACATCTGGAAGTGAATGAAAATGGAGTTGCAACATTAGGTTTTTCATGTCACTATCATAAAATAATACTCGTTTCGAGCGTTTACAAAATTAAATAACCGCACAGCTTTTTGATGCCGTTTCATGCAAATAGCATTGCACATGCAAAAACATTATCTAGCAAGAATCTTTCCTGTGTAAAATTTTCTGCCCTTTAATTTGTGCCTAAACTATTTTTATATCATTTCGTATTTACGGAGATATTAGTAAAAAATTTGCAGAAAATATTTTTTTGCGGTTGTCCAGATTCTTTTATGATGTATATAGCAACCGTATCCCTGCGTTTCCACAGCACCAATTCTGATATCCGTATTGAAAAATACTGTAGTTCTTGAAATGTTTGTTCAAAAAACTATCTACTGACACACGTGGACACCAACGATTATGCATCGTTAGTTTTGACCAACCCTCTACCCTGAACTTAATGTATCGCAATAAGTTGAATGTGGCAACATTTCTGAAGATATAATAACGTATCATGTCTGCCTGCGTACCCTATCTAATAAAATTTATCCAAATAACAAATAAAACTATCTTCCATTTTCTTTAAAGACATCTTTGTGTGAAATATAAATATTGACATTGAGCAAAGACTTGCTTTACTTTGGCCATATTTATCCGAGTCGTTTTAAAAGTACACATTAAGATATTTTAATAAGATTAAAGATAATTACCTACTATATATAGATTCTAGATTAGAAATCTTAATTTTCACTTAAGGCGAAATTTTTACAAAAATATTGGCTTTTTATTGGAATACATTTTTTTAATTCTTAACAAAACAGTACCAGAGTGAGATAGTTCATTGCAATTAAAAACATACGTGACTTCCTTATTCTGGAAAAACGCCCACGCTGTTAGCACCAAAATCATTAGGTCTGAAGTCCTCATTGAGATGAACCATTCGAAAATTGAAGTCGTTGGATATTTGCAGAAGATGCAAGAAATAAACTCAGGATACGCCTTCGGAGAAGGTACCCCCATGAACGATTAAACGATTTGTAACCGATTCACAGCGGTCCAGAAAAAAGTTTTTTCGTTCAAAATTGTCTAGAGCTCTTATTTGTCAAATATAATTATTTCACACTTATTCATAGAAATTGTCTTAGTTTTGCATGAAACATCTTTATGAGTGGCTTTATGTCTTTCTGATGAGCTCCAGAATAAGGGTGAAAAACGTTTCAAAGGCTAAGCATTTCCAAGAAACAGAATGATAGATTTCATGAAAATGTAATCCATTAGAATGAACATTTTTTTAAGACAAGGTAGATAAATAAATTCATTTTAGGCCTCTGTTCTCATTTTTAACTGAATCTTTATAATCGGAGGGGTTTATGTAAAAACTAAACTGCTGGCCACTCGAACTTACACATAAAGACTTTTAGGCAAAATTTAAAGTTCAATATTTTCAACAGGAATGCAAATTTTTGAACGCGGCTTGCAAATTTTAAGAGCTAGTTTTTTTCGGATTAAGCTGCATGACGTATATTTATCGTAGGAGCATAAGTTTATTATATACGGGGTGATCAATGAACTCATGCAAAAAATCAAAAAGTTTGTATGAGTGAAATTTCCGCAAAAAATTTTTTTGGTCGTTGCAATATGGTTCCTTACTAAGGTAACATCAATATCTCTAGACGGTTTTGTCAGTATTTGGATTAAGGCCCTTAGGCCTTGTACACACTACTCAACATAAAATTTGGATACCGAAATCTTTAAAATGCTATAACTTGACATTGGATTGACGGTTCTTGATGATTTTTGCGGATTTGGAATCCTTATTTCACGTAGATTTTCTATGGTCTAAGCATTTTATTTGAGGGTTGAAATTTACACATTATACCGGGTCGATAATAAACAAAAACGTAGGGTACGACGCGCTCTAAAGTTTGGCATTATTTAAGTTTTTGTAAAAATAAATTCTCACCTCAAGTTGTTTTTACTTAATGTTCTTCTCACTGTTCTGTCCGAAACTCACACCCCAGTTTGTTGTCTCAAAGAATCATTCAGTTTTACAGAGTTCTTTGTCCACCCTCATGCCCATAATTATGATCGGGTGTAATTTCTACGCGACGCGTCAATTTCAAAGTAGGCATTGGAAAAACAAATTTGTTGCTATGGAATTAAAAACTGTTTACATTATTTTAGAAATAATCTGACATATTTCAATGTTATAGTTTTTTAAAGTTTAATTAATATGAGGCGTTTAACCACGGCAGAAAGGGAAAATTGCATTCGACTTCTCAACGAAGGAATGTCAAAACAGCAAGTTGCGCACATTTACAATGTCAGCCGAAAGACAATTTATAATTTGAACCGCCGCGTCGAAACTACTGGTGATCATATTATGGGCATGGGGGTGGACATACAAAAAAAATAAACCAAAGAACCGAAAGAGTTTTAATGAGAGAAACTATGCGGAATAGAACAAAGAACTCTAGAAAACTAAATGACTCTTTAAGACAACAAACTGGGGTGAGAGTTTCGGACAGAACAGTGAGAAGAAGAGATTTTTTTTTTTTTTAAACATAACATAATGCCAAACATTTTAAATTATAGAGCCCGTCGCAGAGCAAAATGTGTGCGGTTATTACAACGCCACAGAGCGAATAGGCGGGCATGGGCAAATCGGCATGCGAATTGGGGTAATGCAGAGTGGAGCCATTGTTTATTTACTGACGAAACAAGATTTAATTTGTTTCACTCCGATGGCCGAATGTTAGTTTGGAGAAGGCCAAATCAGCGATATTTGGAGGAAAATATGGCCCCTCAAGAAGCATTTGGTGGCAGAGGTGTTACAGTGTGGGGAGGTATCATAAGAAATGGTAAAACCGAGCTATTCATTACCAACCAAACCATTAATGCTACTGTTTATCAGGATGAAATTTTGGAACCTATTGTTGTTCCTTTTGCTCGATATTACGGCCCAGAAATTCTATTGGTGGATGACAACGCTCGACCTCACAGAGCGCGAAGGATCACAGAGTTTTTGCAGGCACAAAACATCAATAGGATGGACTGGCCTGCAAAGTCTCCGGATCTTAATGTCATCGAACACGTTTGGTCTTATTTAAAACTTAAAGTAAGATCTCTTGATGTACCCCCTGAAACCTTAGAAACGCTCAGTGAGGCCATTCGTAAAGAATGGGAGAATTTTCCACAAGATTTTATAAATAATCTTGTGGATAGTCTACCAAATCGATGTCGGGAAGTAATATTCCGAGCAGGAGGACCAACAAAATATTAGCTTCTCTTTTTTTTAATTAATGTACCTAATTTTAATTAGGTAATTTTAATTTAATTTTAATTTAAGTTTAAATTAAATTAATTTTTAATTTTTTAGTTAATTTTTTTTTCAGTTATTAAAAATTACCAGAATTAGAATTATAAATTTTTTAAGAATTGACTTTTGGTCGTTGTTAAGCAATGTTGTATATTGTAGAATTTAATGTAATAAACTTGTTCTTGTCGCTACGTTTTTGTTTATTATCGACCCGGTATAATGTGTAAATTTCAACCCTCAAATAAAATGCTTAGACCATAGAAAATCTACGTGAAATAAGGATTCCAAATCCGCAAAAATCATCAACCGTCAATCCAATGTCAAGTTATAGCATTTTAAAGATTTCGGTATCCAAATTTTATGTTGAGTAGTGTGTACAAGGCCTAAGGGCCTTAATCCAAAAACTGACAAAACCGTCTAGAGATATTGATGTTACCTTAGTAAGGAACCATATTGCAACGACCAAAAAAATTTTTTGCGGAAATTTCACTCATACAAACTTTTTGATTTTTTGCATGACTTCATTGATCACCCCGTATATAATAAACTTATGGTCCTACGATAAATATACGTCATGCAGCTTAATCCGAAAAAAACTAGCTCTTAAAATTTGCAAGCCGCGTTCAAAAATTTGCATTCCTGTTGAAAATATTGAACTTTAAATTTTGCCTAAAAGTCTCTATGTGTAAGTTCGAGCGGCCAGCGGTGTAGTTTAATCTGCAGGGCCGTAGGGGACTGTGTGGATGCTAGTGTAGAATGAGAATTGTCAAATAAGCAATTAGACAAATTCATTTTAGGATTTTAATTTGCTAGCATAACTAGAATTCAAGTTATCGAAAGAATGTAAAGATTTCATTAATATTTTTACACAAAGTTTTTCTTTTAGTTATATAGAGAGTTATTTTTTCTGCTGTTTGCAAAATCCTATAGGTACATATATTTCAATATATATAATTATTTTTTTGTTGCATGTAATTGTAATTTTTATTCTTTAAGAATAGGACTTTGCAAACAGCAGAAAAAGTTATCTATGATAATTAAAAAGAAAAAGTATCTATAAAGATATTTGATAACCTGCATTCTGGTTATGCTAGCAATTCTAAAATGAATTTGTCTGTCTCTTATTTGACAATTCTCATTGTAACACTAGTATCCACATAGCCGCTACGGCCGTGAAAAGTAAACTAATATCCCTCTTAAGGCCATGAAGATTAAGTTAAAAATGAGAACAAAGAGCCTATCTAATCAATAAAAAATTAAACTGAAAATATAACTTTGTTTTTTCTGACATTAACAACCCAGTTTATTAGTCCAGTCTAATCTATTGATTGCATTTTTTTGTTTGTTTATTGTTTGTGTATTAATTTTTGGTTTGGTGCACGGCAGAGAGGAAATTTAAAAGTGGGATTGAAAAGCTGTTAGATATGGGTAATGAAGTGAAAAAGTGCCCGGAATTAAAAAGAGGCCAATAGGAGAATAGAAATTGAAACTGATTGCTTTAAAAAAAACATGTACAGGGCGTACAAAATATTCCCTCGGACCTCTTTCTCATAACCCGAAAAAAACTGTCTTATTTTATTTTTTACCGCGAGATAGGGCCCTTCCCAGCACTTCCACCGTAAATGCATATTTACCTGTGGAACGGTTAATAATATAAATAATAATAATTAATAAAGGCTGCTAGATTCAGAAGCAGAAGAAACAGAAAACTTAGAAGATAAATAAATAAAGTGATGATGATAAATGGAAACTTAAAAAAAGCATTTCACAAACTCCCACACTTCCCATCCTGTATTTATTTAACTGAATTTATTTACATATCTTGTTGTCTTTGCAAATAAAATTTCATTTCACCAAAATTTTAACTTGCTTATTTATTCGTCTCGATTGAAATTCTCATGCCTATTTAAGAAGTAGGTACTTTTTTAACACTTTGCATATTTTATCCACAAATAGAGATACACGTAGGTAATTTAATGCGTGGGGAATATTAAATAAATGTATTTAATTATTTATATCTTTATTTATAACAAATAGTAAGCAAGTGTATACGTCATAGAATGCTGCAAATATTAACAGCCATATTAGGAAGAAGTAACATTCTAGTAGCGCATTTGTTATTAATAATGAAACGTGACGATTGCACAGTTGCGTTGTGTATCTTATCTAGCCGCTAATAACCAGGTCCGGATTAATGTCCTCCATGTTGTTACACTTTTTATAGTCCGGTCAAACCTCGATACTGCGTATAAATTGTATCCAGCTTAAAGTATACTTCAGTAATTAATAGTGCAGCAAAAGTTACAATGACGTCACGACAAACGCGCGTTTGAAGTACTTTCTATAATTAACTGTCTTTTTCTAAAACCAAGCAAAATTTTTATACGAAACCTAACGACTTAAAATGAGTTGTAAAGGACCACGCACTAATCTTATAGAAAAGCGGTCCCTATTAGGGTTTCTGATTTCCCGACTTTTTTTCATTCATCCCGGGAATCGGGAACTAAAATTTGTCGTTCCCGGGAATCCCGGGATTCCCGGGAAATACTAAATTTTTCATATTTTTCTTGAAAAACACAAATTTTTTGTTTCAAAATGTCACATCATCCAAATATTCATTTTACTTCCCTCGCATACCGAAGGGAAGTATTGTATTCGAGAAAAAATCACCCTCCGAGATTTTTTCGGATTTTGACGTTTCAGAACACGTAGATTACGAAAATGCCTATAGGTTTTTCAATTTCGTCAGTCTGTCTGTCTGTCTGTTGGTGCATTAATTAAAAAACTACTTGACGGAGAGCAGTCAAATTTGGTTTAAAATTTCCACGTTTCATGACACGCTAAACCTATTTCTGAAAAAAAAAATTGAAAATTTTTTTCACCAACATTTTTGAAAAATTTTTTACCACTAAAATAGATGAAAAAATTTTTTTCTTTGTTTAAATTTAAAATTCCACGTTTCATGAAATTCTAAACCTATAGAAAAAAAAGATTGAATTTTTTTTAATCATTTTTGAAAAATATATTACCACTAAAATACATGGAATTTTTTTTTCTTTTTTCAAATTAAAATTTTTTAATTTTCATAGCGTTTTAAATCATTTTTAAAAATATTAGAAAATTATTTTACCATTTTTTTTTTAAATTTTAAAATTTTTTTTAAACATTTTTAATCCATTTCATTACTATAGAATAGACGAAACATTTTATTTGTTCAAATTTTTAATTTTAATTTCCACGTTTCATGACATTCCAAACCTCTTTCGGAAAAAAAATTTGCAACATTTTTTTACCATTTTGGAAAAAAAATTACACTAGAATCAATGGAAAATTTTTTTTTGCTCAACTTTAAAAGTTTCACGTTTCATGACATTTCAGAAAAAAAAATGTTGAATATTTTTTCACCAACATTTTTGAAAAATTGTTTACCACTAAAATAGATGGATTTTTTTTTATTTGCTCAAATTTGAAAATGTCTACGTTTCATGACATTCTAAACCTATTTCAGAAGAAATACATATTGAAAATTTTTTAACCAACATTTTTGAAAAATTTTAAAAAATGAAAATTTTGTTAACCACCACTATATTTCCACTCCATTGCGTAAATGAGGGATTGAAAATGTGACAGATGGCAATAATATCTGGCATATGCACCCTTATAATTTAATTGAAAAATGTACAGGGTGGTCATCTCAAGAAATAATTCAGTCGTGTTGGACATTTGTAAAGGTATTTGCGCAAGCCTTCCACATTTGGCACTTGTTATTTAGTATTGAACTTTTGCTGTTGGGTGAGCACTCTGTATATTTTTTTGAAAAAAGTTTTCTTTGTAATAATAGCAATAACTATATTCCGATTATTATTCCCAATGTCATTTCATAATTAATAATTTTTTAGAGTGACCGTCATGCACAAATAACGAGGGAAGTTCTGTGTAAATACCTTTACCGATTTTTTTAAATGTTTTTTTTCTGTTCTTTCTTTGGTCAAAAAATAAATCCGTCATTTTTGTTTTGTTTTATTTATAATTAAAAAGACACAACAACACTACCTACAGGAAATAATACAATAACCAAATAAAACATAAATGCCGTCCGACGCGCATGCTCTCTAAAATTTCGGAGCACCAAATTTAATATTTTTAAAACTTATTTTTATTTCCACGGGTCCGGGAAATCCCGACTATTATTTCCCGGGAACGGGAACGATAAAAAGTGACAATTCCTGGGAAATCCCGTCCCGGGATTCCCGGGACAGAAACCCTAGTCCCTATCGAATTGGCTGGTATATATTATAGTTCACGTGATATTAAATGGGACAATGGGCACAAACCTCTGCTATGACTAGTGACGCCTATACAGTCACCCGAAGATTAAATTATTGTATACTACGAGATTTTCATAAATATGGTTCCGGTGTTTGAGTTTTACTTAAAAGTTCCTTAAAAATCTAATATTAAGGTATAACAAGAGTACACTTGAAATAGTGAAGAGAAATAATAATAATAATAATAATAATAATAATTGAGTAATAGTTATACAGGGTGCTTCTTGCCTAAGTAACAAATGTAGCTTTAAAATAATCTATAAATAGTCGTGTCAAGATAGCAAAATAGTTCTGATTTCCCATAGACATTACCGATTTTCATAATTGTTTTTGCAAATTGTTCAGAAACGCTTATTAATCAAGTTTGACATGTATTTAGGACCCGCATTTCATTTTTTTCCATTATTTATTTAACAATTCACTAATTTTTATTAACAATTAATAAACAAATTACGGATCTCGGGAAATAATCAGCAGAATTCGACCAAAATCTACACTCGTGAGTTTTCGAGGTCGCTGATCACGATTTCGAAGTAATAGTTACAATACAAATATTTAAGAAGACAGTATGGTAAATTTTCTAGGTTAAATGTAAATACAAATGATAACAAGCTAACCATTACACTCTTCGCCGATTTAGTACACTTCTTATATAATTGTTGCACATTCTATAGGATACTCTTCGCCGTTTTTTTTTAATGATATTAGTTTCAAACATTTTTTGTCTAATTATAAAACAAATTTTTTTTTTTCATTTCAAAAATTGATATCTTTTTTATTTATTGATCGATATTTTTCTTCCTCTAGCTAATACTAACTTACTGTCCAAATTCCAATACAATCGGACTTTTCGTTCTTAAGTTATCGTGCTTACGGACGGACAGACAGACAGACGGACGGACGGACATTTTGAAAGTTGTTCAGAATTCGATCACCAACACAGTGATATGAAAATGTTTTCTCTACGAGCCATATTACCGGTTTTGTATTTGCGAAGAATATAATAAACGGTTACTAAATCTTACTAGGTAATTATTATATTTTTCTACACCTGTTTAATTATATGACTATTATTAACACTTATTTGACAGGCTGAAGGACCTCGGTCGATGGCCTTTTGATATGTATATGTATATTGTATATATCAATAAAAAGCTTTTATTATTATTATTAACACTTATTTGGTGAAAAATCAGAAATTATACAAGGTGTAATTAGTTTCATGTCATTAAAAAAAACTGGTGGTAGGGAACGACAAGACAAACAAAAAAAACTTATATAACACGGGGTCTAAAGCTCATAGTTTTGGAGAGAAAAAATAAACAAAAATTTCGCAAATTTTAAATAAAAATGTTTGAGAACTGCTGGAATATTGAGGTAGGTTTAGATCTAGAGCTGATCTGAAGAAAACTATACTCTAACTCTCCCTTGTGTAATATTTTAGTTACTGTCGGTGCTTCGTTATGTACAGACGTCCAACCCGACGTTCGTTGTTTTTGTTATTTTTGAATTTCGCGTCATTGTGTATTTATAGTTAAGATTTATTTTATTGACTTATCGTTCAAGTTGTCAAATTCTTGATTACGTACAGACACAACTTACTTGTTCGTTCTTTTTGTATTCCTTTTTGGCTTTTGTACCAAGTTTTTATTTAATTTTTCTTTATTGACAATGTTAGTTGATAGTTTAGTGTTGAACGAAGTGCGTATGTACTTAATTGGACGTACCGAACTGTGTATTGTACAGATGCAGAGATTTTGAATCATTTAGGTAGGTAGTAAGCTTTTAACCCAGGACACTCATTTGTGTTACAAATGTTAATAAACCACATATAAATTTTCTAAATTATAAACAATCCAATATTTTGTTCCAAATTAAAAAACACACATGTAAAGAAATGCTCTGTTTAAACCTCTATGCCATTATTTGCTTGCAATTGTGCACGAAGAGAGAACAAATTATTTACCTCTTTATACTTGCGTTAGTTCAGTTGAGGCGGTCCATCAAAGGCGGTTGATGATCCTTTGATACCGCGTGTGCCGGCGAGCACTTTTTTATGACAATTTAAAAGTTGTATAATTGGGATGTACAAGTTCATCGACCAAGAAAATCTGTGGTTCTCAATAGTTGTCTACCATAATATTAAATATGTTAACCCAGATCAGTTTTATTCAAAGTGCCCCTAGAGGGAAAAGTCATCAAGGTTTTTTGTTTGACTAGTCGGTCCCCATTACCAGTTTTTCTTAATGACGTGAAACTGATTACACCCTGTATATATTCACTGTAGTGAATTATCGGTTCATAATCCATATTTTGTACTTGCAAAACTAGTTGTGGAAGATCGTGTGGTTGCAGGAAAGCTGGTGTGTTATGCACTCCAGCTTGTGTGAATTGTTATCGAGGTACCTGTGAAAACTGCATAGTAGTAGAAGAAGAGGACGAAACCAGTGATTTCATTAACATAGAAAGGAACAATGATGTGAATGAAAGAATTGACGAAGAACATGATTTAAATGAATACTGTAAAACGTTTTATATTATTTATATTAAAAAATAATTTATTAGTAAATAAGTAAATATATATATATATATTTTTTATTTATATGTATTATCTTTTATTTTATCAACCTGTTATAAAATATTTATGTGTAGTACTCTATTAAAAAAAAAATTATTTTCAATAATTTATTTATCACCAATAGTTTAATTTTTATGTTTTTTTTTAATGACAGGTCCATCATATAACCTAAAAACTCATTCTCAGTGAACAACGTTTTTGATTAAAGATACATATATTTTGTCTAATGCAGATTTCTATTGTTATATTATACATTTTTTAGACACAAACGAAAAATAAAAAACATTTGTTTCTTAAAACATTTGGAAAACTGATTATTTTTATTATATTATAGGCAATACATTGTTGTACATAAACGCAAATATTGAATTTTTTAATTAAATATGTCGATTTTTTTATAACACCACCTAATCACAGATTTTGTTCATTTCTGTTATTTATTTTCATTAAAAATGTCAGATTAACCTGAAATATCGGCTATTTTGGATCCGCCATTTTCAATTTTCCAATTTTTACTTCAAAATCGTGAACAGCGGCCCCCCGAGTATAGATTTTGGTCTAATTCTGTTAATTATTTTCCGAGATCCGTAATTTGTTTATTAATTGTTAACAAAAAATTAGTCAACTGTTAAATAAATAATGGAAAAAATGAAAAGCGGGTCCTAAATACATGTCAAACTTGATTAATAAGTGTTTTTGAACACTTTGCAAAAAAAAATATGAAAATCGATAATGTTTATGAGAAATCACAACTTCGGTTTTTCAGGCACCCTTGACACGACTATAAGTGATCCTAAAAATCTATTTCCAAGACTACTTATAAACGTAAATAGTTTGGAAGGACTCTATGAAGCCGAATAAAACCTTTATAAGAATATAGAGACCCATCTAGAGAAGGCCCTTCATGCCTCTTTTTAAAACTACTATTAAAACTTTCAAGTTTTAATGAATCATCTAAAACTTTACTCAGAGAGTATCTGAAGAGTATCATAAAACCATACTTGGTTATGGATATAAAACATTTGTATTAGATACAAATTACATTTTTTTGTTCAATCTGGGACATTCCCAATATGGCTGACCGTTATATATTCCTCGACGACTGGAAATAAAATGGCGGCTGGATGTGTAAACCCTATAAGCTGTGAATAATTCCACTTCAAACATGTTTTGTCTTAAAATGCCTATTACATTACGAACTGCTCTTTAAGTATGTCGATTTATTCTTGTAAAAGTATATTTTAAGCCTCATTGGGCTTAATATATGTTTTAACTTAAAACCAATTTTAAATCATTTGAGCACACAACACAACCGCTTTAAAACCATAAAACCTATAAAATTTGTGGTGCTCGGATAACATAACCTAAAAAGTAAGTTTGCTGTTTGGTATTTGTCCTCGCTTTTCTGTCTTTTGTCAAGTGTCTTGGTTTTACTAGTGAGATTTTAATTTTTCATCGATCACTGCTCCACATATACAAACAAAATGCCGACGAATAAGTAGTATATCTTATCACAGTTTTAAAACTACCTATTTTAAAACATTATAGTCTAGGCAAAGGTAAAGCAAATTCTTTTATGTTTAAGACTAATTTACTACAGATGTTTGTTTGCTTCATTAAAACTCTAGCAGGCTTTATGAAGGTTCGACCTGAAACTTTGTAATTTCAAAGCATACTACATTTATAGTCCAAGCATTAACAACCACCCCAAATTAATTTCATAAAGCAATGATAAAACCACAACATTTGCTTCATCTCTATAAAACATGATCCTCCTAACTTGAACTTAACAGCTATAAAGTTTTATTGAAGGCTTGACAAATATCTTGATAAGTCAATCATAAGCAAATAAAGACTAAAATATAATTTAGTTTTAATGTAAGTTCTTGAAGGCCTTTTTAAAACTTTCTTTAAGACAAAACTACGTTTAAGTGTAATTGGCATTTAATAAATCTGCCATAATTCTGTGCTTTATGAGGTGGCTATTATAAAACACTAATAAATCCTAAATAAATCTAAAAAGCATTTAAATTGTTACTTGGGTAATGACGTGCTAATACTTCCATTTCAATTGTTTCAATCAAGAACTGTGCGCCTGACGAGAAAAACACAAGAGACCGTTTTCATGTGGAATTAACAATGCTAATCAGAGAAAATAACCACATGGGAAAATGTCAGTGGCGTACTACGTTTTTGGTAAAAAATATAACAACTTTTCTAACTCGAACATGTGCTTTTACATTCAATTAACACGTACCAAAATTGAAAATAATATCTAAGCACTTTCTGAGATCGTAGAGCAATTTTCTCAAGTCCAATTTAGTGCACTTTCTAGTTATGGGAGAACGTTTTTACCTTATTCTACGACAATCTCACTGTATATGGAACAAAATATATTTTGTAAATCATACATAATTATCAGCTATTTTCCATATGAAACTTCTGAATTTCTTATCCATGTTCAATACTTAACACTGTCCAACTTCTGCTCGTTACTCGACTATAAACGTGTAGATGAGGGTACGTTAAACTTTTGCCTTTTTATAAATAACCAATAAAATTTATTAATATTAAGTACAGTTTGATTATTTGTGCCTCTTATATGTGTGTATTATTATGTTGTGCTCAATCTGTTTAAAAAAGTGATACTTTTCAATGAAATTTATTTGTATCTCTGTGAAAATACTATAAAGTAAATATGTTAGTTGTACATGTAGGTAACAGCGCCCACTCTGAAATGCATCTAAATATACTTGTCTTGTTCCAGTTTTGAAATGAACAGGTATGTCCTCGTGACAGCTTAAAATAGAGAACTATAAAATGTACTAGATAGTGTGTCCACGGCTAATGTCTTTTTTAACCGTCTTTAAAAATGTTTAGAAAGAAGAAGGTTTTCAATTCGAACCGTATGACGATTTGTAGGGTTTCTCGAACTGTAGATTATGACTTGGCGGTGATCTCATAATAGTTTGATTAAGAACTGTTGAAGGGGCCACTAAAAAAGGTGATAAAAGTTTTTGGAAAAGATTTAACTACCTTTAAAAAAAATGGTAAAGGTATTTACACGGAACTTCCCTCTTTATTTATACCGGGCGGTAACTCTAAAAAATTATTAATTCCGAAACCACACATGAGAATAATAATCTG
Source organism: Stenurella melanura (assembly GCA_963583905.1). NCBI lineage: Eukaryota > Metazoa > Arthropoda > Insecta > Coleoptera > Cerambycidae > Stenurella > Stenurella melanura. The sequence continues at coordinate 145,187,162 of OY757314.1, read as the reverse complement.
AAGGTATTATTACAAAGAAAGCCTGATAACTTTTGGTCAAAAAAATATACAGAGTGGTCATCCGATAGCAAGAATTCAGTATTAAATAAAAAGTGCCGAATATGGAAGGCTTGCGTAAATACCTTTACAAATTTAGAACATGGTTGACTTATATTTTAGGATGACCACCCTGTATACTTTTCAATACAACTATAAGTTGGCAAGTGCGTTAACTATATGTAAAATATTATTGCCATCTGTGATTTTTACAGTTCCATATCCACGCAGTGGAGTGGACGTATAGTATGGTTAAAGAAATTTCGATTATTTTTTTTTATAGTTTTAGAATGTCATGAAACGTGGAAATTTGAAATTTGAGCGAAAACAATTTCTTTCCATCATCTATTCTATAGTAGTGATCAAAAAATTTAAAATTTTTTTTTAAATTTTCAAAACATTTTTTTCTGACAGAATGTGACGCGTGGAAACTTTAAATTTGAGCAAGAGAAAAATGTTCCATTATATATTCTATAATTGTAAAAAAATGTTTTAACAATTTTACTCTGACAAAATTTTAAATTTTTTCATTTTGAAATTTTTTTTTATGAAATAGATTTAGAATGTCATGAAACGTGGACATTTTAAAATTGAACAAAAAGAAATTTCACTTCTTTTTATTGGTAAAAAATTTTCAAAAAGTTTTAATAACTTTCTTTTTCTGAAATAGGTTTAAAATGTCATGAAACGTGAAAATTTTAAATTTGAGCAAACAAAAAATTTTTACACCTTTTATTGTAGGTATTAGTAATTAGAAAAAATTTTTTAGAAAAAATTTCAAAAAATGTTTCTATTTGAATTTTTTTTTCTGAAATAGGTTTAAAATGTGATGAAACCTGGAAATTTTAAATTTGAGCAGAAATTTTTTTCCATATCTATGGTAAAAAAATTTTAGAAAATTCCTTGACAAAACTTTTCAAACGATTTTTCTTTTTGAAATGGATTTAGAATGTCATGAAACGTGAAAATTTTAAATTTAAGCAAAAAAATTTTTCCACCAATTTTAGGTGGTAAGAAAAAATTTCAAAACATTTTTCCATTTGAAATTTGTTTTCGGAAATAGGTTAGAATGTGATGAAACGTGGAAATTTAAATTTTGAGCAAAACAAATTTCAATCATATATTCTATAGAAAAAATTTTAGATATATCTTTTGACATTTTTTTTTCAGAAATTTTTCTTTTTAATTTTTTTTTATGAAATGGATTTAGAATGTCATGAAACATGGAAATTTAAAATTTGAGCAAAAAGAAATTTGCCGTCTTTCTACTAATAGAAAAATGTTCAGTTTTGAATTTTTTTATTTTTTTTTTGCTTAAAATGTCATGCATGAAACGTAAAAATTTTAAATTTGAACAAAAAAAAAATCCCGTCTTTCTACTGATAAAAAAATTTTCAAAAAGTTTTGAAATTTCTTTTTCTGAAATAGATTTAGAATGTCAGGAAACGTAGAAATTTTATATTTGAGCGAAAAAAATTTGTTTTTCATTATTTATTCGATTTAGACGGTCTACCCTATATATTTTACAGTGAAAGTTTAACCATTTCTTCGCAGGTAGTAGTGTTAGCTACCCACCAAATTTGTCTATTGTCCGTCAAGCAGTTTTTTAGATAATGTACCAACAGACAGACAGACTGACGGAATTGAAAAACTTATATTTTCGTAATCTACATGAAACGTGAAAATATGAAAAAATCTCGAAGGGTGTTTTTTTCTCGAATACAATACTTCTCTTGGGTATGCGAGTGAAGTAAAAATTATCACCAAAAATTGCAAAATAAAATTTGGCAATTGTTCGGTTAAAGATTGGGACCGAATATTGATTAGGGCCGGTGTAAATCAATCAATATAACTATTTGATCATACAACAATAATTGCAATACGCACCTTCATCGAGAAACAAGAATTATTTTTATAGCTGTTATAAAATACCGGGTATTCTAAATTGTATGTAAATCTTTGATTTCTGTGTTTCTTAAAATAAATAATTTAAAAAAAATTACACTCTTAAGAACTGGTTTTGAACAAGAGCAAAAATGTGAAACCAAGCTTCTTTTACCTGCTAAGATCCTGCTATATGCGGCGCTTTAAAAATTAAGTATGGGGTATTTCGTACACAATTAAATATACAGTCCGCCAAAAAGTCTGAACTGGATGGAAAACTCATTTATTCAATTGTTTTTTTTTAGACGGGTTTCAACATAATTAATAACCAAAAAATTGTCAAAAACTGTTTGTCATGTCACAACTATGACACTTCCAAAATGCCATTAAAAATTTTAAAATTTCCTAAAATGTAAGCAAAGAATTTTGCAATAGGACAACAATATGTATGGAGAAAGAAGGAAGAAATACAGAAATGTAGTATTTAATTTAAGAGAATACATACATGAATAGAAATATGATTTAAAGTTAGTAAATCTGTATTATTCACTTTTAAGGTTCTGAAGCAAATTTTAACGGAATTTTGAGTTTTATTTAAGTACGTGATCTAAATTTGATTTAAATGAAAAATCGTTTCTTTAATTTTTAAGTCGATCGTACAAAATTCCATAGTAAGGGTTCAGAATTACTGAAAATAGTCCACAGTTGTTCTGTTGTTTTTTGTGTATTATATTATTAATTACGAGATTAATTACATTTAAAAAAGAAATGCAACATTTATGTATTTTTTGCGTTGAAATGTTTCAAATTATCTCAACTGTAAACAAAAAAAATTAAAAAAATTAAGTGTTACATATTTTGGGACTATAATGAAAAACTTCCATTTAAATTTTCAAATCAAACTTCACATTTAGATTCTTAATGTTTCCTTATGGTACTTTTCCAAATTTTGATAAATTGGAGCCTTTAGGTTATTTTAAAATTTCTAATGACATTTTGGAGGTGTCATAGTTGTGACAGGGCAAATATTTTTGGCAATTTTGTGGTCATTAATCGTACCCACACTAATTCTGAAACCCGTTAAAAAAACAATTTAATAAAAAAGTTTTCCATATGGTGCAGACTTTTTGGCAGACACTGTATGTAACAAATGAATGCTTGAAAATAAACTGCATTCTACATGTGCGTTGAAAAGTATAGGTATTGTTATTTTACCATTAATTCATACAGTATTATATTAATTATCAATCTACAGAAATAAGTAGGTACAATAAAAACAAAATGCTTTTTCACAGCTGTTAAAAACTACTAAATGTACTAAATTTTTGCTAAAATACACTTTTTAAAAATAATTACGAAAAATGCCATTTGCTTTAATATTTTCATATTATTCCATTGTTATCACGATTTAAGAATAATCTTCCACATTGTTTTATATTTTTAAAGTTTTGTTTATTTAAGTTTTAGTTATTTAGTTAATGACTTTATATCCCGTTTTTTAATTGGTAATTTAAGTATTTGCAGTATTTACAAATGAAATTTTTTAAAACTACTTTTTACATTTAATATTTTTTATACGGATTGATTTCGTTCAAAATTTTGTTGTTCGATAATGAAAATTATTAGTATACATGAAAAGTAGATATAAAAAAGAAGCAATTTCCATTTTAACCACTTATCAACAAACTAACGGACCGACCAATTCTTATGTTTAAATCTTTTCCTTGATCATATTATAATTTTTGAATAATATAAATTGTTGGAAAAATATCGAGTTGAGGTTGCAAAGCGCATCGAAACGGCAAGGTAGGGTGCGGCCTACTCCCACAGTCCAGGGCACTCGAGCGTTCCCACGACGTAATTAAAAACGGCTTCATCGTTCATTTTTATCGAATCACGGTTTATTAAATAATTGTTTTTTCTTGTATATTTTCGTTTTACTGTCAAATTTAGAGATACATTATTTACTTCAATAGTAATTAAACCAAAAATTTACTCAAATTTTTTTGCTAAATAATCCTCACTATAAGGAAACGCTGATAGGGAACACTTTATAATGTTCAACAGAGTATCTCGATTCCTTTCTGGATCGGCCTATAAGAATGACTATCAGTTTAGATACAAGAAACTTTTGGGTGTCAGTGGTTCTTGGAATAATAGAATTGTTTACACACTCCACTGATGGAAACCATATAATTTTATTAATATATATATTAATAGGAAAACTTAGATAAAGTATAGAAGTCAACAAATATATTTTCACTTGCAAATTCGAAGTTTTTCAAGTTTGACAAATGTCAAACATTTTGACACTGGTATATTTTGTATAACTCGGAATTTCCGCTTTAAAATCTGAACGTTTTCTTACAATTTTAATTTTTCACATTTGTAGCTAAAATTTTTTACTTAAAGTTGCAATTATTAATTATTACTGAAAAAGTTAATTTTCTTAGTAACTAATGTGCCATTACATAGGTATGTGTTCAATACAAAATTGTATCCAACACACTTTCTTTTAATGAAATTTTATTTCAATAACATTTTTTTAAATTTGAAGGTGATGGAATGGTTGCTATGGTGTTGATTGTTATTTATTTTTACTAGTTTGTACACATAAATAACAAATAGAGGTAAAAAATTATAATTAGTTGTGAAAAATGGAAAAACTTGCTATATCTCGGAAGAAATTAGAAAAGAAGGAAATAAAGTTTGTTTAAACTTGCTACCTAAGAAATCCCGAACTTTTCATGACAAGGAATTCAGCGAATATAACGATTCGGCAAAACGCAGAGGTATTACCGGTGTACTTAAATGAAGTGAAGTTGTAAATGCTGGCTTATTTTCTCAGCGTACAAAAAGACTGTTCAGCTTCTTTAATGAGGAAAAAGTATTCAATGCTGAAGGTAACTTCAAAGGTTTATAAAAATATTGATATTTCTAAATATGGAAAACTGATTGCTAATTTAAAATGTGAGTCAGGCACTGACCAACCAAATAAAGCTATTTTTATATTCTCTCACTAGTGTGCAATACATAATAATAATAATAATAATAAGTTCAAATAATTCCTATTATTATATCAGTGGAAGGAGTGGCCAAAACTCATCTAAAGAGGAACACGGTATCACTGGGCCTTCCTGTCGAGATAACAACTCTTATACAAAAGACAGTGGCATTACAGACATGCTACATCATTAGAAAATTCTTATCGTTTTAAAATTTCAAGGTGGATAGAGTGAATTCTCTCCCACCCGACGACAAAATCTAATCCCAGTAACATCACAAATTCAAGGGATAGGTTACATTTTTCCAGCATTACGTTGAGAAGTACACTTAAAATAATAATAATAATACATTTATTTTCTTTTAAGACAATACAAGTTTGTATAGGAATCGTCACAACTCACTTAAATCTAATTTAACATATATTCATTAACAGAATATAAACATTTTCCCACAACAAATTCATTAAGCTCTAATTTAAAACGATGTAAGGGTTTGACCTGCTTTAAATAGTCTGGTAGACAATTAAAAACCTTAGACCCAATATAATCTGGACCATCTGATGATATCTTGTACTTACTGAATGGCACATAAGTCTTTTTTGTTTCATACATTAATAGAGTGGACCTTTTCAGTTATATTAAAACAATTTTTGTTAATAATCATAAATACATGTAATTCAAATATATACACACCAAACAGTGTTAATATTTTGTAATTTTTAAAATATTCCTTGCACGAGTGAGTGAGGGACTCCCTATATACGTCTTATAATTCCTTTTTGAGCGACCAAATAATTCGGTGAGAGAATGAAATTACCCCAGAAACAAATACCATATCACAGCCTGGGTTCAACTAGAGCGTGGTATAGATTTATCAGTTGCTTTCTACACAGAACAGTTCTTTAGATTTTTAAATAAGTAGAAAATTTTATTTAATTCGGCTACCACGTAATTGCAGTGTTCTTCCCAGCTTAGACATTCATCGATGTTAATACCCAAAAAACGTACACTACCAATTTGTTCGAGATAAGTTTCGTTAATATTCAAATTTAAACTTGTACATGGTTTTTGTCTATTGTGAAACAAAATTTGTTTAATCGATATTTAAATACAATGTATTAGACAAATACCAGTTGCTTAATGATTTCAACGCCTTATTGCAAATAGATTCCAACATTGCGTCAGATTTGTAACAAAATTAGTGACTTATCATCTGCGTACATGATAAAAGATGCCTCTGAGGTTAAAATATCAAGATCATTGGTGTATAATAAAAATAGTACAGGGCCTAAGACTGAACCCTGTGGAACTCCGATTTTAACTTCACACTCTGAATTAAATTTTCTTATCACACTAACATATTCTTGGCTCCTGTCATTCAGAAACGTACAGATCCAATCGAGAGCAACACCCCTGAGACCATAGCTTGACATACGTGTATTATGATTTACACAATCAAACGCCTTGCGAAGGTCTTAAAAAATTCTAACAGGACTTTCACCTACCTCAATATAGTCTAACTTTTCTATGTAAAGAATATCTCGCAGTGCTTGTTGATTTAGAGGCACGAAATCCATGTTGATTTTCCGCGAAAATTTCAAATTTCTCAAGAAAATTTAACGAACGATATAAATAGCAGTACTCAAACACTTTTGAACATCACATTCTGTATGTAAAATCACCATAGTAATAGTCATATTCTATACCTGCGTTGAATAAAGCTTATTTATTTAAGTTTCGTTACAATAAATGCGTTGTTATTGTTTTCATTTGTTGCAACAACAAATTAATCGACCAAAATGGTTCGATAAGGTCTACTGTATATAATTATAAGCGTTAGAAATTGCCCTTTTGGGTTTTGTATTTTCATCACACCAATCGTATCCTACATAAGTGAGTGTAATATAATTATTTATATTTCTATATCCGAGTGCATAACACATTGTTAACAGCGCAGCGCAGCGTTTGATTCATGATGTACAAATCATTATCCCTATCCTCAATTTATGTACCCAGCTAATTAATTAACCACAACTAGACAGATACCCTCGAGTGTATTTTCAGTCTAGTTGATAAATTAAATATTTTTTTATCGAACACTTCTAACCTCAAGTGTGTAATTAAATGAACTAATCCTGCTGCCGTAAAAATTAGTTAGGTACCTGCCTGTCAGACCATTACAGAACCGGATGACAAGCGGACCCGGTTCGACTTAAAGACGGGAGAATACCTTGTGGACTCCCTTTTTATGTTGATAATGATTTGTATTCTTTGTAATCAAAAATTTACCTCGTACTTATTTGGACACGCCAGTATTATTTTTAAGCCTGCTTAGATTCTAGTCATTAAGGTAGGTACTCTTGTAGAGAAATAACTCATAACTAATTTTTGTTTCGCTATTTGGGTATCCAAAAGAGAGTCTGTGAATTTTAACTAGTCATTATCAATGGTTGATTGGTCGGATGTTTATATAAATCTTGTACTGATCCTGTAATTGACTCTGCAGGACGTTTCCAGAACCGTGATAATCCTGCCAAGACTTTTTGTATATAATGAAAAATTAATCAACAAAAGGTTATTGGCTTTCGTCGCCTTCTAATTTGTCCGTCGCCATCGGTCGATAGATTTTTTAAACGTACACGAGGTATAAGTATTTCGAGATTTTATCGAAGCTGAATGCTGAAACTCGTCTTGCCGCATTTTATTTCTATATCTTTTAACGTTATTAGCATTAACAGGTTCTTGTGAGGAATGTAATACGCATGACAGCTGTCATAGGACAGCATTTTCCATTGGTAGAAGTAGTCCATTCTTTATCTTTATTAGAGATGTGAAAGCCCCGAGTTATTATATTTATTTGACGACTTGACGTACTCCAAAGGCCGGTGGATTTTCGACAATAATTTTACCAAATATATTTATTGTAAATATGCCCCTCATTACAATAACAAAGTATAAGAACTGATCCGTGACATTCTTCCTTTTAATTATAACCCCCTAAATGTTCATAGAAAACAAATTAACAGGTTTAATGCACACCTGTTCTTTATGTTCAAAGTGTTTTTAACCACCTTTAGATACCTGGTGTATTTTTTGTTTCGAAAGAAAAGAAAATGATATAAAGCATTATTATATCTATTTGATATCTAGGTATATAATAATCAAAAGTTCCTCTTAAGGTGGCCATTTTTAAGAAAGAGACATCCGTTAGGGATTTCTTACTATTTATATTTAAAAAAAAAACTGTAACACATTAATGCTCTTAACTGGCCCAGTAACAGTCCAGACCTTAACCCTGTGGAAGAAGCATGGGAACTACTCGTAAGAAATATCCAAATTCAAAATGTGAGACCACAGAATGCCCAAGTATTACGGGAGTTAATAAATAATGCAGGGGAAAATATTACCGATGATTACATTGCATGAGTTTATTGAATTCTGTACCAAACAGGCTATATAAAAGTTATAAACAGAAATGGTGCAGTAACCCAATATTAATAGTTAGTTTTTTCAATTTTCTTACGTTTCTGATGAATTAAGTAAACTGTTTATTCTCTATTTTTTTTAATGGTAGGTAAATACCGAATTTTTATTAATGTTATAATAACGCAGTGCAATTTGTCCCACTAACCGACCATTTTCTGCTATAGTGATAATTCCAACATTACCATATCCGATTTATTTGTTTATTTTATTATTTACGAGCTCTTTTTACAAAAACATACAGCATTTGTTATTTTTTATAGTAAAGTAGTTTGAATACCCAACATATTATCAGACATTGTACAAATAATATAAAGTGGTACCACTTGTTTGATTGATTTCTTAAAAGATGAAGTTGAAGACCCAAAAAGTTCTACAATATTTTGAATTGTATTAGCAGTCCTTAAAATTCTTATTATGGTCTCATTGTGTCCATAATTGGTACGATGAAAAGGTACATGCAATATATTCAAATTACGATTTCTTCAATCGTTTACTCTAAATTTTATCAGATTTATAGTAAGGTCGGGGCACTGAATATAACCATTAAGTATTTTATGCAGAAAGCACATGTCAGCCACCAATCTTTCTATGTTCTAATGTGTTAATATTAAGCGAAGCAAGAAGGTCATCATAATCTTATTCATCTCTCAAATACCCCAACTTAAATGCATAAAACCTTAGAAATTTCTTTTGAACACCTATATTGTTAATATTATAATTAGGACATCAGATTATAGAATAATATTCCAATTCTGAACATACCAATGAACAGTGTAACAATTTGAGACTATATGGACAGAAGAATCTGCTCCATATCTTTTAATGAAACCCAGCATTTACAGTACCTGATATTATTCCATATATATAGATGTTATAAGACAGTTTATTATCGAGATTAATTCTCAGATCTCTTACACGATTAGTCTCGTGCAACACTTTATTATTAATTTTGTAAGGATAACTATAAGGCGAGTTTATTCTTGCAAATGTAATCTTATAGCACTTATTCACATTTAAATGTAGGACATCATCGTACCAATGGGACAAACCATCCAAATCACTTTGCAATAATTCAGCATCAGAAAGATTTTGAATTACTCGGAACACTTTTAAATCATCCGCAAACATTAGTAAATTACTAATTTCTATTAATGAATCTAATTCGTTCACAAAGAGATTAAATAATAAAGGATCAATGTGAGATCCTTGAAGAACTCTTGATGTTACTTTAGTCGATGATGATAGAAAACTCCCATATTTTACACATTACATGTTCAAATAAAAATAGATTTAAACTAGAAAAACAAAGTTGTACTATTATTTATTATCCACGACAGTACTGACTGCCTGGAAAATCTTTTCTGAAACCAATTTTTCACCTATATAAAAGTTTTTTTTTTACGTGGTACTACAATGTTGCTCCTTGCTCAGGAGATTTGCTTATAAATACATTTATTAATTTAAACCCGTCAACCCGGAAATGTCTAACCTAACTTGACTGGTTTGATTGATTGATTGATTGATTGATTTGCCAGCGTAAGGTGGGCATTGCTGCCAATTCCGGTGCAGGGAGATTTGTTCCACCACGCAGCCCGATCGCCCACCGATCATCCCACCGTGTGCCAGAACAAACCCCCAGTGCTTTTATATACCGCCGGACCAGCTGCATACGCTGGATTGGACATTGGACATGCTTGTTGTCAGCAGCGAGAGCCGCATGACGCATGGGGTAGGAGTATAGGATGGAGCGTGTAGGTGTTTGTGAGATGTTTCTTCTTGTTTTCCTTCTGTCTTCATGGGATGGAAAGTGTAGGCGTTTGTGAGATGCTTCTTTTAGGTTTTCGTGCTTCTTTTTACTTTCAGGTTTTTGTGATATGCTTCTTCTTAGTTTCTGTCTGTGATCATCTTCTCTCCTATTCTACTTCTGAGTTTTCTGTTTCTTCTGTTTCTGAGTCTGGCAGTGTGTATATCCTTGATATTTCTTTATTGTATTCCATTTTTTGTTGTGCCAACTTTTCCCAGTATGTATAATCCTTTCCTAGCTTATTCATAATTCTCTCGATTGTTGTAATCCATGTGTAGCATGGCCTCCCTATTTTCAGTTTGTTGCTGTTCATTCGTAGCGCTTTCTTCAGTAGGTGTGTCGTGTCCCGTCTTTGGACATGTCTCCAGTATTTCATTGCGTATGATTCTATTCTTTTGATTATTGTTCTTCCCTCTAGTAATGTTGACGTTTTCTGTCGTTTTTGTGGTTTTCCTGTTTTTGCTAGCAGTTGGATAATGTCCCTTTCAGCTCTTCTCAGGCTTCTTCGGTTGGCCTTTATCGTTGCTGCGTTTTTGACTCCATATATCATCGTAGTAGGCATTATGATGGTCGTGTATACCTTTTTGGTTAGGCACCATGGTGGTTTGTTGTCCTCAATGAAGGGTAGTAGAGCTCTTGTGACTCTGTAGGCTGTTTTGACTTGGTCCAGGACTGTGGTGAATAGTCGGGGGGATAGGGGACATCCTTGTTTGACTCCTATATTCTTCATTTTTGATTCCGTCGTCTGTTCAAACCATTGTATTGCAGTGTTTTCGTGTAGGCATGCTTTTATTATTCTGATACAAAATTAACCACTTGAATCGTCCCATTTAAGAGAATGTTTTCGTTCGGTGTACCATGTATTAAATGTGTTGGCTATGTATTAATCAAATCATCGTAATTATTTTGCATATGTGTGGCTTAAGAAGTTACATACATCCTATAATGTATGCAAAGTGTATATGCCTTAGAAGCAAACAAAAACAGCAATTATCTGTAATAATACTTGTTGTAAGGAGTCCGTAATTAGGTGCCTTGTGTGTAAAATTGTATGCCGTAATACCGCGGGGTTAATATTGACTTACACGGCTTTTAATCTGAAGAAGACATTAATTAGGATTTTAAATATGCATTATTCGCTTCCTGTGTGTTGGGAATTTAATAATTTTGTAACCAAAAAAATAAAAATCTATATAATCTGTTAGATGTTTGAAACATTTTATTTATAAGGAATATATCGATTCAAAGATAACGGGACAACGGTAGTTTGTTTAGATACAGTTAAATTAAACCGCTCCGCTTCAAACAGGCTTCGTAACGACTGGAAAAACCAGGAAAACCGGGAAAAGTCAGGAACTGAATATTTATTAAAAGTTAGGAAGAAGTCAGGGAATGTTGAAAATTGTTGAAGTGTCAGAGATTTGACTAATTAACGGAAATGTCAGTAAAAAATGTTGCTCATACCAATTTTATTGTCTATTAGCGGGTGCACCATTATAAATATCACAGGCACACAGAATTAACAAAAGGCCATGAACTTTTGATGCTGAAGTCAGAATTGCTACACCACTTCAGGATTTTCCCTAACCTCAAAAAATTGCTAAAAATCAGTGAAAATTTTAATTAGGAGGACATCAGTTTCAGCGGTTCAAATTACAGGAGGGTATCATGCTCTGCTGAAAAGTTCATTTTTTTGTGTACCTTTGTTATTAAATCTTGAACTTTTGATATAGTATATATGATCTCAATTGGGACAGCATAAAAACGAAAACTCGGAGTAAAATCGGCATCTCCTTTATGGGATATAGGCGGCGCGGCGGCGGCGGTAGAAATGTAAAAATGCTCTAAATACTAAATCATTATTTTTTAATTGTTAAAGAAAGGGATTTCTATAATACCTTTATTCAATAGAAGTGGTTAATGAAAAAATATGTTTATCACATTTGATGTCACATAAATGAAATATTAAGGCTACGTCTATTGTTCATCTGGGGATTATATCAAATTTCCCTTGTGCTTTATTTATAACATTTCATTGAAAACAGGAATTTTTCCAAACAACTTAAAAATGGGCGAAATCATACCAGTTTATAAAAAAGGAGATCCTGAATTACTAGAAAACTATAGATCTATAACTGGCTTAATGACGTTCTCAAAAATTCTTGAAAAAATTAATGCCAACCGACTTGAATCCTTTTTAACTAAAAATAAAATATTATCAATAAGCCAACATGGTTTTAGGAGAAATCATTCAACAAACACAGCAGCCTTCCAACTTGTTGAATTTGTCTATAAGTCATTAGACAAACTTAATTACACTTTAGCCCTGTTCTTTGATCTCACACGTGCCTTTGAATGTGTGGATGCTGAATATCTGGTGAAAAAATTATACTGGATGGGCATTAGGGGCTGCACGAATGACTAGATTAAGTCTTTTCTAAGTAACCGTAAAGTAAGAGTTAGAATTGACCAAGAATTATCAGATTGGAGAGAGCTGAAATATGGTGTACCTCAGGGCAGCACTCTATCTCCCCTTCTATTTACGCTATTTGTCAATGATCTGGAAAAACATATAGGTATTACAGTTAATATGCAATTGGTTTTGTATGCGGATGACACCACAATTGCATTATCAGCCTCGTCAGAAAATGAACTCGCCAACGACGCACAGGGAACTCTCACACCTCCAATACACCGCACTGAAATATTCAAACGATCATTTTCCTATCAAGTTTCCAAAATCTACAATTCTCTACCCTCTCACTTTAAAAATAAATCCTTACCCGCATTTAAACGTAATTTGAAAAAACAACTTATTACACAAATGCAGTAGATTATAAAGGCAAATAAATTAAAGAAGGGTGGCGAACGGGCGCAAAATTTATAATTTAACGTAAATGGTACATTCTTCGGTTTTCTCTTATTTTGCTACTGTCTTATAAGTTACTGTAAATCATCAATTATCTTTTAGTTGTATTGATTCCGTGATTTCTGCATATCGTATTTTAACTACGCTACATGCTTAAGATTAAATACAGAGGTGGTGTCATGCACCACCATCTGATCTTCGGCATTTTTTCATTAGGTATTAGTGGGTATTGTTTTACATAATATTGTTTTACATAATATTTTTTTTACACATCTGTATCCGCCTAATGGAAAATAAAGACCTATTATTATTATTATTATTATTATTATTATATTGCTTTCTGAATTTGCAACCTGGTGCAACAAAAACAAGCTTATTCTTAATCCATCAAAAACGCATTATATGATTTTCTCTAAAAGACGCAAAATTCCAGAACTTACATTAAAACTCAATGACACTTTGCTAAACAGAGTAGACAATTGCAAATTCATGGGTCTCTACATCGACTCTCAATTATCTTGGGAGGAACATGTCGGCTTTGTGGTCAGTAAATTAAATAGTGCATACTTTGCTATTGTTAATCTTAAAAACATCTTAGATATTAAAAACCTAATGAATGTCTATTATGCCTTGGCTTATTCACACCTAAACTATATGGTACTTTACTGGGGCCAGACAACTGAACTTAATCGCATTTTTGTGATACAAAAAAGAATAATACGCAAGATTTTCTCTGTTGGTCCACTTGAATCCTGTAAGCCCATTTTCAAAATGCACCATATTTTGCCACTCCCTTGCATAGTCATTTACCAAGCGCTAATTTTTGTAAAAATGAACGAAGGAAAGTTTCCACAAAATAACTCAGTACATCATCATGACACTAGGTCAAACACTAACATTTATGTTTCAAACATAAGTTTGTCTATGTATAAAAAAACTACACTACTTTTGTAGTGATATATACAATCACCTACCTAACTATTTTAAACACATTGATTCGGTAAGCAAATTTAAAAAATATGTAAGGGGCTACCTTCTCGACAACTGTTTTTACTCTATTCAAGAATACTACAATAAGTAATTTAAACTGCATTATTGCATCATGTTTTTACACTTTTGGATACGTACTGTGAATTTTTTACCTCTCTGTTTTATTTATTTATTTTAATCGTTTAATTCATAAGATTTTACATCTAGTGTTTATTATTGATCGGTTTATCTATTAATTATTGCTATCTATCTTTTATTCCTAATTAATGACGTTGTCAATATCTTTGTAAGATGATACGGCAATAAAGTTATTATTATTATTATTGTCTAGTGACCTACCTCTCGTTCTATCTTCTAGCGGCAAAGTTATGTAATCTTAGGCGGGAGTTGCATAGATGGTATATAATCCTTCCGAAGGGGTGTAAAGCAGCGACTGTCTTGTTTATTAAATGTTAGGCCATGATACTATGAACTTTGCAGTATCATGATGTTAGACAGGTAGAAAATTTCTACTATTCTATAAAGGAAAGACTCGGCAAAATTTTAAAGGGGGAACTCGTTTCCTAGCATCGGTATTTGTTGTCAGTAGCGGAAATAGGTCGACGTTAAATAAACAAATTTCAAAAAGCTTTGTCTATGAACTTTAAATAAACAATATTTCATTCGTCACTATCCGAGTTTTCAGAACTTGAATCGGTATTTACATTAATAATAACTGGATTGATTGGTGGTAATATAGAATATTCATTTTCCTTTTTTATCACATGAGATACACTTCCTCCATATATCGCTTTTGCCTATTTCGTCTACTATTATCTTTATATTCTTTAAGACAGACTCACTTAATTGTGGGGATTGATTATATTGACGTAGTCTTGTTTTTACATCAGCACACACTACTTCAATGGGGTTGAAAATGCAATAATATGGAGGTAGACGTAAAATAGTATGATTTTTTTCAACGGCATATTCCTTTTTAAAATTTTGCTTTCCAATCAGTTCTAATAAAGTCTTCTTGTGTTTTTTCTGGTATTTCCAAGCCTTTACCTTTCATAAATTCAATGATATCGCCTTTTCTTGTGTTAGTGTTCGAAATTTTTGTGTGTTGCCGCGAATGGTATGACGCATTGTCTATAACAATTACAGAGTTTGGATATATGGTAACAGCTGTCCCTTTGCCCACTTCTCAAATAATTCGGCTGTCCTCGTGGTAGTCGGCAGAGGATTGCTTGATATTTTTAGCAGACAACAGCAACGCATTTGGAATAAAACCGTTTTTACTTCCAGCATGTAGAATTGTAATTATTTCCCCTCTAGAACATGGAGCACTTAAATGTTACTTTTTGGTGTTATCTACCCAACCGTATTGAGGTACATCATGGGTGTCAAACCATGTTTTGTCAAGATAAATTATGTCTTTATTTGCATCTCGGTATTCTTTTATTTTACGCAGGTACTCGTGTCGATGATCAACGATGCGAACGGATTCCATAACCACCATTCGTAAGTCCAATTTTTTGTACCTAAAACCGCAATCGAGCAAAACGTTTCGCAAAGTATCTAATAATTTATAGTTATAATGGATAGTCGCGTAACTAATTCCTAATCATTTCTAATGTGGGCACCTTCGTTCAGTGTAAAAGTCATACACAAATCGACGAATGACATCTTTGGACGATTTATCAAGTTTTTTAAGTTTTTGACCAATTCTTTTCCGTTTAATAGAATGATCAACTACATCCCCGGTTCTAATAACCATATAACTTATAGTACGGCTAAATTTGGTTAATTCACAAATCCTCTTCACAATTTGATTATATGAAGAATCAATATTTTCGCCTTTTAAACACGAGTAAATATTCAAAATAACCCTTTGAGTTTGAACGTGTAAGTCTTTATTTTCAAATTCCGCTTGTATAGGCTCTGTATCAAAATCATCCGTTTCATTGTCACTACTATCGAAAGGCCTCCAAAATGCCATTTTAAACAATTAATTGTAAAAAATTACCCAAACACAGTAATAAAACTCATAATTTGTTCAAATATTCACTAGAAGTAAGTAATTTATAACGCTGCCAGGCTGTACTGCATTGCCTCGTACAGGTCATACGATACAAATAGTTCATAGGTACTTTTTGTTTCTCATATTATGGCATGCAAAAACTCTGAACAAGGTTGGTGTTGAGAAATCAAATTCGCTAACCATCTAATCCCGCCTACATTTCTATGTGACAAGCGGATCAAGTCCACGTGGACTGTAGACGAGGAGTGGTGAATATAAATCTGTAAAATTCTGTGCTCGCTCATTCATTGTGAAGCGATATATTGACAGTACCCCGTAAGATCCTCTAGTTCCGTGCTGTTCCAATTGAGTTCGTAAATACTATACCCGCCGCCTTCGCCATAATTAAAGAATGAGAATTCTTTGCGTCTATTTGAAAAGTAGAAGAAAAAATAATGCGATAAAAAACGGGCGTAACTTCTTTACTCTGATCGTCTAGAAACTATGCAAAACATATAACACGGAAAAAAATTGAATGAACATGTTCCCGTATACTTTTTACAATATCCCACATTTTCTGTGCACGGTGTATTATTTAATAACACAGTCAAAAAATGGTCGTGTGTTTTTGAGCAGAACGTGATACCCACTGTATTTTGAGCAGCCGCTGAATCCGATACCACCGTCGCACAGTGGCACGAATCGCAACTTTTTCGTTCAAAGTTATCGAGAGCACTTATTTCGCTTTTTTGAGTACTCGGCATTTAATTTCCAAGAAACGTAAGGGAGCCGATTTTTTAATTATGCTAACCAAAATTCTTGAGCTTAGCCGACGGCCCTGTTTTATTTAAATCTTAATACAACTTTTTTCTTATCCAATTTACATAAATCTTGTTACTCCGGGGTTTTTGAGGTCCCTGATATCCAAATTGTCATAAACCAACCTACAAGATGGCGGCTATAAAATACTAAAACATTGTGTTTCATTTTTCACCATTCTTTAATCCGGACATAAAGGACTCCGCACCATGAGCATCGGAAAAATCATTTCGGTGAAATTTTCTTCAAACTTGGGAATAGGTAGTTCAAGCGCTTCCTAACAAAAAATGTTTTATGAAAAAACTTACTATGCCTTCTCTGCAGAACTGCGGTGACTGGAAGTTAAACATTTTTGAAAATTCAAAGATTTTTAACTTCCAGTCACTACTTCTGCAGGGAAGCTATTAAAGAAATTTTTTCATATGACGTTTTTTGTTCGAAAGCTCCTGAACTATCTATTCCCAAAGTTTGAAGAAAATTTCACCGAAATGATTTTTGCAATGCTAATGGTGCTCTGTCCTTTATGTCCGGACTAGCTATCTAGAATCTTGAAATTTCGAAATTCGTTCTGGATAGAATTAAAGGCAATTTTATAACGAATAGTTTAAAAAAAATTAACTTTCATTAATTCCAGGCCTGGCAATTGTGTGATCAAAAAATGAGCTATTTGCCCCACAGTGCAGCGACAGCATCAGATTCAAATATCAGGGAGGGTATCATGTTCTGCTCAAAAGTACATGGCCTTTTTGAATTTTGTGCGCCTGCGTATTTAATGATAATAGTTGTTTCCATTTTCGACATTTATAATTGAAACTTTCCCTGGTGAAACACATCAGCGAGGAAAACTATAACTTGTGAATAACATTGCATTTACAGTAGACCTATAGCCAGGGGGGTGCTCGGGAAAAAACTAACATTACCTGTGTGGGACTATTTTGTGGGATTATATATGCAAAATAGTTTTGCATATTTTTCTAAATTATGAAAGAATTGACACCCCTTGAAATTCGACGAGAACCCCCTACAATTAATTTCAGGCCACGAACAAATTTATTAAATTATGTGTTATGTCAATATATTAAAAATATGCTTGTCAATTTGCTCATTTTCTAATTAGTATTGAAACTAATTGTCATGTGTATTTACTTACTAGAATATAAAATTAAAATTTTCTGCTGACTTATTAGAGTTATAAGTCGTGGAAAACCTGGAAAAGTCAGGGAGTTTTATCCTCATTTTAAAAAAAGGTTAACCACGACAAAAAAATCCACACGTACAAACTTTGTTATTTATAATAATTTTTTCGACAACTCCTTGGAACTTATCTGTACTGATTTTTCTAAAGCGTTGGACAGTCTCAACCATGAAAAATTAGAAAGGTTAAGAGTAAATGGCAATATATTAAAGTAGGTTTGCAATTATCTTACCGGTCGGTTACAAAGCGTAATGGTAGTTTTCTGTCGCTATCGATTAAAGTAATATCAAGCGTTCCTCATATAATGATCTCGTATTGCGCCTTCTCTGTTTAATTTCTCTGTGAACGATTTAACTTCAATAAGAAAAAATAATAATTACCTAATCTTTGCGGATAATTTAAAAGTGTTCATCAAAGTAATTGAAAATATTTCTGATGCTGAGGGGCTTGTGACTTCATAGCCAACTATTAAGTCGAAATAAAAGTAATTTTCGATTTTTCAACTATGCCATTATTCTTCCCTTAATGGCTGGTCTTTGTTTTCTGGTTGAGTATTCCCGTATCCTTTGGTTAATTCATTATTCACCATTTCCTTTTACTTAACCGAACATCGATACATAGATTAACCTCTAGATAATCACTATCTGTCAGATAAGTTAACTTAACGCTGACAAACAGGCCTTTAGAAAAATCTGTTGACAATTGGAAAACACACTTTATTGCTGTTTGACGAACAACGTAGAACGTTTGGAACATTTAATAAAATAATTTTCTCACTCTTACCAACCGTGCCTTCGCTACAAATTGTGGCTTCCTCCGTTCTTAGGTAGGATCCTTACAGCTCTAAGAGACCGGCCTCCCCAAAGATGAGTATGAAAAGGCTTACTTACCGTGAATGTTACTATCTGTCTTTTGTCGTATTTTGCAGACTAGCGATGCATATTCTGCTCGTCTTATAAATTAGTACTATATATACATTTCTTAGTTAATAGCCATTTTTAGACTCCGTGAACAATCAGGACACTGCTATGGACGTGACGAGATTGAAGACTTGTACCTCAGTTTTCCGATTCGCGCCACAGAATCCCACCCAGGTCTTCCATCTTGGATTAAGTGGATTAAGAACGAGTCGAATTCAAAATATATCTTCATTTATTGGTAGTGAAAATTCAATAAGTATAAAGCATGAAATATTCAAGCCTGTCTAGCTAATTGTATATAAAACAACCCATGACAAGAGAGTCACGTCTTGAGGATTCGTATCCTTATACAACGGCGACAGTAACGTAACAATCAATTGGCACAAAAAGCTTCACATTCCCAGTGAAGACTTTGTACAATTTTTGTTGCATTTTTGGAAAAATATTGAACTGTTATTTGCTAATATTCCTTAGTGGCGATTTTTCGGTCCAGTTTGGGAAAATGGACTGTGTCGAGGGCGTTTTTACGTCTTTCGAATTAGTAGCATATTTCAATCAGATTTTAATGCAGTTTGGGATAAATGAGTTTTTTCTCAATTTTTTGAATTTTTATGTTTGGATGCTTTTTTGGGTTCATTAGCATTATCATATTAAATCAAAGTATATGTGTTATGTCTAAACTGTACGAATGTTTAGACTGATATGTAAGAAATTAGTAAACATATAATTATTATTTCCCCTGTTTCCATCTTAGGTGCTAACTAGTGCTGCTAAACGAGCGTTATACTCGAACCATAATAACAATTTCCAGTTTTTTGTTGTATTTGATCCGGACGAGTTATTTTCGGGTATTACACGAGGCCCCGTACAGTCAACTTCCATCTCGCGACAGGTTAAAATTCTCGATGCTTCCTCGGGAGGTCGGGACTGTATTCAGCATTCTTCCATGACGGTACTCGGGCGGCTGGAGCTATAAACTAAGACCGGACCGCTGCCTCGATATTGTGGCGCCGATGGAATTCTCACTTTTATATTACTACTTCTTAAGAATACACTTGGGAAAATGAAATTTATGAGTGGAAGGTGGAGAATCCGTGGGTGCTGCCGGACTGCATTTTACAAATAAATAATTAAGGGAAGGGTGTCATCCGAACGTTCTTTATAATAATCCAGTCGAATTAGATACAAAATGCCCCATCTGAGCAAAAGTCTTCACCCAGCTGAATTTTTATATGAGGTGCGTTTTCGACATTTTAAACAAAATGTCAACATTTCTTATATTAGATGTGTTAAAGACTTTATATATATTTTGCCTTAAGGTGACCATTTCCGAGAAAGAGACATCCGATAGGGATATATTCATTATTTTTGGCCATAAGCTTTTGTCTTGGTGCGTATATTTCAAAAAAAATTATAAGATACCTAAGCTAAAACTATACAAGAATATTGGTATCAATTTTCTCTCAATAATTTCACTGGTTTGAAAATTAGTTAGATTTAAATCTAAAGATTATGCTAATTTTCCTACTTCCTAGTTTTAAATCTAACTATATTGGAAACGGCTGGAATTATTGAGTGAAAATTTATAATAATAGTCTTCTTATGGTTCTACTTAGGTAGTCTTATAGTTTTTTTTTAAATATTCGTAGCAAGAAAAAAACTTATGTCCAAAAATAATAAATATTTCCTTGTCGGATGTCTCTCTCTTGAAAATGGCCACCTTAATATATTTTGACTTATCCTGGTTTCTCACCACATTTCACTGGATATTTTAATTTGTTTTTTATATATAACTTGTCTAAATAATTGTTAGTCTTTTTATCTTGTTTCATATTACTGTAACATTAGTGTAGTCGTAGTTTAAACACTGTAGTTGAATGTATTCCAATGCTTATTTTGAAAGTCGAGCGAGATAAAGAATATTATTATTATTACTACACCAAGGAATGCAGCTCTGTTGGAGCCGCGGCGATGATCATGTCTACTCCAACAGAACTGTAGATACTGGAGACCAGAATCCACATTGGATGATGGAGGCCAATACTCGATATCCTGAGAAAGTGAACGTTTGGGCTGAAATTATAAATTCTCAAATTATCGGACCATATTTGATAGCACATTAATATCTTGCAAAATGTCTTAGTTCCAGAGTTAAGAATACTTTTCCCAGACGATGAGAACCCCAATGAAATTGATAAAATATTTGGTATAGGCATAACGGAGCTACACCACATTTTGCATTGGAAGTAAGAGCCCATCTCAATCAAGTTTTTCCCAATAGGTGGATCGGTAGACGCGGGCCTGACCTTTTCCCGATTTGTCTCCGCTTGACTATTTTTTATGGAGTTAAAATCGAAAGTCTACTTCAACAGCATAAATAACGTCGATGATTTAAAAAACAGAACAAGGCAAGAAATTAATCAAATCACCTCGGAAACGTTACAAAATGTTTTAGAAGAATTTTAGCAACGCCTCCATTATTATCAAGAAGCAACGGGAGCCCAGTTTGAACATTTGATTAAAACTGTTTTATTTACTTAATAACATTAAAAATGTAATATTTTTCAATAACAAAATTGTTATACTGCTGGATAGAGAATTAAAAACCCTTTCAAATGAGCTATCACACGCACCCTCGTTCCATTTAAAAAATTTAAAGGGGTAGCTGTCACTTCAAGGAGGTATAAAATTATTCTCAAAAAATTTCATTTTAGAATTTAAAATTGACGTGTTTTAAGATTTTACTCATATCATAAATTGTAAATTACAGATAATGGATTTATCCGTTACTTATGAACCTCACTGTATATACAGGGTGATTCGTGAGGAGAGGGTCGTATTTTTTTGGAAGAATATTCTTTTCGCCATATATCTGTAATGCGTAAGCGGAATTCAATGAAATTTTGTATTTTGATTACAGTAGTCATTCACCATCTAATGCCTAGGATATTAATAAAATATCAGGGCCGGACCCAGAATAAAAATATTTTAAAATTATTCCTAGAAAATAACACTCTGTATACTGTTTATAAAATATTTGACATTAAAATATGAATTTACACCTAGAAAGATACAACATCCCATAAAAAAATCTGTTGGCACTACTTCATTGTTGAGGGTTCAATTTTTTTTTTTTTCTTTAAATGAAAAATTGAGAGAAAAAAGTCACTCTGGGGATTAACTACATATTATTTTTTTTGTTCCCTATCTGCACTACCAAAAGGTAGTTCTTCAAAACCTGGTTTCAGCAATGTTTAATTCATTGCAAGAGTAATTAATTGTTACAATCATCTAGTCTTGCCATTACATTTGTTTTAAAAGTTATGGCTACGTACTTTTTAACAATCAAGTAGGTACCTGTTAAAAATCAGTCATATTGTAATTAAGAAGTGTCACGTCACCTCTGTTGCTTTTACTGGTTACAATATTGTCTTGTAATAATTCTAAATCATGCCGTTTACATACACGAGTAGAGAATACGCAAATATGGTTTTTGTCTATGGATATTGCAATGGCAATGCAAAAGCTGTTGAAAGGGAATACAGACGCCAATTTGGAAATCAACGTATACCAGATTATAAAACATTTTACAGAGTGTTTAGACATCTTTCTGAAACTGGAACTGTTCCCTGAATCATGAAAATAGAACGCCCTGTTAGGCAGACCCGACAAGAAAAAGATTTGATTTTAAATATGGTTGACCAGAACCCAAAAATCAGCACAAGAAGAATTGGTCAACAATTAAATATTCCTCAAACCACAGTTTGAAGAATTATTAAAGGCGAACAAATGCGTCCTTATCATATCCAAATTTTCCAACGATTGGTGCCAGGTGATGAAGTATTTCGGTTAACTTTTTGCCGCTGGGTTTTATCCCATAGATGAACTATGTTAAGAGTATTGTTTACCGATGAATCTCAATTGACCCGTGATGGTATAAATAATACTCGAAATTTTCATATTTGGAGTCACGAGAATCCCCGTGCAATAATCCAAAAGAATTCCCAACATAGATTTTCTGTAAATGTGTGGTGTGGCATGTTCAATAATAATCTCATAGGCCCTCATATTTTTGAAGGTCGATTAAATGGTGACAATTATTTCGATTTTTTACAACATACCCTGCCAAATAAATAATGTAAACACAAGAGGAATGTGGTTTCAACATGATGGGGCTACGTCGCATTTTTCGGTACGAGTCAGAAACTATCTAAATGAACAATATCCAAATAAGTGGATTGGTCGGGGTGGTCTCGTTGCATGGCCTCTGAGATCACCAAATCTCACACCCCTTGACTATTTTTTGTGGGGATATTTAAAAACCGAAGTATATAAAAAAGAAATAAAATACCAGAGAGCAGCTGATTGCAAGAATTGAGCATTTTTGCAATGACATTAAAAACAATTTAGAGATTGTTAGAAAAAGCGTAAATGAAATGACAAATCGATCAAGAAAATGTATTGAATTTGGCGGTGGTCACTTTGAAAATAGACTGTAATTCAAAATAATTTAATTGGATTTAGTAAGTTTGACTGATTGCTTATGTTCTAGTTAAATTATTAATTTTTATTATTTATTATTTTGTTAAGTTTATTAATTACACATTCATTACAAAATATTTTTTTTATTTCACCAGGTATATGTGATGAATTTTTATTCTCCCTATTTGCACTACCTTTAGTTAGTGCAGATAGGGAACAAAAAAAAATATGTAGTTAACCCCTAGAGTGACTTTTTTCTCTCAATTTCTCATTTAAAGAAAAAAAAATTTGAACCCTCAACAATTTAATTTTTACTTCCCTCGCATACCGAAGGGAAGTATTGTATTCGAGAAAAAATCACCCTCCGAGATTTTTTCGGATTCTGACGTTTCAGAACACGTAGATTACGAAAATATAGGTTTTTCAATTCCGTCAGTCTGTCTGTCTGTCTGTCTGTCTGTCTGTCCGTCTGTTGGTGCATTTACTAAAAAACTACTTGAAGGATAGCAGTCAAATTTGGTAGATAGTTGACGCTACTGTCAGCGAAGACATGGTAGAAATTTCACTGGAAAATATACAGGGTGGACCGTCTAAACGGAATAAATAGTGAAAAAAATTTTTTTTTTGCTCAAATTTAAAATTTCCACGTTTCATTACGCGCTAAACCTATTTCAGAAAAAAAAATTGCAAATTTTTTTCACCATTTTTGAAAAAATTTTTACCACTAAAATGAGAATTTTTTTCTTTCTTCAAATTTAAAATTTTCACGTTTCATGGCATTCTAAACGTATTTCAAAAAAAAAAAAATTTTTGAAAATTTTTTTAACATTTTTGAAAAATTTTTTACCACCAAAACAGGTGGAATTTTTTTTGTTCAAATTTAAAATTTCCACATTTCCATGGCATTCTAAACGTATTAAAACAAATTTAAAAATTTTTCCGAAAAATTTTCCTGGAAAAATTTATGTATTCATCACTAAGTAGGTACTTACTATAGAATAGAAGAAAATATTTTGTTTGCTCAAATTAAAAATTTCCACGCTTCATGACATTCCCAACCTATTTCAGAAAAAAAAATTTTGAAAATTTTTGAACCAAGATTTTGGAAAAATTTCAAAAATTTTTTTTTTCTTTGTTCAAATTTAAAATTTCAACGTTTCCATAGCATTCTAAACCTATTCAAACAAATAAAAAAAATTGATCAAATCTATCACTACTTACTATAGAATAGATGATTTTTTTTTTTACCACTTTGGAAAAAAAATTACCATTAGAATAGACGGAAAAATTTGTTTTTGCTGAAATTTAAAATTTTCACGTTTCATGACATTCTAAACCTATTTCAGAAAAAAAAATTTTGAAAATTTTTTTCACACATTTTTGAAAAATTTTGAACCACTAAAACAGATGGAAATTTTTTTTCTTTGCTCAAATTTAAAATTTCCATGTTTCATGACATTCTGAACCTATTGCAGAAGAAAAAGGAGTGAACATTTTTATCCAACAGTTTTGAAAAATTTCAAAAAAAAAAAAATTAAATTTTTAACCACCACTATACTTCCACTTCACTGCGTGAATGTGGAACTGTCTAATGGCAATACTATTTGACATATGCTATTATACTTTTATTGGAAAATATACAGGGTATTCATCCCAAGAAATAATTTATGGGAGACCTGTTATTTAGTTTTGCTGTTGGATGAGCACTATTTTTTTGACCAAAAGTTATCAGGATTTCTTTGTAATAATCACAATAACTATATTTCCATTATTGAATAATAATGGATTTAATGTCATTCGTATTTAATATTTTTTTAGTGATCGCCATGCACAAATAACGAGGGAAGTTCTGTGTAAATAACTTTACCGATTTTTTTATTTAAACAATGAAATGCCAACAGATTTTTTATGGAATGTTTGTTGTATCTTTCTAGGTGTAAATTAATATTTTAATGTCAAATATTTTATAAACAGTATACAGAGAGTTATTTTCTAGGAATAACTTAAAAATATTTTTATTCTGTGTCCGGCCCTGATATTTTATTAATATCCCAGGCATTAGGTGGTGAATGACTACTGTAATCAAAATACAAAATTTCATTGAATTCCGCTTACGCATTACAGGTATATGGCGAAAAGAATATTCTTCCAAAAAATATAAAAACGGTTCCGCTTTAGCCATTACTGTTTGGGGATTTAAGATCACCTCAATGTTTTCTATTTTTTGGTAAAGTATGACCCTCCCCTCACGAATCACCTTGTATATAAGAGAATATATAACATTGTTTTCTTCTTTTTAGAGCATAGTTTCAGTTGGTTTCTACAAGCGTGTTCTTTTTTTAATTATTTTTTTAAATTTGTCATTTAATGCATAATAATGTACAGCCCTGTAAATGATTTTATGTCGGACAATTTAAAATTTAATTGTTGGAGACTTGAATAATTTTGTTTGAAAAATCACCGACCAAATTTTGATATACCTATTTGGTTTTTATTATTATATATTGTATCTTGTATCATTCTTACGCTATTTTTCTGTTACAGGAAAGCAGTTAAACATGGGATTTTAAAGTGGCAACAGAAGAAACCGCTCAACTGATAAGGTAGGTGATAAACGAAACAAATCGTCCCGAGTTGTTTGCACTTCGCATGTTTCACACCTATCATTGTATTTATGTAATTAAGGGGCTGTTTATTTTTATCTATCAGCTTTTTTAAATAAACAAGCTTCCTTCTCGCGCTAGCGTTTAGAATATAAAACCCGCGCGCGATCTTACGCTGGATATAAATAAACGATCTAGTAGCATCAAATGCAGCTCGCTGGTCTATTAACTGAATGGAAAATGAGGTTACCGCGTTGCTTGACAGGAGCCACAAACGATTTATTCCACTTTTATTATTATCTTATTGATTTTATTCGAAATTATTTATAGCCCAAGAGAATGAGGTATTCAGCGGCAGATTA
Organism: Stenurella melanura; assembly: GCA_963583905.1. Taxonomy (NCBI): domain Eukaryota; kingdom Metazoa; phylum Arthropoda; class Insecta; order Coleoptera; family Cerambycidae; genus Stenurella; species Stenurella melanura. The sequence goes on along the minus strand of OY757314.1, from coordinate 145,160,705 downwards.
TGGCAAAAAATGTTAATTAGAAAAAGTCGGGTTGATAGTCAAATTTAAACCTGTAAAAACGGTGCGCATAGAGGCTTTAACTTGAAATGTAGGGATGGTGAGGGTACAAAAACTTTGGATTTGGTGTATATACTAAAAGCCAAGGCTTCAGATTTCTTTATATTTTTCCGTGATAAATAGGGCAAAATAAGTAAAGCAAACCAATAAGAGTTCAGAAACTTCATATTTAAAAGCTTTTATTTAACTTGCTTTGTATGTTAGTTAATATGTTTGAGTCAAATCAAAGTGGATCCTGGAGGGTAGTGTTCAGTACTGTATTCGGCGGCACCCGGATAAATTCGTCAGCGCTGAATACAGATTCGAGAACGCCCTAATTTAGATTCGGCAGCGTCCGGAAATTATCTTGCTTGAAATTATCTTGCTATTCGGCAGAAGTTACTTTGGTATTCGGCAACGTCCGGAAGTTCTAGAGGCTTTGCTGGCATTTGGAACCCCCTTTTATTAAAATTCTATGAATAATTATTTCCACATATTACAGTGCAAATATAGTCAAAATGTTTTCTTTTAGAGAGACTTGGAGGGGAGATCTGGATGTGGAAGTAGTGATTCCTTAAACAGCGGTTTTTTCTATTTCTACCATATCTTAAATCAATTTTGTAACATAATCAAATGGTTAAACGCCATTAAACAAACTAATTTCATAAAAATGACGCTCCAGAAGATAATCGTCGCGCCTGAAAATCAAGAACGACCGATACATTTAATCTAATAACCACAGGCGTGTCGTACTACGGCGGTAGAGTCCACCGACCAAGGTCATGGGAAGATTTCTTAGTTGTTAGTTCAATGCGATGCGTGTTACCTGTACATAATCTACTTTATGCAAACAGGTCTCATACCTCGAGATGCTCGAGAATGGAGACAAATCAGGCGAGCTCTCTAGGGACGAAGATACTATGCAAAATACCTGTAAACGCATTCTGTACCCTTCTTGACTTAATCTAAATGGTTTGTGCCTCCTCTTTTTATTAGACCGCTTCATTGCTTGCACGTCCATTTAACCAGATCCGATCTGGGGTTATGTGGAAACCGCATTAGCGGTCAACGGTATTCATATGTAAAGGGTTTTGTTGTTAGCCAACCAATTTATCAACTTTCTAAGTGACGTGATTAAGTATTCTTGTATACGGGGTAACAATGAAATTATTATGGTTTTTACTGTTTTTAACGGACACGTGTTTCCACCCCTAGGAAACAACTCTTCAAAATCCGCGGCTTCAAAAATTATAACAAGAGATAAACACTAACACTATTGAATAACACTGAAAACTTCACAATACTCTTATTCACCAAAATACACTTTTACTGACAAAAATAACCTTTAAGAATGTTTTTTACTTGATATTTACACTTTGTATTCACTTCGGATTTCTAACCTTGATTTTCATTGAAAACTTCCTTTTCCGCCCGTTCACATTAGCTTATATAATCTAAAAACGCATCTAGAACCATCTAGAACAAATTCCAGAACCTTCCGCGGCAATCTAGAATAATGCAGAAATCTCGATCCTTTTCTATAAGCTTCTAGAAAACCAGTGCCTCAGAGATGGCGCACAGTGCAGGCTTTGTTTGATGATAACACTCTTGAGCTATCAGCATCAGGCTCTAGGGAGCGCGAGCGCGTAACACTATGTTTTTTCTTCAATCCCTTCCCTGGAACGGGTTAAGTGATTTCGATAGAAATATTTTTCAAACCGTAGAATATGGCTCGACGGTGGTCCTTTGTTAGTGTCACCTAATGGAGTAAAACGAAAATTTCTACTTACTTACTAAACCAATCTTTTTACTGTAAGTTGTAAATATTACCAGAAGTGTAGGATTAAATCCGTATGATGGAAGGATTTTGTTGTTCATGTTCAAAATTAAGTTTTTCTGCAGATGATCTTAAATAATTCTGACTGGATAACCCGTATCGCGACCAAAAAAAGCAAACACATTTTCACAACGAAATTGCGAAAAAAATAGATTTGTTCAACCTTTTTGGCCAAGTTGCAAAAGATAAAAAACATTTGAGACAGGCCATTTTTAAATAATTTATGATAACTTCTACAATAATGCATGTAATTTAAAGAAACTTTAGGAGAATATGTCCCTTGTAGAGCTTAACTATCAAGCCTAGTTTTAAAGTCTAATGTGTGATATAATACCGCTTAAAAACAATTGTAATTTCGAAAATTGAATCGTCGATTGACAGGGCATCAAGTCGTACATGTTTTTTTTTTCAAATTGTAGTTTTTATGTACTTTTCGGTGATGTGAGCAAAAATAAATTTCAATTTTTTTAAAAACAAATGCAGTTTACTCCTCAATGTTTTACCTAAACATAAAAATTATCAGCTGGTATGAAAAATACAAAAAAACGAAAAATTTTAAAAAAAGCAGTTTTATCTACGTCAATTAGGAGCTGATATACGACATTTTTGCGTTATCCATTTATTAACAAAATGACTTAAATATATATAGATATATATAAAAAATGCTCATCATAAAAAAGAAAGCAGTCTTCTTGTAATTTTGTTGTATATGCCATGGTTTTCGAGAAAATCGATATTGAAAAAAATTGAAAAATTTGTATTTTTAATGCACACGAATTGTCGTTTATTTGAATTTTTTGCGCGCGGCTTATAGAAAAAATTGAATTGCTCGAAAACCAAACATGGTAGGAAGAAATATCAAAATGGGTTTTAAAGGTGATATCAAATACTCTTTTGTTTTTCCATTTTTGATGGCTGTTGTTATCTATTAGTATATAAAAATAACAATATAATATAGTTACCTCTTGATTTTTTGCACTTTTAACTATTCACAGGCTCATAAAAAATAACTGACTTTAATATAAGTTATAAATGCATTATCTTTTAGTTCAAGGTAGTACTTCAATGCAGAAAAAGTTAGGAATAAAAATATTCACATTTACAAATCTATCAGGATATTGAAGTTAGGCAAATTTTGGCCAATTTTTTACTGTTCCCTAAAAATACAAAAAAGACCCAAACATCTGGAAAATTTAGCTCATTTTTTTAACGAGTTTATATAATATCATATAACTATTGTCTCTAATCATTTAATAGTTAAATAATTGTCTTAAAAAAATATCATCAAAAAAGTGAATATGCAGCCTTTTTTGGATTTTTTTTTGGCTAACTTTAACCAAGTTAGGATATTACTTGAAAACAATGTTTATAGTATTGATGAATACTTTCACCATTGCAATTCATTATCTATCTGACCTCTTGTCGATACACATTTCACATTTTGTTTATTTGTTATTGGATATTATTAATTTGTATACTATTTACATATATTCATGTTTTTTTCTTTTCTATTTCATGCCTCTTATGTTCATACTATAACTTAATTTGTCATTGTTTTAGCCTCTAATGCGGTGTTTTAAACCTATGACGTCCAAGTACTTTTGACTGTCTGCAAATTAGGAAATGTGAGGTCTGCATGAGTTTCATGATCTTGAGTCCGAATTCTATCTCTCAAACCAATATCGTGAGCACCTATATTCGTTGTTTTTTCGTTAAAACCATTTTGACACTACTAGTTAAAGTATATTTGGAAACGAAAGAGTGGGAAGAAAAGCTTATTATAAATGCTTATTAGTAATTTCTTTCTATTCTGAATCTTAGCATTGCGCCACCGGCTCGGTGGCGCAATGCTAAGGTGTTTGGCTTGCGACCACGGGGTCCCGGGTTCGAATCCTGGCCAGGGTATGGATGTTTAGTGGCGTTTTTCATGTGTTACCGAGAAGGTAGCGGTGTCCTAGACCGCTGTTGGGTGGCACAACATGTCTAGTCGCTGATATCTATCCTGAGTTCGAGTCTCAGCTGCGGTAGATGGCAATATCGCAGGGAATGGTTGTGTTGATGTCTATGTGAACGTGTCCTGGTTGAGTGGTGGAATAGCATTAGCTAAACTCCCCCAGGACGTTAATATAAATAAGACGATTAAATAAATATTTACATAGATGAGCTTTACTCTTAGAGAAAGTCTGTTCGAAGTATCCGTACTAAACGACATTTCTACCTGCTTAAGTTCAATTTCTGGCGATCTATCCGTGTCGAACGTGTATACGAACTATCGATCGATCTCTCTTGTAATCAGTTATCATCAGCAAATTCAAACATCATAGCCGGCTTAGGGGGTTTCGTTTTTCTTAGTTTAATATAATCATTATCATTATAATAGAAATATTTAGATAAATTAGACAACAGATGTTTATTTCATATGAAATTATTGACGATAAGATTAAGAACATGAAATAAGTGGATAAATTTGTTAAATAATTTATGTTTCAGTACAAGTTTGAAAAGAAACAATAGTACGCCCATGGCCGATCTTTGTCTTAGTGATTTATTACTTTCTGTCTTTTCAAATAGAGTATAGATATCGTTATATTTAACAGTTCAATTTATTGTAAATGTAAAAAAGTCGGTCGGTCTGTCTGTATCTTTTTTTTGTGCGCACGTTTTTTCCGGAACGGTTTACGATATCGACTTGAAATTTGGTACACATATGTACCATGACAAGACCTGGAACTAGATTATATTTTGCGCTAATTCCGCTGAAGGGTTGGTTAAAAGGGAAAATAAGTAAAGTAAATTGGTAAGAGTACAGAAACTTGGGATTTGGTGTATGTACTAGAAGCCAAGGCCTCAGATTTCTTTATAATATTTTTGAACCTCCCCCCCCACCACCTCTACTCCATTATTGAAAGGGTTGATAAAATAAAATTGAGATATTCACTTGAAATTTGATACACGTGTGTAAGTATAATGATATCTGATGGAGATGGTCCTGTTGAGGGGTTGGGGGGTGGGGAGTAAATAGGGGAAATGAGTAAAGCAAGCTAATAAGAGTCCAGAGACTTCATTCTTGGCATATATGCTAGAAGCCAACCCCTTAATTTTTTTTATGACATTGCGTCAAATATTATATGTATTATTAAAATTCTATGACCAATTATTTTCACATACTAGAATGCAAATACAGGGTGTAATTAGTTTCATGTCATTAAAAAAACTGATGGTAGGGAACGACAAGACAAACAAAAAAACGTGGGGTCATAGTTTTGGAGAAAAGAAATAAACAAAAATTTCGCAAATTTTCAATAAAATTTTTTGAGAACTGCTGGAATATTGAGGTAGGTTTAGATCTAGATCTGATCTGAAGAAAACTATACTCTAACTCTCCCTTGTATGATTGTGTATTTATAGTTAAGATTTATTTTATTGACTTACCGTTCAAGTTGTCAAATTCTTGATTACGTACAGACACAACTTACTTGTTCGTTCTTTTTGTATTCCTTTTTTACTTTTGTACCATGTTTTTATTTTATTTCTCTTTATTGACAACGTTAGTTGATAGTTTAGTGTTTAGTGTTGAACGAAGTGCGTATGTACTTAATTCGACGTACCGAACTGTGTATTGATACAGATGCAGAGATTTTGAACCATTTAGGTAGGTAGTAAGCTTTTAACCCAGGACACTCATTTATGTTACAAATGTTAATAAACCACATTTAAATATTCTAAATTATAAACAATCCAATATTTAGTTCCAAATTAAAAAACACACATGTAAAGAAATGCTCTGTTTAAACCTCTATGGCCATTATTCGCTTGCAATTGTGCACGAAGAGAGAACGAATTATTTACTCCTTTATACTTGCCTCAGTTCAGTTGAGGTGGTACATCAAAGGCGGTCGATGATCCTTTGACACCGCGTGTGCCGGCCAGCACTTTTTATGACAATTTAAAAGTTGTATAATTGACAAGTCCATCGACCAAGGAAAGCAGTGGTTCTCAATGGTTGTCTACCATAATATTAAATATGTTAACCTAGATCAGTGTTTTTCAAAGTGCCCCTAGAGGGAAAAGTCATAAAGGTTTTTTGTTTCTCTAGTCGGTCCCCATTACAAGTTTTTTTAATGACAAAACTGATTACACCCTGTATAGTAAAGATGTATTCTTTTAAAAAGACTTGAATGGGAAATCTGGACGTGGAAGCAGTTGTTAGGCAGCGGTTTTTTATTAAAAAAACACGTACATATCTAAAAAATAATGAATGGTTCGACTTCGACGTGAGGTAAATGGATGTCAACTCGAGTAAAAAGTTGTACATTTTATGTAGAATATGCTTTTACGATAAATATACATCACTATCAGTATCTCATGCCCCAATATTATCTCAGAAAATATTTATAATACATGTGTATATAGGGAGTTTAATGAAGACGTTTCTTTATTTGCCATCCGAATTTGTAGACAGTTACAGGGTGTTGTATTAAAGATAACACAATTGGTGTCATCTCCAATCTTATGTAAAACACAATTTTCTAAAAAAATTTCTCTTTGAGTGGGTAAAGAAATATATTATTTGGGATATTATCATTATTATTTGAACAATTTGACACAAAACACTCCTTAAACAATATGTTTTAGCTGGTAAACACAATCCTAACCTAACTTTCTGACATCTGATCTAAAATTACAACTGACAAATCGAGCATTAAAAAAATTAGCAGTGAAGACAGCAACTTCGAAAAAATAAAAGTAGTTCTAGTAACGTCATCCAAATCGGTGTCTCAAGGACACACTTTTCGCATTTTGATTGTTTTTTTCTCTTTATGAAATAAAGTTGCAACAATTTTAAAATAGTGGTAAATGTTCTTTCAATGAGTACTTACCAACAATGTGATAGAAAATTCATGCTAAAATAGCCCATTCGTTAAGGCTTTTGTACACAGTCACCTGTCGTGAAATGGTTGTTGTGGAATTTACTATTATCCGAATTATTACACTTCGGTCCTTGTATAACAACCGAGTCATCATAATACAAACAAGAGTTTGGCCTGTCCAGAAAGCGAGTCACGCTTATTGTCCATCTTTGTCTCGGGATGAGACGTGACATACAAATCTGAATAAAATATCCATTTAAGGTGATGAATAATGACCCTCGCCGTTTTGGGTTCTAAGGCAAGAAGGGGCTTTTCTTTAGGAAGGAGCTTCTTGTTGAAATTTGTACAACTTTATGAACCCGACTAGTTCTTAGGTAGGCGGCAAGGCCTTAGGTGTTATAGGATCGGTTTACCTGCAACTTTGGAAGATTTCCTGTTGCTTTGATTGGTTTCTAATGCGTAGGACACGAATAGCAATGTTATGAAATAAATCTTTTATTAGTAACCATAGACCATGAGTACTGTTTCAAATTTCTACAGTTAATGCCATGGTTCGTTTCTATTGGCTATCTTGTGTGCATTAAAATGCTCAAACTGCCAAGGTAATTGTAAAATCACTAAAAATTGGTATGTAATGCAGTTATAAATGATAAGAGAAATGGGGCATTTTTATCTATAATAATAACTATTTTCATCAGATCTACATGAGTAGGTATTGGAATTGTTTGTAATTTTAGAATAATAACAGAAAATTAAAAATGATGATAATAATAATAATAATAATAATAATGACAACAGTTATATATCTGAAAAATTTCATTTCACATATTCAGAAAATTCAAAATGTTATTTCATTATCAAGTTATATATACAACAAACAAGATCTTGAACAATTTAGGAACAATACATTAAATAATTGCACAATTAATATACCTAAATAGAAGTAACAGTGATTTAGTCAAATTAAATATTACGGAAGCTGTAAAATTCAAGATGCGTTTAGAAACAATGGGTAGTCGGAAGTTTTCGAACTGCGCTTTCAAAACAATTGAAGCTGTTAACATATTTTAATTCTCGAGGTAGAAAATTATATCTTAATTATTGATATGTTGAAAGAGTCTATGTGGTGGTACAGAAATATTATTACCATATCAAGTGTTAGTTATTTATTTTATTACATTTTGATAATTGATTAACATTTTTCCTTACATAACACACTGCCTCTAAAATGTACATAAAAGTGCATGCAGTCAAAAGCAAATTCTACACGATGTGGTGTGACCGGGATTAAATATACTTCTTATAATTCTCTTCTGCATAATGAAGACTTTTTGTACACCCGAACAATTAGCCCAACAAAGTGAACCATATGAAAAACCGAGTTTATACAACAATAGTAGAATGTCTCTAGTGTATTACTGTTGACTGAGTCCTTTTCTATTACACTATAATGAAATTATTTTCTTTTTGTAGCATTTCTACTAAGAGTATTAATATTCTCGGCAGTAATTATTACCGAAGTATGAGCAAAATGGGCTAGGAAACCATTGCTATATACATTATCAATAAAGTCGTTAATACAAATGACGAATAATAATGGATCTAGTACCCTTCCTTGTGGTACTTCCGTAGGCTTACGTTTTCTGAAAAACATGTTTTATCACTACGAATCTGTTGTGTGCCACAATGAAATAGCTAGAAAATTATGCTGTATGCGACAAAAGTTAAAAAACAAATTTTGTACAAAACTCAGTTCGGTTATATGTATTTTTTTAAATTAAATTCTCATATTATCTTCCAATACTCGACAATATCCAAGATGAAATACAAATTCATCTAATACCCTATGAAGGGTTTCTGTTTGGGTTAATATAATTTCGTATTTATTCTGCCGTTTAATTCCTCAGTATAATTGGACATATTCAGACAGACCATAACCTCACCAGAAATAATCTAGAAGACTTGGATCAGGAGATCTAGCTGGCCACTTTATTAGTTTCTGTTTATTAATGAAAGAACATATTTAAACATGAATAGATAGAGAAATGTATTAAAAAATAGAGCTCCCATAACCAATGTTTTCCCTATCAGATGGATTGGTAGATGGGAACTAATGGACTGGCCAGCTAGATCTCATGATTTAACACCTGTAGAATATTTGTTAGTTTAATCTTTATTACCTAATATCGATTATGAGGTTGGTGTAAAAATGGCGGTTAAAAATGAGTACTACGATATTGAATATGTGGTAACACTTATCAACAGTAAATATTTTTTGTCAGATAAGTAATAAAATAAAGGAGACAAATTATTAAAACACACTGACAAAACATATGACAGATAAAAGAATGTAACTTTTTTCAAATAAATAAAAATGTATTTTTAATTGTTCGGAAATTGTGACAGCCCTTCCATTGCCACGGCGCCGTAGCAGCGGCGTGATTGATTGGTCGGTTACGAGAATAAAGTCTGTTAAAAATTATTAAAGAATAAATAATTTTTGCTTTGAAGGAAATTTTACGCTGAAGGTCCTACTCATTTATTTTTAAATAAATGAGTAGGACCTTCAGCGTAAAATTTCACGTGCCTAATACGTAACTTTTTAGCAATAATGTTATAAATAGTGCAGTCAATGAAGCAAAAGAAGTGCCTTGAGTTCGGAAAACTTTCTAACATATTGAAATCGAACGAAATCGTTTTTATTATATTTTTTATGCCAAAAATACAAAGGTCTATATTATTAGGGGACCTGCTTTTACCCTGAGAATTAGGGAAATTGAAAACAAGTTTCGTAAAATACTCAATTTTCATAAATTTTTCGCTTTTTTTTTGTATAAACTTAAAATGCGACTAAATTGAATTGGAAGGTTCCCTTTAAGTATTTAAGGGTTTTCGGGGTCGCTGAATGTGAATCCAATGACAAAAAAATTTTTTCAAAATGGCGGATAGAATATGGCGGACTTATATTGATTAAGGGTGGCTTAAAATGATAAAAGTTGTAAAAAAAACCGCTGCCTAAGGAATCACTACTTCCACATCCAGATTATTCGTCCAAGTCACTTTAAAGGAAACATCTTGACTATATTTGCACTCTAGTATGTGGAAATTATTGGTCATAGAATTTTAATAGTATTTGGGGTAGATGTCATAGAAAAGTTTTAGGAGTTGGTTTCTACCATATACGTTAAAAATTAAGTTTCTAGTTTACCGTACTTATTTTCCACTATTTACAACCTACCACCTCAATGGAGTCATGTCAATCAGATGTCACTACAATACATACGTGTACTAACTTTCAAGTGAATATCTCAATTTGATGTTATCAATCCTATTAATAATGAAGCGGAGGTGGTAGAGTTTGAAAAATATTAGAAAGAAATCTGAGGCCTTGGTTTCTAGTATATACACCGAATCCCAAATTTCTGTAGTCTTACCAGCTTGCTTTACTTATTTTCCCCTATTTGCCCCTATTTAACCCCCAACCCTTCAACGGCATCATCTCAAATTATGATCTAGTTTCAGACGTCGTTATAATACATACGTGTACCAAATTTCAAATGAATATCTCAATTTTATTTTATCAACCCTTTTCATATTGGAGTAGGGGTGGTTGAGTTGAAAAATATTATAAGAAAAACTGACGCTGTGGCTTCTAGTACATACACCGAATTTCAAGTTTCTGTAGTCTTACCAACGTTTTACTTATATTCCTCTATTTATCCCAAATTAACCCCCAACCCTTCAACGGAATCATCTCAAAATATAAACTAATTCCAGACGTCGTTATAATACATACGTGTACGAAATTTCAAATGAATATCTCAACTTTATTTTGTCAACCCCATTAATGGGGTAGGGGTGGTGGGTTGGTTGAAAAATATTATAAAAAAATCTGAGGCCTTAACTTCTTGTACATACACCGAATTTCAAGTTTCTGTACTCATACCAGCTTGCTTTACTTATTTCCCCCTATTGACCCCTAAATAACCCCCAACCCTTCAACGGAATCATCTCAAAGTATAATCTAGTTCCAGATGTCGTTATAATTCATACGTGTACCAAATTTCAAATGAATATCTCGATTTTATTTTATCAACCCTTTTAATAATGAAGTAGGGGTGGTGGGGGTTGAAAAATATTATAAATAATTTGAGACCTTGGCTTCTAGTACATACACCGAATTTCAAGTTTCTGTAGTCTTACCAGCTTGCTTTATTTATTTTCCCCTATTTACCCCTATTTAACCCCCAACCCTTCAACGGAATTATCTCAAAATATAATCTAGTTCCAGATGTCGTTATAATACATACGTGTAGAAAATTTCAAATGAATATCTCAATTTTATTTTATCAACCCTTTTCAAATTGGAGTAGGGGTGGTGGGGGTTGAAAAATATTATTAAAAAATCTGACGCTTTCGCTTCTAGTACATACACCGAATTTCAAGTTTCTGTACTCTTACCAACTTGTTTTACTTATATTCCTCTATTTACCCCAAATTAACCCCCAACCCTTCAACGGAATCATCCCAAAATATAATATAATTCTAGACATCGTTATAATACATACGTGTACGAAATTTCAAATGAATATCTCAACTTTATTTTATCAACCCCTTTAATGGGGTAGGGGTGGTGGGGGGTTGAAAAATATTATAAAAAAATCTGAGGCCTTAACTTCTAGTACATACACCGAATTTTAAGTTTCTGTACTCTTACAAGCTTACTTTACTTATTTCCCCCTATTTACCCCTATTTAACCCCCAACCCTTCACCGGATTTCCTCAAAAAACAATCCAGTTCCAGATCTCGTTATAATATATACGTGTACAAAATTTCAGGTCAATATCTTAAACCGTTCCGGAGAAAGCGTGCGGACAAAAAAAGTTACAGACAGACAGACCGACAGACAGAAAATTTTTTTTCGCTCAAATTTAAAATCTCGACGTTTCATGACATTCTAAACCTATTTCACGAATAAAAATTTTTGAAAATTTTTTTGCGATTACTATACTTCCAATCCACTACGTGGATGTGGAAGTAATAAAGGTATTCAGACCAAATTCTGTACTCGGGGGTTTTTGGGGTCGCTGATTACGAATTTGTTGACGAAACTTGAAAATTCAAGATGGCGGATCCAATATTGCGGATATATGGCGGACATACAATTATAATAGTTGTAAAAATCAAGGTATCCAGGTCAAATTCAGTACTCGGGGGTTCTCGGGGTTGCTGATTACGAATCTGAAGATTGAGAACTGAAAAAAATGAAACTTATCTTTTAAGACTCTAATAAATAAAAAAGTAACCATATTTTAAATTGCAAAATAATTTATTGAATTTCAAAAAACAGAACAATTACAAAATTTAAATAAAAAAATGTGTTGTCATTTCTTAATATAATTTATTCGATGTCTTCGTTATCGACTTTATCCCCTTCCATATCAACATTCTCTGCGATTAAAAGGGATGCCTCATATAATGGTCATATACTGAGCCTGGCCAGGTCCTAATTCGTTGGAATTGGTTGATAGTGATCAGAAATCGAATTTTCAACCATTTTGCCACATGTATGTAGCTATACTATGGAGAGAAACGTCCGAAATATGGAGCGAAAACGTCTACATACCGCATGGGATACCTCATATAATGGTCACATACTGGGTCTGGTCGATTTGCTTGTAAATGGTTAATAGTATTCAGAAGTGACTACTCTACCAGTTTACCCCATGTATAGCCCTTAGGGAGATAAATACCCAAAACCTGGAGCGAAAACGTCCACATACTCGCATTGGGCCTAGTCGAACTTCAGGGGGTCTAAAATGGTTGGATGACGTTCGTACTTGATTGCTTATCAGTTTCAGATAGTTTGCCTCCTGGTACTAATTGTCTATGGAGTGTAAATGAAAAATATATAGCAAAAAAGCCCAGTTTCGCTATGAGACATCTACATAATGGTAGCTTATTGGGCCTGATTAACTTCTGGGGGGCCCAAATCCATTGAAAGTTGTTTTAAATGGATAATACTTGATTGCTTGACAGGTTTCTACCTCATGCCATTCAAAATAAGTATCTAATAAACATATAGTTTGTTTAGGGGTTGGAGGGGGTAGGGATAGGGTGGGGGGTGCTATGTGGTGAAAAAAATCTTCTGAGGTGCTCATACAGTTGTAGAAGTACTTTTTTATTTAACATTTTATAGATAACAATAATTTCATCGAAAAACATAAAAAATATAATCAAATTACACTTTTTTTATTCATTAAAAAACACAAGTTTTCTGGACTGAAATTGCTTCATTCAAGGCATTAAAATGTAAGTTATGAATTAAGTAAGATATCGGAAGTACCAGAATCTACCTATTAATGGTGAAGGTAAAATATAATTATTATTATCTAAGTATATCAACTTTTTATCAGTTAATCTGATTAAGTGGGATTGCTGGTGCTTGTCGTTGTGGTGAACTTGTGAAAATGACCGTTAACGACACGACAATGTTCCTAATTTTAAAAACCGCTGCCTAAGGAATCACTACTTCCACATCCAGATTTTTCATTCAATTCACTTTAAAGGAAACGTCTTGACTAGATTTGCACTCTAGTACGTGGAAATTATTAATCATAGAATTTTAATAATATTTGGGGCAGATGTTATAGAAAAGTTTGAGGCGTTGGTTTCTACTATATACGATAAAAAATGACGTTTCTAGTTTACCCTACTTATTTTCCCCTATTCACAACCTGCCACCTCCCACCCCTTCAATGGGAATCATCTCAATCTGATGTCATTACAGTACATAATAATTGTCCTGACTTTCAAGTGAATATCTCAATTCTATGTTATCAATCCCATTAATAATGGAGCGGAGATGGCGGGGTTTGAAAAATATTAGAAAGAAATCTGAGGCCTTGGTTTCTAGCATATACACCAAATCCCAAATTTCTGTACTTTTACCAGCTTGATTTACTTATTTTTCCCATATATACTCCTATTTAACCCCCAACACTTCAACGGAATCAACTCAAAATATAATCTAGTTCCAGATGTTGTTATAATATACACGTCTACCATATTTCAAGTTAATATCTCAATTTTATTTTATCAACCCCTTTAATAATGGAGTAAGGGTGGTGGGTGGTTGAAAAATATTATTAAAAAATCTGAGACCTTCTAGGACATACACCGAACATCAAGTTTCTGTACTCTTACCAGCTCGCTTTACTTTTTTCCCTATTTACCTTTACTTACCCCCCACTCCTTCAACGCAATCATGTCAAAATATAATTTAGTTAAAATATTATAAATAATTTGATATCTTGATTTCTAGTATATACACCGAATTTGAAGTTTCTGTACTCTTACCAGCTCACTTTACATATTTCCCCCTATTTACCCCCTAACCCTTCACCGGATATCTTAAAAAAACAATCCAGTTCCAGATCTCGTTATAATATATACGTGTACAAAGTTAATATCTTAAATTGTTCCGGAGAAAACGTGCGGACAAAAAAAAGTTACAAATAGACAGACAGACAGATAGGATTTTTTTTTTTTGCTCAAATTTAAAATCTCGACGTTTCATGACATTCTAAACCCATTTCAAGAATGCGATTACTATGCTTCCAATCCACTACGTGGATGTGGAAGTAAAATGAAGTTCTCAGTTTCACCCGTATGTTTGTTTTTTTATTTAATGAAATTTCGGATCATAGGTCTATAAGGGCTCATCGGAGTGGGTAAATATTTTTTATTTATGCTGAGAAACATCTTAAAGTCCATGTTTTCATAATCTTTCCGAGATAAATTATACACAATTTCTCGTAATTTGTGTGTAAATACCACATTATTGACACGCGGGAACTAAGCGATAACAACCCTGCATACGGCGAAACATGTTATTGTCGTCTCGCAATGCGTTCACTTCCGCTGATTCAAGAAACCTTCATTTGTCGCGGGCGCCATTCATCTCTTGGAGATTAATATGTCACATTTTATTGCATAGATTTCAGTTATCTTGTTTTAATGCGAATAGATGGAAGCCAGGACAGGAGACACCACACGTATAAAATATACCTATTCAAGTTGTTTTCATGTGCGATTTCGTTATGCTTTCAAAATTGTTTTTCAGAGAACATTTGCCGAGTTCTATGATAAAGGGCCTACTTCTTTTGTTACAGACGTCTTTTCAATCCTACTTACAAGAGCTATGTAAGGCGATTACCGTAGATTAGCCTGCTTGATAAACAATTTAGTTTTTAAGTAGCAGTGTTTTCTGCTCTTAAATGCAAGTCCAAACTTTTTTCATTGTTTTCAGGTGAAAAAGGGGCCATAAGATGGTACTTAGCAGCCTTCTTATTTTTGGTATGGGCACCAATTTTGCTTCCCTCCGGGCTTAATATTGTCTCTTGTTTTCAACAGCAAGCCTTTTTTTGTTCTTAAGCAGTTGAATTATTATTGGTAAACCTAGGATTAAAATACCTCTATTAGCATATGTTATGTATAATCAAAGTCATTAGTATGCAAAAAATCCGATACCGCCGGTAAAGATTTATCACATTGGTTAAAATTAATCGAAATATAAAAAATTTAGAGGTGACCGAGGATGAACATTAACAAGCATTCTAAAGAAGTTAAGCCAATAATTAAATGAAAGGAACTATTCGAAGCTTTGGGCTCAAGACATTTTTGTTAAATACTTCGAATTCCAAAGAACTTATAAATAAATTTTCAGGCAAGCAATTTAGTTTGTAACAGTTGGCATAAACAAGTTTCCGTTGTTGGACGTTCGTAAGGGGATCTGCATTCCGTAAATATAATAATATAATATAAATTCATTAATACAGAATTTATAAAGGAATAATCGAAGTTTTTAAGAAATGTTTGAATCGTTTCCAAAAAATAAAAAATGCCTATTTTCTTATTAATCGAAGGCAAAGAGGAATTGACTATTACTTAATAAGAATAACAGTTTAATCTCGATGCAGATGATTTTTCACTACACACATTAGGTAATTTCTTCATACTTTTATGGACGACGTCTCGACAGATGTTTTGTGATCTAATTTCCCCCTGCTGTGTGGAACGTCAGGCAGCATCGGGCCGTCTGTCGCGGTTGTCTGTTAGGTACTCGACCTCCCTAACTCTCTTGCCCATCAGCTTGACGTTTTAAAAGACGTTCTAGACGGTCCCTTTGAAGGGCGTATTTCTTGCAAAATCAAGCTGTTGATGCGATGGGCTGTCCAGAGAATTCGTAACAGATGTCTACAGACGCACACCTCGAAAGCGCATCAATATGCAGTCTGCCTGTCTTCCGAGCGGTCCATATCTCAGAGCCGTGAAGAAAAGTTGTGAATGCTAATGCGTTTATTTAAGCCCAAGCCCGACTATCAATGTTGGAGCCTATAATTAATAGAAAATCATTAAAAATCAAGCGAGGTAGCTAGCCTTTATCTACCAGTCAGTCTTAAGACCTTTAATAACATACGGTTGTGTAATGTGGCGAACTACTAGCAAAATCAATCTCAATCTAAAAAAAATGGAGAAAATCATGCAGGATAGTCACTTTTAAAAAATAATTAGGAAACGGGGAACAATAATATTTAGAATATGTGGTTGTCACAGTTGCCAAGAAGGAAGTCTGCGAGACTTCATGAAAATTATACAGGGTGGTCACTTTAAAAAAAATTAGCAAGCGACGAAAGACAATAATATTTGGAATATAGTATTATCAATATCATAAAGATATACTTTTAGTGTAGTAGTCGAAAGCGATAACGGTAGTAATAGGCAATGTGTCATGTTAGCACGTTAAAAATGTCTATTTCCGCCCTTTTCTAGACCCAGACCTGTATATGTATATCTTAATACCTCGTGCCTAGTCATTCATCGCAAGCAAACAATTTGGCATTTGAGGTGAATAAAGAGACATTTACGCCGAGCAACTGCAGCTGTCTTGCAACCACTTTCATTATGAAACAAACAAACATACTGAACATACCTACCTACTATACAAATATGCAAAATAAAACTGACGTTCTCCGAATGTATACAACGTATGTATACAATGTGTACAATGTACAACTTTTCACCCAAAATTACAGAGGTTTACTATTATTGTGCACTATATTCTTCCAGTGGTGGCTGATGTGAAAAACTTTGGTGAGGGAGTGTGATTTCTGATGTACCTACACGAATTTGATAGTTTTAGTAATTATTATAAATTTTACCAAACAACAATTTTTGTTCTAATCAGTATTAAGATGGCTATCAATTATTAGATAGTAATTTATCCACGGATAATTACAGTATAGATGGTGACCACTTTTTGATCGGCGTTCACGTTTCAACTACAGGAGCAAAATTGTAAAAAATCGAATCACCTTAAAAATAGAAGTTATTATTTTAGATACAATCTCATTTTTTTTTGTTCATATACGATTTTACATAATTAAATATACTAGATGATCCAGTCCACGTAGTCAGTTTAGCTCAAAAAGCTGCAATCTTAGCCACCTGCAACACGATTCGTCGGGTCCTAGCTCACCCGTGAGAAGTTGGCAAAGCTACCCCTTCCCACGGATTCTTCAACCGTCTAAAGCTGTGATTTAAAAATAATAATAATAATATGTAATAATAATAATATTCCATTAATAACATATTAGCTAGTGATACACCTAAACACTTTTTTCGAGAAATATTTTTAATAAGTAATGTATTTTTATGTAATTGAAAATTATTTTTCTTGTAATGTTGGTTCAGCAGTGCGTAGAGCAAGTGTTTAAAGGGCATTTTTATAATTTTCTTGAACTTTCTCCGGTTCACAAAATCACCGATTTACTGAACCTAGAAAGAAAAAGCCACGGAAAAAAAAGCCGTGGAAAAAAATCCGCGGAAAAAATCCGATACGAGGTGAATCTGTGGCGACAATACCGAGTGGGCTAAAATTCTGACATTGACATTGACAGTGTTCTAAAACTACATTATATGTAAGAGTGCCAATATAGAATGATAATTGCATATTTCAAAAATGAGCCATGGCAGATCTCTTCGTAATTTAATCACGAATATTTAGAAAACAAGTATCCCAATCGGTTGCAACATAAGAGCTCTAGAAAATTTTGAACGAGAGTACATTTTTCTGGACCACTGTGCAGCGCCCGAATGTAGACTTGGCAGCGCCCGAAAGTTGCCTTGCTAGTCGGCAGTGCCCGAAAATTGTTTTGGTATTCGGCAGCGTACGGAAGTCACCTTGGTGTTAAGCAGCACCCAAATATGGATTACGTAGCACCCGAATATAGATTTGGCAGCGGCCTAATTTGAATTTGGCAGCACACGGAAATTACCTTGAAATTCGACAGCGCCCGAATATGGATTCGGTAACGCCCGGAAATCATGCACTTTAGTGTTCGGCAGCATCCGAATATGGATTATGCAGCGCTTAAATATAGATTCGACAGCACCCAAATTTTTTTAATGTCATATCTGCATCAAATATATTAAAATTCTATGACCAATTATTTTCACATACTACAGTGCAAATATAGTGTTAAGATGTTTTCCTTTAAAGAGACTTGGATAGAAAATCTAGATGTGGAAGTAGTGATTCCTAAGGCAGCGATTTTTAATATATTTTCTAGTCTATGGGAAACTCTTTCAAATCTTAGAAACATCCTGTATATTATGTTTTGATATCTTGTACATTTATGTACTCTTGTGTACTTAATCAAAAACCTTGGTAACATTTCCTAAAGTTATAATAAAACACAGCCATATAAATAATGACAATTTGCACACCCCTGAAGATCGCCCTGTATGGCCGACATTACTCAATTTGAATAGGGAGTATTCTGCTATGCTATTTTATACATGCCTCAAATTTGAAACCCAAATTTTAAGTCTAACAGAAGTTATCGTATTTACAATTCGCGGATTTTCTTTCTGCGGCTTTTTCTTTCCACGGCCTTTTTCTCCTAAAATTATATTCTTTGTTTTCCGTAAAGCAGCTTTTTTTTTTCCAGGATTTTTTTTCCGCGGATTCTTTTTCCGCATACGGATTTACTATTGTCTGAATAGTATAATGTGTGAAGTGTTATTGTAAAGTGTAAATTATATCAAAAGCTCTTTGCAAAAACACTCTCGATTAGGTATAATATTAACGATTTCATCTTTTGCCACGAATATCAGAGTACGAAGCGTAAATTATATCTAGAGCTCCTTGAAAAACAATTGAAATATAAACTCCCGGCCGCTGCTGGTTCATTCTTCGCACGAGTATAAAACCTAGTGCAGGAAAGTTTGTGATCGTGGAGCTCTACATTAATCAAGAGCACCTTGCAAGACAATCTGGATCAATTATTTTCACTCATCATATCAACTTGATCCAATGCGAAATTGCACTTGGGCCACGTGCGTTTGTCCTGGTAACAGAAATAAATAGAATTGTTTCAGAACTAATTTTGTCGATACAGTTGAACTTTTTTTAGAAAAGAAATTAGCCATCGATAAGGGCGTAGACATATAATTAACTCAGACATTTATACGAATGCGAGGTTGTTCACATTTCACGTTAATACTAAAATAATTACCTACAGATAATAAATTATAACAAAGCTGTAATTAACGGGCATTTATGCGCGCATACGAGCCGAACAAACCATATCGGTATAAAAAACCACCGAATTCTCGCGTAATTAAGATGTATAACAAATAAAATTTCACTACCAACAATTATTCGTGAGCCGTCCTTAAAAAACGTGGCCCCGTTAAATTAAGTTAAAAATGTCAACCGGCCGAGAACAAATAAAACACGGGAGCGGCGAAACAAAAGGGGTTTGCGCAATCGTTCCGAGAAGAGAACCTGCTCGACCGGACTTGGGCTGAATTGAATTGTCATTTGCAAAGAGAAGAAAAAAAACGCAGATGTTTAGCGGATACAATGCGCAGACACGTCAGCGTCGTAGCGGGGGCCCCGGAACAAAGAATTTCAATGGCTTTCCCATATCCAGTACACTGTGTCCCAACTAAAACTCCCCGCCTCATAATTCGGAGAAATATTAATCTGGGCAACCATTTTGTTACAAGGATGTCGATGGAAGTTTCGAGCGTACTTTGGTATGCGATACCAAGTACAAAGTTGAATTTGTTTCATTTCACATATATTTATCATTTGTTATCATGAAAATGTAAAAATGTTCTTACAGGAATCAATGGACAACATTTGCTGCATTTGCTGACACAATACTCAAGAATCAGGAGCCACAAATTAATTTTAGAACACTGTCATTAAAAGTTGACTTTTACATCATATTAATTAAATGTCAAAACGACAGTTTTTTTTGTCTACAGAACGTAAAAATCTTTTATACCCTAATAGACCAATAATTATAAAGATTTCCATAACAAATAATGTTATCTGATATTTTCCTTCAGTAACTCTTAGTGGAGGGATTATACATCAAAACCACAAAGATCAGTTCTGGGGGTACCGCACAACCCCCCCAAAAAACCATCCCTTCGGTGAAAAAAACCTTATTTTACTGATAACTCGTTAACCGTTGGACATATAAAAAAATCGCTCATCATAAAAAAGAAAGCTTGTCTAATTGCCTAAAAAAAAGTCCTCTTGTAATTTTCTTGTATATGCCATGGATTTCGAGAAAATCCATATTAAAAAATAATTTGTATTTTTAATGCGCACGAATTTTCGTTTATTTGAAAATTTTTGCGTGCGGCCTATATAAAAATTTCAATTACTCGAAACCCAAACATCCTAGGAAGAAAAATCAAAATGCGTTTTAAAGGGGATATAAAATACTCTTTTGTGTTTCCATTTTTGATGACTATTGATATCTACTAGTATATAAAAATAACAATATAATATAGTTACCTCTTGATTTTTTACACTTTTAACTATTCACAGGCTCATAAAAAATAACTGACTTTAATATAAATTATAAATGCATCTTTTAGTTCAAGGTAGTACTTCAATGTAGAAAAAGTTAGGAATAAAAATATTCACATTTACAAATTTACCAGCAAGTTAGCCAAATTTTGGCCAATTTTTTATTGTTTCCTAAAAATAAAAAAGACCCAAATATCTTGAGAATTTAGCTCAAAATTTTTTTTTTGAGTTTATGTATCATGTAACCATTATTTCTAATCATTTCATAGCTAACAAAATGTATTTAAAAAATATCACCAAAATATTGAATATGCAGCCATTTTTTGATTTTTTTGGCTCACTTTAACATGCTGCTAAATTTGTAAATGTGAATAATTTTATTCCTAACTTTTTCTCCATCGAAGTACTACCTTGAACTAAAAGATAATGCATTTATAACTTATATTATAGTCAGTTATTTTTTATGGGACAAACAATCAAGGGATAACTATATTATATTGCTCTTTTTATATACTAATAAATATCAATAGCCCTCAAAAATGGTAACACAAGACAAGACAGTATTTTATATTCCCATTAAAACCCATTTTGAATTTTCTTCCTAGCTTGTTTGGATTTCGAGCAATTCAATTTTTTCTGTAGGCCGAAAATTTTAAATAAACGAAAATTCGCGCGCATTAAAAATACAAATTTTGCAATTTTGTTCAATATCGATTTTCTCGAAAACCATGGCATATACAAGAAAATTACAAGAAAACTTTTCTTTAGGCAATTAGTCAAGCTTTCTTTTTTATGATGAGCAGTTTCTTTAGATCTTCAACGGTTAACGAGTTATCAGTAAAATAAGGTTTTTTTCTCCGAAGGGGTGGTTTTTTTTGGGTGGGTTGCGCGGCACCCTCAGAACTGATTTTTGTGGTTTTGTGATGTTTGATCCTCGTACTAACAGTTACAGAAGGAAAATCTCAGATAACATTTTTTTGCGAACTTCTGGTGTATTTCTTATTTTACCGAATATACTATAAGACTTTTACATCCACCTAAAAAAAAATCAATTAAATTATGCATGATAGAATCAGTTAACCAGTGTTTATTTATTATTAATAACGAAAACAAATTTTAACAATCAATCGTTAACAATAATCAATTTAATTAACAATCAATTTAACAGTTAATCATTTCTTTTACCGTTTAAATTTAAAGTTGTAATTATACAATTGTGAAAACTGACTCCACTCGAAAATGGTAAGTCGCTCACTGCAACAGTTTCTTGATTAAGGCACGGGTAATTATTGAAGAAGCACCAGATTTGGGAGCAGATAAGATACTATTAGAAATTACAATTTTCTTTTCAATTGATTCCTCAATATACTCCTCCGCAACCGTCGAAGACCGCCAGCCCCCGTGTCTTTTAAGACGAAATCAGCGCCAGAATCGTCTAGCAGTGTAGCAGATGATCTTCGGAAGCAATGAGCAGTATAATATGGCTCTTTGCGTCCGATAATTTTAAATATGTTGCAGTTTTTTTTTAAGTATTTCTAATCTTTATATTAATGCCAATAACCTGCTTTACACATTTTCCATTCACACATCTAATAAAAAATCTACGATTGGTAGTGGACTCTGAACACAAAGTTTAATATTTTCGGTATAAATTTAATATAGGTCAAATTGGAAATGATGGATGAATGTTCTTTGAGTGCGAGCTTTTGAATCTTGGATTTTTACAACAATAATTGAATCCTTATCCTCGATATCATCTATTGTTAAATTCTTCTACATGCCCCATATATGCCAAATGTTAAAATAACCTGAAACAATATAAGCACTTTATCAACAATTATATAAAAATATTGTTACGTATTTCCACCTCTTAAGAAACACCCTGTATGAATCCGTGGGTTCCAAATAATTTTAACAAGGGGTAAACCACTAACACTTTATTTACTGATTATACAAAACTTCTTATTAACTAAAAAAACCTTTATACTTTATTTAACCTCACTTATCGCTACCAAACATCACTTTAGTAAAAACTTCTTCACTTTTATAAAGACTTCTCCCCCTTGCGCCGGGAACCTCGACTTATATACTCTGAAGAGTCATCCAGAACACAATCGAGAATCTTCTCCCACCACACTCTAGAAAACTCTATTTCTCTCTACAACTTTCCAGTCACTATTAGGCATAAGCGTATCAATGTTCACTTTCAAGGGGGTGTAATACATAACAATATGTACTTACTTATAAATTAATATGACTCACCTTCATTAATAAGAAGCGTTCATCTCGTGTCTCTTGTATACATTTCTCAATCTCCGCTTTCAGACAATTTTTTTAATTTCTTAGAACCATTCCATTCCACAAAGTCTTTGTAAGCAGATTCATATTGCCGATTTGCTAGGAATGAATCCAGAAATTACACTTTTCGCTGCTTCAGACACTTCACATGGTAGATCTTCATCACTTTCTGATAACATGTCTTATATTTTATTCAATTCCAATGATAAAATTATTGAATAAACTGCCACCAACTCAAGATTAAAAAATAGAATTGTTGATTGTTTACTAAAGCTTGTTTGTTGCGTTGCTATCGTTACTGCCGCGCCAAAGAATCGTTGATATTAAAATATGTGCAGCAAATTATAGATGACATACATGTCAAATAAACTATTTGTAAATGTCAAAACATTTTCTTGCTCCCGCCATACATTTAACAATTCTCTTTTGCATGATTAGATTTTATAAATGGGCGCTGAAATAAATGGTATTTCAAGCTTTATAAAAAAATTCTAAAAGTTCATATAAATATCTTTTTTCGTTTGTTTATTTATACATTATTTTTGCGTTTTCTTATTTTTGGGACCACGTCCTCGTCGTTGGTCCTAGGTTGAAAGCTGAGAGTGGTACATCCGCATCCGATACATTTGTGATTTTTCATCAAAAGAATAAGTTTTTTTTGTATTATTATTTTTCAAGCAACAAAGAAAATATGTAATTTTTCAGCATATTTGGAACAAATCTCGTAATAACTTATTTATAAGAATGCAATATAATAACTTACATGGCACCAGTTTACAGTGCTTAAAAATTTAGCCTGAGATAGTTTCAGATTTTAAACTTCTCCGGATGATTTCTCGAGAAAAGGATCAGCTTCGATTTTACCAAAAACATTTTAGGGTAATATGAGGGATAAGGAAATGGTCCCCGTAAGTATTTTTTAGCGTCAATGTAGACGAACTTTTTTGTCTTAAAAAGTCACCTTGTAGAAGGCAGACGTATCACTTTGCGTGGCAGTCTGAAAATAATTTAAATTTCAGTCGAAGACGCATACCTAATTGGTTAGTTCTTATTAAATGAGCGCCTGATAGATTGAATCAAATTCTTTCCCATATAGATCCTCATTCTAAAGGCCAAGGTATTCTAATCAGTACTATCACTGGCTGAATCATAATGGTACATTGACAATATTTTTAACAAATAAAACGTTGTGTTGTATTATTAATATCGTTATCGGTCTATAATTTTGATTCATATTTTTTCTTTATAGGAACCTCACACTTCACAGCGACTGAGGTAGATTATATTTACCTGTAAAGTTACATACCTTTCAACAAAACAAAAACTTCAACATTCCATTCTGACGAATAATGGCTCGAAATGCAAGTCATTCTTGAATAATGGCTCATGCTGTTGAACACGAAATACAAAGACAAATAATTTAATAATAAAATAAATAATTATACAAAAATGTTAGTAAACCTGACTACGAAAAAGAAGATTCAAAGTAAACGAACCAAACGAACGTACCTCGTCCTAATTATAAAGACGTGATAGGATGAAAATGCGACTTCGCTATTAGTGTATTAGTTTTAACTTTTCTTTTTAAGAAATTCGGTTTTAGTTGCGTCATTTTGGCATTTTCCTTCTAAAATTGAAAGTACAGGGTCAATTGACTTCATTTTTATTGCAAAGAGTTGAGAAAAACATTTAGAAAAAACAGTACCTTTTATTTTTTGGTGGAAATGTTTGGTTCCATTTTTTGTCCAATAATTGGCCAATTTGAATGACCATTTTAAATAAATTAATTGAAAAATTTGTTATCATACACAATATGCCATAAAATTAGACGAAAATGGTTACTAGGGGTTTTTGGGGTCGCTGATCACAAAGCTGAAGTCCAATTTGGGAAATTCAAAATGGCGGACCGGAAATCGGGCCATTTTCCATAAAAAATGGGAATGGGATATCTTGGCCATGAAAATCTGTACTCGGGGGTTTTCGAGGTCATTGATTACGGATTCGAGGCCTAATTTGGTACATTCAAAATGGCGAACGGGAAGTAGAGTCAATTTCTCAGGAAAATATCGTGTTTTTTCGTTTTTGGGCTGAAAGTGGGATCTCGGGGGTTTTCGTTATCGCCGATAACGAATCTGATGTCCAATTAGGAAAAATTCGAAATGGCGGACTGGAAGTAGTATATTTTTCAGGAAGAACTCAAGCCCAAGAAAGACAAAAATACAAGGGTTTCCTGAGGATCTGGCTCTACTTCCGGTGCGCCATTTTGATTTTTTTCTAATTAGACATCGGATTCGTTATCAGCGACCACGAAAACTCACGAGTTCCCATTTTCAGCCCAAAAACGAAAAAAACACCAGTTTTTCCTGAGAAGTTGACTCTACTTCCGGTCCGCCATTTTGAATTTGCCAAATTAGACCTCGGATTCGTAATCAGCGCCCTCGGAAACCCCCGAGTACAGATTTTCAAGGCCAAGATATCCATTCTCATTTTTTTCTGGAAAATGGCCCGATTTCCGGTCCGCCATTTAAAATTTCCCAAATGTCCCAAAAACTCCCGAGTAACCATTTTCGTCTAATTTTATGGCATATTGTGTATGATAACAAATTTTTCAATTAATTTAATTAAATTGGCCATTGATATTGTCCAATTATTGGACAAAAAATGAAACCAAACATTTTCGCCAAAAAATAAAAGGTATTGTTTTTCCCAAATGTCTTTTTAAACTCTTTGCAACAAAAATGAAGTCAATTGACCCTGTACTTTCAATTTTGGAGATTTTCAGGTTTTTCATGCTAAAATAATGCGATTATTTAAATTTGTTAGAAAAAGAGATATGGAGAAAAAAATGTAAATTAAACTCGTTCCTTTAAATTTGTGGGTGTGTCATGTCGTGTCATAATTGTCTTCTAATTTTTGAAAAGGTCGAACTACATTCTACTTTCAGGTGTCCTAGATTTTTTCGCAACCGAACGTACCTATCAGATAACTGCAGTTTTATATTGTCTTTCACAAGAAACAATAGAAAATTTTGAAATAGTCTATATTAGTTTTCTATTATATTCATCGGATATCGATTTGGTTCGCGTTCATCGATTGATGTTGATAAACATGCGTTACTTTTCGATACCTACACAGTTTGATGCCCACATCAATATAATTTCCATTTAGCATTTAGCCAACCGTTCTACATATATTTATTATAAGTGGGTATACCTACGTTTTACAAGAAGGCCGGGCAAATTCTCGATTTTACTTTCAACTTTTCCTACGCAACGATTGCTTTGATGAATGGAATATGGGACGGAGAAGTAAGTACGAAATAGTAAATTTTGAACGGGGACGCCGAGCATTGTGCAAGATTGACCACACGGTTTAATTTTTAAGAATAAATGAGCTTTAGTAGTGAGGAAGCATCCTTGAGCAAATATGTCGGTGAAGAACAATTGCTCTTGATGACAATAGTGTAGGTAACTAGTTTGTAAGTATCTATTTATTCGTGACAATTTTTTCATTGTATTATATTGATGTAATCGTTTCTGCTCAATTTAATAACAGTGGTACGAATGAAAGGCTGTAACGCACCATTTTATTACAATTTTTGTTCATATAAATCATGAGTCGAAAAACATATTGATATATTTCTCAAAGACAACCGTGCCACGAACAAAGCAGTGCTTATCAGTTCATCGTTACTTTTATAGATACATAATACACATGGGTATAGATTTCGTACTTCCGTATTGAACATTTCCTTCTCCCTAAATGTCGAATTAACTTCAACTGAATTTGTAACACGAGCAGGAAAGTAAAATAACACCCGATAAGTATCAGTGACCGTGCGAGGATGTTTCAATTAATTTCAATTGTTTTTCGGTTTGAGTAGGTACTCGACTTTATCTAACGTTGAAATCGATGCCAAATTAACCCTCCGTGCTCCCGGAAGTATCGTATATTCTATTGAATCATATGCCTGGTATAGTTTGGGCTGCTTACTTCCTAACGTTTTATTATTAGCCGAGTTCAATTAGGTTTTTACCCCGGAACCCCCGTCTATAGTGAATGGACTTTCATGAAACTTTTTGCATTGAGTTTCTCAGTGAGTACAAAACAGCTTACCCTTTAAAAATTATCGCTTTTTACTTGGAGGTGGTTCCCATCCCTTCTGGAGGGGTGAACAAAAAGTAAAATCAGTGGCGGTTTTACCACTGGGCACACTGGGCGAGTGCCCAGGGCGGCAAAATTTCAAGGGCGGCAGAATTTTTTCTTTTGAATATTGCTTTAGTCGTTTTTATGATTCCGCTAATGCGACAGTTCCATTAAAGCCAAAACAACGCATCGAGCAATATGGATGGCAGCCAGAAGCGGCTTTCTTTCATATCTAATTTATATTAGAAAATAAATACCCGCTACAAACTGTTCTGGAGAAAGAAGTTTCTCGACCTTGCGATGGGTAAAGAATTACTTACGGTCCACAAAGATGCAGGAAAAGCTAAATTCACTAGCAGTATTAAATATTGAAAATGAAATTTTAAAAACTATGAAAACAGGAGATATAATCAATGATTTTGCTGTAAAAAAATGAAGAAAAGTTCGTCTTTACCATGTATAATTTTTGTTTTAATTATTTTATTTTTAAAATTATTTTATCTCTTCTTTATTTTTTATAAATAGAAAAGTCATTTTATATACCACTTACCTCTAATGTGTAGTGTCTTTTGTTCGTTTAAAATAAGAAAATTTTTTTTAGTAATTATTACTTCCCTCGCATACCGAAGGGAAGTATTGTATTCGAGAAAAAATCACCCTCCGAGATTTTTTTTGGATTCTGACGTTTCAGATCACGTAGATTACGAAAATATAAGTTTTTCAATTCCGTTAGTCTGTCTGTCTGTTGATGCATGAACTAAAAAACTACTTGACGGTAGTTGGTAGTTGACCCTACTGTCAGCGAAGAAATGGTTAAACATTCACTGGAAAATATACAGGGTGGACCGTCTAAACGGAATAAATAGTGAAAAAAATTTTTTTTGCTCAAATTTAAAATTTTCAAGTTTCATGACATGCTAAACCTATTTCAGAAAAAAAAATTTGAAAATTTTTTTCACCAACATTTTCGAAAAATTTTTTACCACTAGAAAAGATAGGAAAAAATTTCTTTTTGCACAAATTTAAAATTTCCACGTTCCATGGCATTCGAAACATATTTCAGAAGAAAATAATTTTGAAAATTTTTTTACCAAAAAAAAATTACCACTAAAATAGATGGAAAACATTTTTTTTCTTCAAATCTAAAATTTCCACGTTCCATAGTTTTATAAATCTTTAAAAAAAATTATTATAAAAATTTCTTTTACCATTTTTGAAAAAATTATACTAATATAGAATCAAATTTTTTTTTCTTTGTTCAGATTTAACATTTCCACGTTTCCATGGCATTCTAAAACTATTCAAACAAATTTAAAAATGTTTTTGAAAAATTTATAAAAATTTTTGATAACATTTTTAATCTATCACTACTATAGAATAGACAAAAAATTTGTTTTGCCCAAATTTAAAATTTCCACGTTTCATGACATTCCAAACCCATTTCGGAAAAAAAATTTGCAACATTTTTTTACCATTTTGGAAAAAAATTTAACACTAGAATAGATGGAAAATTTTTTTTATTTGCTCAAATTTAAAATTTTCACCTTTCATGGCATTCTAAACTTATTTACAAAAAAAATTAATTTTTAAATTTGTAAACTTTTTTTACCACTACTATAGAATAGAAGGAAACTTTCCTTTTTGCACAAATTTTAAAATTTCTACGTTTCATGACATTCTATACCTACTTCAGAAGAAAAAAAAAATGAAAATTTTTTCACCAACATTTTTGAAGAATTTCAAAAAAAATTAAATTTTTTAACCACAACTATACTTCCACTCCATTATGTGAATGTGGGATTAAATATGTGACAGATGGCAATAATATTTAACATATGCACCTATTATACTTTTATTGAAAAATGTACAGGGCGGTCATCCCAAAAAATAATTCATTCAGTCATTGTGGACATTTGTAAAGGGATTTGCGCAAGTCTTCCATATTTGGCACCTGTTATTTAGTATTGAACTTTTGCTGTTGGATGAGAAAAATATAAATCTTTTGACCAAAATTTATCAGCTTTTCTTTGTAATAATAGCAATAACTATATTCCGATTAATATTCTTAATTCATTTCGTAATTAATGATTTTTTAGAGTGACCGCCATGCACAAATAACGAGGGAAGTTGTGTGTAAATACCTTTACCGATTTTTTTTTTTTTAACATTTTTGGGTAGCATATATATTGTTATATTTTTTAAGAGTAGGGGCGGCATATTAAAATAGTGCCGGGGGCGGCAAGCATGTTAAAACCGCCCCTGAGTAAAATAGTAACTACTTAATACGATATAGAATTATATTATAAGAGAAAAATATAGTGTACAATTTTTTATGTAAATTTATATATTCCAAGTTAATGACTTGAAGATTGTGATTTTAGCTTTAAAAAATTGGTACCTTGAGAATGTCTTTCGTAAGTAACTCATTTATTTAAAAAGTGGTTATGGTACAAAACATGACATTATGAAATTACAAGTATTTTAATTTTTGTTTATTTCTGTATGATGAATATTTCTTAAAATATGATAGTTTAATAATGGCGCTCGAACGTTTATTTGTCGAGATATAATGTTTAAATCTCAAATATGTCAGAAACAAACAGTATGATGTTAAAAATACATATAATAGAAATTAAAGGGCTTGAAGTACTATTTAATCTGATTTTTCTCCTATCCGTACAGCTTGAAAAACAACGACGTTATATGCAAAACAATGAACTTTCATTTTGTTTGAAGAAAAATTTAGGATTTTCCTGCTGCCATTGGCTGTATAATGGAAATTCAAAACACCTGTATTGGTTTTTATTAATATATAGTATTACTAACATGCTCTAAATTTTTTGACACTTTTAAAGCATTAAAAATATGGGTACTTTAAATTAAGAAAAAAATTACGATTTTTTTTGTAACTAACTCCAAAACAATTGCATTAAAGGAAAATATGGCAATATAGAAAAATAAAGGTTAATTTGTTTTTTAAAATATTTGTAGAATTAATAGTGTTGCGTGCTTTCCACCCTGTATGAATCCGTGGGTTCTAAAATAATGTCAACAAGAGATAAACACGAACACTTTATTTAATAATTTACTGATTACACAGTGACAATATTTCTAACCTCACTTTCGTTACCGAACGTCACTTTTATAGAACTTCTCTTTAATAAGCTTCTTCTCCTGCGCCGGTAATTGCGCCTTATATACTCTGAAATTGCCTCTAGATCCATCCAGAATCTTCTCCCACCACACCCTAGAAAACTATATCTTTCTACAAGTTTCCAGTCACTATTAGGCATAGGCGTATCAATCTCCATTTCCAAGGGGGGTGTAATGCATAACAATAGTTTCGAAAATATGACAGTACAAACGTGGGGCTTGAATTTTTAGTGGCAAAGAAAGCTCTCAAAATTAGAGCATGTTGGTAATAAAAACTGGTACAAATTTTTGGAATTTCTATTCTATGACCAATGACAGCAGGGAAATTCTAAATTTTTTATTTTAAAAAATCACAAAGCACTCATTGTCTTGCACATAACATCGTTATTTTTCAAGCTGTACGGATAGAAGAAAAATCATATCAAAGAGTACTTTCAAATGGTTATAACTTGGAAAATATAAATTTTCATGAAAAATTGTAACAGGGTTCAGAACTTGCAAAGCTAACAAAATTCCCTGAATTTTCCAGATTTTCCATAACAAAAAATATTAATTTCCATATATTTTTTAGTCAAGTAATTTTTATTTGACAAAATAATTCCTTGAATTGAACTGAATCAGTAAAAATTCTTAAGAACTCTGTGGTTTTCCATATCGAGACGCAGAATTCCCCGATTTCTTATACAATTTATAAAATTCCCTGATATTTCCAGGTTTTTTTAAAGATTTTTAAATTCCCTGAGTTCTCTAGGTTTTCCATACAAGACCGAACCCTGTGTGTAAACTCCTTTTTACTATTTTGCCCACCCCAAGATAAACGCGGCAATTTTTAAAGGGTAAACTTTTTTGTACTCAGTATTAGAAATTCAATGCACAAAAAATCGTGAAAATCCATTCATTATAACTGGGTTCCGCCATTTTTAAAAGCCTTTATTTAACTTGCAATGTTAGTTTGTTAGTTGGTTTGAGTCAAATCTTGCAAGCTAAATTTCGACTAGTTCTAATTAAGCTAGAGTTTTGAAATTTGGCACACGTGTATAAGTTCGGTGACAATGCAACATAGTATAACCATTATCGGTCTAAATCCAATATGCCGGACATCTCAAGATGGCGGATGCCCGCGTCATGGAATTTTACCGGAAGTGGCACCTAAGAAGAAGAGGCACCCAATTTTTTTTAATAACTAGAAGGCTTGTACTTTAACTTAAAAAAATAATAATTCATGTATTCGATAACTTAAGAAAGCGCAAAAAAAAACTTTCATTGAGGGTGTCTCAGAGTTGCGGCAAATTAAGCCTGGCACCCCACTACAATCTCATTGTATACCTCAAAACCTACATTTTGACGTAAGTTTTATTTATGTTGACACAAAAAAATCGGAAGTGACGTCAGAATTCCATGACGCGGGCAAAATTTGCTTATATGAAAAGTGGCTCCCTGTATGTCTGTAATAGTACTTACTCACTCACACATTTTCATGTGTCTTATTCATAGGAAATCTGTACAGCCGGCTTTCCACCTATAAACTATGACTATGAAGTATATGTCTTTATGATGGTCAAATAAATGTTGTAATGTTTGATATTTTATGTATTGATAATAGCTAAGTAAATAGCTATTATGAAATCTTAATAGCAATGGTAAATTGTAATAAGTCTTTATTTCTGTAAGTGGAATACAAAAAAACTGTATTCACAATATATGAAATGTTTCGGTGTGCTCAGCGAAGTTTAGCCAAAGGCTATTCTTACACTTGGCCGATTAGTAGGTACTTAAACAACAATTAAAACACGTTGATAGTCTGGTAATTGTACTAACCATTTCACACTAATGCGAAAAAGTAATTCAATTTTCGAACTAGCGTGAAAAAGTAGGTATATCATCATCATCCCACTAAAATGATACTCGAACCACTGTAGAAAAATCAATCTTCAATTAAGTACGGAAATATCAATAATCTCAAAACCCTAATGAATTTTCATGATTTTTGTTTTCCCGAGTTAAGGTTTTTATATTCCTACAGTTTGAAAAATAACGAAGTTATGTGCGAAACAATGAGAGCTTTGTAATTTTTTTTTGAAGAAAAAAAATTGGATTTTGCTTCTGCCATTGAGCATACAATTGCAATTTAAAGAATCTATATCAGTTCTTATTAATATAGAGTATTACTAACATACTGTTAAATTTTCAATTAAAATTCAACTTTTTTGTTTCAGGCATGCAGAAACATGGGAGGCACCCACATTTTGTCCACCATCTCAGTAATTTCAGTTGTGATATTCGACTTGGTTTTATCAGGTGAGTTGAACAGTAAATATACAAAAAAAAAACAACAGTATTGTTGCTCAAATTGGAAAACAGAGACAGATAATCTACCTAGCTGTAAGGTCAAATGCTCTAAAATGAAAAGTTAGATATTCGAGTTGTAAAAATATTTTCGTTTAAAAATAAGAAAACACGGAAAAAATGTGCTCATGAGGCTAGAATCACATAGGTTGGAAATTTAAAACTTCTTTCCACACCACCCTCATTTGAAGATAGAAAAGTAGGTACACTTTAATAATATAGTCTATTGATTAGTTTACCTTGAAATAATGAACTTAGTGGTAGTAATAACAATCTTTATTGGTTTCCCAAAAGACCTTTGACCTTAGTCTCAGTCCACTTACACAAACAAGAAAAATCTGGTAATTTGGCTACTGGTAAAATAACCACCAGATAAAGCCCCCGAAAATTTTTTACTTAATTCCCATATTAATGGTTGTTCAAACTGTTACAGTACGAGAGTCAGCGTAATACTGTTACTAAACTTTTTGTTTAAATTATTTATTTAATTGGTAATATAAGTACATATATCCAAAGTGGAATAAAATT
The DNA here is from genome assembly GCA_963583905.1 of Stenurella melanura. NCBI lineage: Eukaryota > Metazoa > Arthropoda > Insecta > Coleoptera > Cerambycidae > Stenurella > Stenurella melanura. Next base: position 145,127,592 of record OY757314.1, on the reverse strand, counting down.
ATATATTTGATGTTTTATAATTATTGTGGTGCTGCTAGAGATACAGGACAATTAGGAGGGCATCCTATCGAAGTATTGTAATAAAAAAATTCATTGTCTGAGATTTTCCAGATTGTTACATTTCAGACTATGTAGATTTCGAAAATTAAGGTCTTTTAGTTCCATCAGTTCTCTGTCCGTCGATCTCTCTGACTTTCTATATATATAAAACCATTTGACAGAGAGGAATAACAATTGGTAGATATTGTCTATAATTGTTTATTTATGGCATATTCAGGTTTTCTTACTTTTTGTTGGGTATTTTGCCACTGAAAAATATTTAAAAATTTTAATGACAAACCTCTGCGCCAAACGGATCAGACAGAGGTTGGCTCTTGAATACTTGACTGTTTGAAAAAGTCTCACACCTAGAAATATATAAACTAGAACAATGTTATAAACTAAAAAATGAAAATGAAAGCTATAGTCAATGTTTCGGAAGAGAATCTACTTCCGTTCTCAAAACTTTTTGCCTGTCAAACATGACATTTCTTTGTTTATGTATTTCCATAGTCACGTGAGACATTTAATTATATTTATCTTATTTTTACTTACTTCCTCTCTAAGGATGGCAACCAACTAGTACAAAAATCAATTGAATTATTTGAATAATTCTTTAAGTTTTCTTTTAGTTTCGCTGCTCACTTTTTCCAAAATCTTCGCCGAGTCCCTTTGAATCCTATGATTATTATCCCACGCGTGTTCACAAATTTTGAATTTTTCAAATTCTCCCCTTCTAGCGTAATTTCTATGTTCACCAGGCCTTACGTTGAAAGGTCTAGATGATTCACTTACATAATGTTTTCCGCACTCACTATAAATACAATTTCTTGAATTTTGAACAATATTTAGAGGTTTGGTTTTTGATAAAACCGATCTTAGCATGGAGCCCGTTTGAAAAAACGTTCGTGCAGAAAACCTATTTCCAATTTTTCGTAATTTATCCGATAAACTATGTATATATGGAATTACTGCCATTGACCTAAATACCTCAGGTTGTGATAGTGTATTCTCTCTACTACCAATGTTCAATAACTGACTATCAACAAAACTCTCAGGATATTGATTATTTAATAAGACAGTTTTTATAAATTGCTTTTCGTTCCTTAATATTACATCATTTGAAGAAATAATTTTGGCTCTGTCACACAAACACCAACAAAGTCACATTGCCATGCTCTTCTTAGATTTTGATTGGTTGGTAAACAGATTTTAAATTATTTTTAAATTTTCTGGAGCATTTCTACTTGCATTTGTGCATTCTGAAACTATACAATACTTAACATTCTTTCTCTTTGTACCCATATTGGAATCGAACAAAAGTACGTAATACAATACTCTGAAAACACCTAAAATTATAATAACTAAAAAGCATCGAATCGACGATCGCCGAGTCTATGTGTATAGTGACATAGCGCCTGGCCTCGCCCCATTTTCACGAGGTGGAGATTTGTAATGGTTTTTAAGATACTAAACGTGCAAATAAAATTCTGATTGTTTGCATATCCATTATTTTATACTTTCGATTTATGAAATAAAAAAATGCCGAACAAACCTGTCGTGCATATGTCAAATATCTGTTACATTTTTTCGTTAATTTTTTAGAGTGACCACTCTGTATATTTTTTTAAATAAAATTATAGCAGATTTCTCCTTTGAGAATTGTCAAGGAAGGAACCTGCTGTACTTTTTGTGGAAATTAATACAGGGTAGTCACCCAACAAAGTAATTAACTAACAAACGATCGCAGAAAAGAATTTTTGAAATGTGAATGATATTTTCTTTAATACGCATCTGTTTTTTTTTCTTTTTTTAGATATTGAATACATGGTGACCGTTCCAGAACCTATATCCCTACCATTTGGTTTTGAAACTCTTTTAGGATGCGAAATGAACATAGAACCAGACAGATTTCAATGGAAATTTTATCCTACCGATGAGCCATATAATCCCAATGCGGTTATTAATTTAAGTAATGCAACATTCCATCTTGTTTCCGAAGAAAAGTATACAAAACAGAGGAAAAAGTCTGCGTTAAGACTGCAAGTAAGTATACAGAGACAATTATTCGATTACACAATTACAGTAAATGGAACTGACATTCTTAGACGATAAATAATAAAGATATTAAGAGAATCTCTTAGGAAATCAACGACGTGTCTATTAAAATCTCATTCATACAGTAAAATCTTGTGAAATGGTGATCATTTTTGGGCGGCTTGGCAGATACTATAAAAATACTGTTTCTCCGATAGCGTGAACTTAGAGTCGTTACTAATTTTAAAAGCAGTGACTCGCACGCTTTTATTTAAAAGTTTAAGAATTCATGTATACACAAATTTTCCCACACGAACAAATATCTCTCTTATCTTTTAACTCCTTCTGACAATATGAAAAGATCTACTGACTAGATTGTTGTTATGAATATTAAACACTTACGGATTCTTCATCTATTGGTCTATTAGTACATTAGTAGCAATGCATATTCCCACAATTTTAAAGAAAAATGTTTAGGAAAAAAATATCTTATTTTTTTATGAATGAATACTTTTTTGGGTAGTATATTTTTAAATAGTAACTTTAACATGAATTTTCTCTATTTCAGGTAAACAGTACAAGTATCGCAGGGGACTACCAATGCCTTGCTTATTATGGTGCGTACGTGGTGGCCTCAGTACCGTGGCGACTGACCATCGCCATGCTCAATGAGTTCCCAAAGCAAGACAACACAGACGTCACAGTGTCTGTTGGCAACACCGTCTCGTGGAGGTGCCTCCCTCCAGAATCCAATCCAGAAGCTTACATAGATTACTACAAAAATGAGAAATATATCGCCTCTCCATTCCCAAAGACTCAGATTAAGTCGTTAATTCTTCGCAACGTGAGCGTCGAAGAATCGGGGACTTACAAGTGTAGTGCAACAAACATTATGAAAAATAATGTTAATTCCAACACTCGCTTTAATTTGAAGGTGATGAAGTATGCTCCGCCCAGGGCACCGTATTTCATCATGAAACCTATAGCCAGCTATACAGCTTTAAAGGGTAAGTAATGATGTTGAAAATAATACCATGATGGAATGTATCTTATAATGTCTCAACCACAAGTAAATTTAAAATGCATCCAGCTCAAATAATTCAGAGGAATATTTTTTTATATAAATTCAAGCTAAAAGTAAACATTATACTTTTCCGCAGTTTGTTGAAATTGGCATAATTACTATATTGACAGACAGACAGACAAACCTTTATTGATGCTAGGAAAACGTATACTTTCTTTACTAAGTCAAAATATATTGATAATTTTCATCATCTCCCGATGATGCCAGTTTAATTGGCAAAACCCTCGTCAGTATGCAGTGCAGTATTTTTGTTTTCGTAGAATCTTATCAAAGATCTTGATCTCAACACGATGAATGTTGTACATTTTTTTCTCTTAAGTTACTTCACAACTTTTATATTTACTGATCGGTTTAAAGAAAGAAAGATTTTTGCTCTAGCTCACACTAATTTGCTGTCCAAGTTTCTTCTTTTTATGTCATATTTACAAGAACCGTAAACAAGTTACGAATAGACAAACAAAATTTTTAAAATTGTTTAGATTCCGATGGATAACGCAATAATATGAAATTTTATTACTATTTTTCGAAAAGCAAAATTATATTTAGGCTATATTTTCATAAGTCTTACCAAATATTTTATTAATATTTGGTACAATTATTTTAAGTACAAAAAGTGTACATACTAAAAAATGAGCCTTGTAACGATGATGACATTCCATTGATTTTGAAACGGTGATTGTCACTTATCTTGACAGGTAACCTGCCAGCAATCGATTTTTTGTGATTCATTATTATCCATAAATTGATAAAAATAACTTACGGAGAATAAAGCTCCGCCTCTGCCCTCCTCCCATCTCTCTTTCCCCCCTTCCCTTTCCCCTCTCCCCATCTCACCACCGCTCTCTTTCTCTCCCTCCCCCTCTTTCTCCCTCCCCAATCAATGGATTTTTAACCATATTATTACATTGCACTCTGTATATGTATAGCAGAGTCAAATAAATATCCTTTTCTATCTGTTTATAAAACTTACATTAATGCAAGTTGGTAATTAGGTGGCTTGTATAGTAAGGTTTTTAACGGGTTCAAATTTAAAAGTGGTCGTCAGTCAATGTATTTCAGTGGTTATTAAAGGAAAATATTCTTCAGAGTTATTTGTGATGTAGACATTTAGTTACGACACTGTGTTATTACTGATTAATGATTAGAATCTATCAATAGCTCATAGATCTCATTTCTTTATGCAGGTGACACCGTTTTCTTAGATTGCTCAGCCATCGGTAATCCAGTTCCTAAAGTGGTTTGGTTTAAGAAAGATGGTCAGTTACCGTCCGATCGTATCGAGATGCTCAGCGGAGGTTTGAAAATTAAAAACATCACATCCTCAGACGATGGTGTGTATGTTTGTAATCACACGAACGTTCATGGAACTGTCTCGCATCGCATCACGTTAGTTTACAACGAGGAACCGAGCATCGACTGCCTCATGAACAACACGGACATTAAACAGGGGGAAAACCTAGATTTAGACTGCTTGATAACGGGTACTCCGGAACCATACGTCGCCTGGTTTCTTAACGGATTCTCTGTAAGCAACGACAGCGCAGTAGAAGCTATAGGAAACAAGGTGTACTTTAGGCCGGTGGAGAAGCGTCATGCGGGAAATCTTCAACTGTTTGCGAGAAACAAAGTCAAGACTGTGTATAGTAGTATAAGCATTAGAGTTATTCCTTTATCTTCGAGCGTGGATGTGGCCGTGACGCCAGTCCACACCCATCACAGGCATAGGGGAAAGATTAGTTCCACGAGGAAGCCCCCGAAGCACAGCAAGCCTCCAAAAATGATCCCGCCCAGTAAACCGGTAATTTCAAGACTGAATGATGAGTCGGTGGTGGTACGTTGGAATGTGCCAAACAATAATGGCTTGCCGATATTATTTTTCAAGGTCCAATATCGTGAACTAGGTCCGGCGAACTCGAACGACCTTCATAGTAGGAGCAAAGGTTCTCGATGGAAGACGACTAACGCGGATATAGCGCCTAATATAAAGGTGTACGACATTACTAATTTAAAACCGGACCATATCTATAAGTTTAGGATAGCAGCAGTTTACAGTAATAATGACAATAAACTTAGTCCGAATTCGGATAAGTTTCATTTAAGGAGGCTTGATTTTGATGATAAAAATCCCCTGCCTATACCGCTTATTACTCACTCGGAAACAGTTAATTCAACATCTGTGAAGATATATTGGGAGGTATGTATTTGTATTTTAATATATTTTCTGTTAGCTTTAGAAAATATAGAGTCATTGGAACAAAAATATTATTTTTACTTCCCTCGCATACCGAAGGGAAGTATTGTATTCGAGAAAAAATCACCCTCCGAGATTTTTTCGGATTCTGACGTTTCAGAACACGTAGATTCCGAAAATATAGGTTTTTCAATTCCGTCAGTCTGTCTGTCTGTCTGTCTGTCGGTCTGTCTGTCTGTCTGTCTGTCTGTCTGTCTGTCTGTCTGTCTGTCTGTCTGTCTGTTGGTGCATTTACTAAAAAACTACTTGACGGAGAGCAGTCAAATTTGGTAGGTAGTTGACGCTACTGTCAGCGAAGAACTGGTAGAATTTTCACTGAAAAATATACAGGGTGGACCGTCTAAACGGAATAAATAGTGAAAAAAATTTTTTTTTGCTCAAATTTAAAATTTCCACGTTTCATGACGCGCTAAACCTATTTCAGAAAAAAAAAAAATTTGAAAATTTTTTTCAAACATTTTTGAAAAAATTTTTACCAAGATGAAAAAAAATTTTTTTTACTCAAATTTAAAATTTCTACGTTTCATGACACGCTTAACCAATTTCAGAAAAAAAAAATTTTTGAAAATTTTTTTCAAACATTTTTGAAAAAATTTTTACCAAGATGAAAAAAATTTTTTTTTACTCAAATTTAAAATTTCTACGTTTCATGACACGCTTAACCAATTTCAGAAAAAAAAAATTTTTGAAAATTTTTTTCATTTTTGAAAAAATTTTTACCAAGATGAAAAAATTTTTTTTTGCTCAAATTTAAAATTTCTACGTTTCATGACACGCTTAACCTATTTCAGGAAAAAAAAATTTATTCACCAATATTTTTGAAGAAATTTTTACTACTAAAATGAAATAATTTTTTTTTCTTTCTTCAAATTTAAAATTTCCACGTTTCATGGCATTCTAAGCCCGATGCAAAAAAAAAAATTTTTTTTACCATTTTTGAAAATTTATTTACTAAAATAGATGGATTTTTTTTTGTTTCTTCAAATTTCAAATTTCCATGTTTCATAGCGTTCTAAATCTATTTAAAAGATAAATTAGAAATTTTTCTTACTATTTTTAAAAAATTTTACCACTAAGATAGATTTATTTTTTTTTTTGTTCAGATTTTAACTATCCACGTTTCCATGACATTCTAAAATTATTCAAACAAATTTAAAAATGTTTTTGAAGAATTTTTTTAAAAATTTGAAAACATTTTTAATCCATTTATGTATCACTACTATAGAACAGACGAAAAAATGTTTTTGCTCAAATTTAAAATTTCCACGTTTCATGATATTCCAAACCAATTTCGGAAAAAAAATTGCATCATTTCGTTACCAGTTTGGAAAAAAATTTAACACTAGAATGCTCAAATTTAAATGACATTCTAAACCTAGGTATTTCAGAAAAAAAATTTTGAAAATTTTTTCCACCAACATTTTTCAAAAAGTTTTTACCACTAAAATAGATCAAATTTTTTTTTATTTGCTCAAATTTAAAATTTTCACGTTTCATAGCATTCTAAACCTATTTTAAAAAATATATAATTTTTAATTTTTAAACTTTTTTTAGCATTACTATAGAATATAAGGAAACTTTCCTTTTTGCTCAAATTTAAAATTTCTACGTTTGACATTTTAAACCTATTTCAGAAGAAAAAAATTTGAAAATTATTTTACCAACATCTTTTGAAAAATTTAAAAAAAAATGAAATTTTTTAACCACCACTATACTTCCACTCCATTACGTGAATGTTGGATTGAAAATGTGACAGATGGCAATAATATCTGGCATATACACCTATTATACTTTTATTGTAAAATGTGCAGGGTGGTCATCCCAAGAAATAATTCAGTCATGGTGGACATTTGTAAAGGTATTTGCGCAAGCCTGCCATATGTGGCACCTGCTATTTAGTATTGAACTTTTGCTGTTGGATGAGCAATCTGTATATTTTTTTGACCAAAACTTATCAAGTTTTCTTTGTAATAATAGCAATAACTCTATTCCGATTATTATTCTCAATGTCATTTCGTAATTATTAATTTTTTAGAGTGACCGCCATGCACAAATAACGAGGGAAGTTCTGTGTAAATACCTTTACCGATTTTTTCTAGTATACATCAACACTATTTATTATTATGTCGGTGGCTTCTGGTTATATTTGACATAACAAAATAATTTCCTAGAAATGTTAAGAAAGAATCAAAATACGTTTTGTTAAACCTGTTGGGGGAGGATGTCTGCTATGGTGGATCACAGAAAAATACTATGCCCCAATTCCTTGGCCATCTGGAAGCCCTGATCTGACTATTGTGAATTTTCTCTTATGAGAAATCAAATATCAGTATTAATAATAATTTAGATAAGGAAAGAAAATTTTAGTCCATAAATATTTTTTTTACTACCATTTTTCAAAATATTCACAACTGAAAGCACTTTACTCTTTGTAGTTTCCCATTTTTTGCAAATGTTTAGCACCCTTTATATAAATTTTGGTAAATAGTTTTAATTTTTGATCTTTACATAATAAGCAGGCGTTGTTACATGTATAATATTTTTCAATGGTGTAAAAGATTACAATGGTTTGTCAGATGAGATAAAACAAGCTGGAAATTTACTTGCCTTCAAGAGGAAATTAAAGAATTACTTGGCAAATTAAATGCAAATGTGCAATTTATTTAGTTGTTAAATATCCCGACCAAAGTTATTGTTAGTTTATTAATGTTTTAGGATAAAAATAATGTTTACTATATGTTAATATCATTGTTTGTATTAGTTTCTTTGCTAAATAAAGTTTCTATATATATAATATTGTAGATATAAATATATATTATAAATAAATTAAACACAATAATTATTCTTTACTTGCAGTATTCTAAGTCGGAGAACGTGAGCGTAGATGGTTTCTATATTAGTTTCATGTCGGCTAGTACGGCTGGAGACTATATGAAAGCAACCGTGGATGGAGAAAACGTCAGGGAATATGTTATTACGCACCTTCAGCCAGACACAATTTATGATGTGAAACTGCAGAGTTTTAATTCGAAATTTGCCAGCGCCTTTAGTCCCATCATGAATGCGAGGACTGCCAGTATGTATTGTTTATTTATCATCCAGCACTAATATAGGAAATACATTTTTTTACAAGCATAATGAAAAGTGGGCGACGTTAAAACATTTTTAAGAGTGTAGAACATAAAGATATAATAATAAAATAACATTTGTTTCTTACGATCATATGCAAAAACTAGGCCGTTATAGGTAAACAATTTGCTGCTGCCAGTTTTGTCATGAAAACTGAAAAACGCCATGCCAGTTAACCGGTTAATAAAATATATAATAGCTTACTAAGTGTACATAGACAAGCTTTTAATAGAAATGATGATCTGACCAAGTAAATAACTTACATTTACGATTGTTTATACATTATTGTACATATAAAGGTTTTATATTTCAGCTAATCACACTGCTACCACGCCTGCTCCAACTCTCTCAATTCCGAATGGAGAGACGGCCAGCTTCAACAACTTGTATGTGATAGTAGCTGGAGTCGTTGTAGGATGTGCCTTGTTAATCTGTGGAACGGTGTTCTTGTTTATCTGCAGGAAATGGCGAAAAAATAAATCAGGTATATTATATGTTTCTAAAGTATTCCCGAGACCAGTTTACACAGCCACAGTATTGTGGTTAGAATCTGCCACTGTTTATGTAGACTCATTTTCCATTGCAAAATCTTGCTACTATAACATACTTACTTATATGTGGGTAAATATTTGAATACATTCGAAACTGAATGACGCTAGTAAAATTTTTAATCATACTTACACACAAATTGCAATCTTGTATATAAAACAAAATAACACAGAACCGAGAGAAATTAATACTTTAATTAAGATGTAATTAATTTCAATAAATAATGAATACTCCTATCCTTTGTCTGCACTTATGCGGACATACGCTGGGAAAAACAGCGGATGGTGGTGTGGCGGTCGACCTTGCACGGAACTTATAGCAATAATAAAGAATAAAGGACCCAGAATTGGGCCTTGAGGTACGTCCTCTGTGCCTACTTTTGCATTAGATTTAAATGTAGTCTTGATAGTACCTCTGTTAGTATAAATCAGAAATGGTAATTGCTAAGCTACTGTCCAAGAAAAAAAATATGTTTTAGAGAGAGGCTCTGAAAATGAACAGTTCCTATTATATTTTCTACAGATAATCGGGACAAAGCGACGGTAGAAGATCACCACATTCAAGCAGAAGGAAATGAATACGTCGAATACGGTCCAAAATCGATACCGAGGTCAAACGGTTGCGTACTGCCGAGCAATAGAATCACGATCACACCGAATCCTTTGGCGGATGCGGACAACAAGGTGAGGTACATATTTATTTTCTGATAATTTTGTTTCTCTGTTAACACAGCGAAATATTGATTGTTACAGAACTGTAAATGATACAGCTGTATTTAAAGACTTCAAATGAGTAGGTATTCAATTTTAAGTGTTATTGATAGCTAATGTGTAACATGCACTTTAAACGTTATAGACATTCAAATAGATGAAAACCGAAGTAACACCTCTGTTCTCTTTTTATAATCCATTTGAAAATGAAAGAGAGTAATAAAAACTTCCAAAAACTCCCTTATAAAGGGAAATCTGACAAAAACTTAGTCAGGATGCTTGTTAGTAATTTCTTTCCGTTATATATTATATTATATTGGAGATCTATACTTTTAGAGAAAGTTCGTTTGAAATATCCGTACTATCACATCTGTACTTACTTCAGTTCTGTTGGTCGATCTCTCTTGTGACCAGTTATCATCAGCAAATTCAAACATCATCATGGTCCAGTGGCGGCTCGTGATATTGTCTGCAGAGGAGGCTTGATATTCTAAAAGACAACTGATGTGCAATATGACTACAATGTGTACATTTCCCCACCACCCCTGAGGTATTACAACGGCGCGTTACATTTTTTTGCCGTGGGTTGTTCGCCAGGATACCGATTCACGGCTTGAGAGAGTAGAACTAATAAAAGAATAGAATGAAAAGGAAATACAAAATATGATGAGATGAAAAAATCATTCTCATGAAATTCTTGTTCCTACGACTCAAGTATTGGTATCCAAAGGAGTCCTACTATCCCACTTGTAATTAAATTATATAACTTTTAATAAAAATAAAAATAGTTTTGGTAAAAAAATTGAAGTGTTTTTCTACAAACAAAAAATTGTATTCATTATCACTGTCAGGCGTGTAAAATTATAAGTTTTAATAGAAATTAAAATAGTTTTGAGAAAGAAGTTATGTAAAAAAAATATAACCGCGGAACTCTATATTATGGAGAATTATAAAAAATATTTCCTAAAAAATAAATAACACATATAAATATTTTTTCTAAAATAACAACTACCTATATTAATCTCTGCTTTAAAGCCTGAATATTTTTATAAATGAGTGGTAACCTGCGATTTTTGGAACTAGCAAAATAGTTGATTATTTCATCATAAAATGAATCGCGTTTACTCAATTCTGACAAAAAACGTTTTTCTATTGAAATAAGCGATACATTTGAAAGGCGGTCTTGACTCATTTTGTTTCTAGTAAAAATGTTTTTATGCGTTTAAGTGTTGAAAATGATCATTCTACAGAAGCTTACCGGAATTGTCTCAAAAAATAGTGGCGTTATTCATAAAGTTCTCTAATTTTGGGTCATAAGTTTTTAAAAAATCTACCAGCTCTTTGAAATTTCCTTTATTGCACGATTCTCGTTTTTCGTCATGTCCTCGGAAAGAATTTTCTTGTGAAGATAACTATATAACGCCATCTATTAACCTCTTTAATATTTCCCTATTCTCACGGACCTTTTCGTTAACATTTTCTATTTCTCTCTTATGTGCAGAATCCAAGAAATTTACAATATTTTGTTTACCAAACATTTCGAATTTAATGCAAGATGAAATGGACGGCATTAAACAAAAAGGAGCCAACCCACAAAATTTTAAAAATTGGTTTCTTAATTTATTTAAACGTAGAATATCGTAATGTGTATTCAGCTGAAAAAGTCCAACTCATTTTCCTTATAAGAATTTAATGGTGTAGTTTCAATATTGTAATTAAGATGCAAAACCTTTCTTTGCAAGCTTGTTTCTTGATTTTAGCTGAGGATGTTGGTTCCTTTCTGTTTAATGCTGTCCAAATGTGCTCCTGGGATTTTTCGTGCCTTTCTAAACCTCGCTACAAATTTTGCAAATTATTAAACCCGGCCCTGCCCCAAATTGAGGATTGATCATTAGTAAATAATAAACATCTCCAACAATATAATTTTTTCGTCATAAATAAGAGTAGTAAATCCATTTAATAACAAATAATCCACCACGTCTGGACAACAAGACATGTTGTTGGGAATATTTTCACCTAGAGCACTTATTTCTAGCCCGCCTATCAAATGTTTTATGTATTTATACGTCAAGTTGTTCTTAACTGGTTAAACGCAACTGTCAGACGTCAGTTCGTTTTCTTTGTGAATCACCTGACTCTTGAATAACCTGTGCACATGCGCTATAAAAACTAAGATCTGAGGCTAGCCTCATACTTGGCTATTCCAAGTGTTGCTATTTTACACAGCGCAAAGAAATTCAAGGTCATTCATGTTATAAGTAAATGCGGTAAAGTTGGAAGCTATTTCGTATTAGCCTCCAGCGAACCGTAGTGTTCATTCAGTAAAAGACCGGCCGACCGGGAAATATGCATACAAAGACTATCCGGACTGTAACGTTATAGGTATGTTTGTGGAAAGGAAATGCAAAAATGTTATATATAAACTGAAAATTAATTAATGAATAATAAACAATAAAAAATATTGAAAATTGAGATATACCTAATAGAAATTTCTTAAGATATTACTTTTGAAGATATGGTGGTTCTTCCAAGGGGAGGCTCAGCCTCCCCTGACGAGCCGCCACTGTCATGGTCAAATTTAGGGGAATTTTCGAAGTTTCATGAAATTATTATTAATATTATTATGGAAATATTTAGATAAATTAAACAACAGGCGTTTATTTCATATAAAAATAGATTTATTTGGAAAGTTCTTAGTGCACAAAGCAGGTACCGAGAAAATGGATGTGTCTCTTATATAAGGACTATTAGTGCAATAAAAAAAAGACCAGAAAAATGATGAGGTATGTATAGTTTTGTAACAACAAAATTATGATGTCATACCTTCTGGGGTATCACCAGAGTATTTATATATGAGTTTTGGACTTCTAAAGCCTATTGCGGTTTTTTATAAACAATTTTGTTATTTGGACAACGTTTTCTTAGGTAATAAGGTAAATATCTCCGGTTCTACAGGTTCGATTGGGACAAACAAAAAACCAAAATCTTTGTAATTAAAATTCCAACAAATTTGCGTTGGTTTTGGTTCATTTGAGTATGTACATATCATACAAAATTGAATAAACTGTCTAAAAACTTAAATATCTCGAGTTCAGATAGACGAAAATTAACTTTTTTTTTAAAGTTCTCTCAATTCTCTTTCTTTTCTGATAAAAATGTTTCCAAAATGGCCGAAAAAATCCATATGTTCTCATCTGGTTTATAAATAAATGCCCAAAAGAGTAGCCAAAATGACTTTTAAACACATTTTTCTTTAATGTCATCGGAAGGCTGGCATCGAGATTTACATTTTGAAAAAGAAAGATTCATTTTGGACTTAATGGTACAAAATGACGGGCAATTCAAATTTCGGGTAACAAATTCATTTGTGCCCACAAGATATTTGGGCACCAAAATTTCAGGGTGTCTTGCTTTCAACTAAAGGTGTATTTTTTTAATGTTTGAAGCTTATCGGAATTCAATTATGTATGATATGTATGTACACAAATGACCCAAAACCAGTGCAGATTTGTTGAAATTTTAATTGCGAAGATTTTGGTTTTTGTCTGTCCCGATCGAACCTCTAGAACCGGAGATATTCACCTTTGTATCTAAAAAAAGAACGTCCAAAAAACAAAATTGTTTATAATAAAAAAAAATGTGATAGGCTTTAAAAGTCCAATACTCAGATATATACTCCTGTTGATACCACAGAAGGTATGACATAATTTTGCTGTTACAAAACGATACACATCAATGTTCTTTTTTTACTCCACTATATTTTATTTATGGAACTATGTTTATTTTGTGAAAATAGTGGCTTTTTGGTGCCACGTTTGACACCATTATCGAATGCAGTACTAATTTATGATGGTAATGTGTTATTTCAAATTAACAAAAGGCCAAAAATGTATGTTTAATCAATTAATTTTTGTACATTAACTCCAATATTGGCACAAAAGTTGACAAATCACATTTTAAATTAGTGAATTATTTAATGAGTGAATTGATGAATAGAACACAGTATCTATAAAATCATGTGAAATGTGTTCCCTTAAACTTGCATAATTTCAGTAGTGAATTGAATTCCGAATTCTGTGGAGTAGAATTAATAGAAAGTAAAATAATAATAGTCACTTTATACAGATCTTGTTCAGGAAATTTTAACGTATTTTTAAGTAATTTGGAAAATTTACTATTGAATTTGTTTACCCGGGGTTCCAAAATTGTACTTGTGGGTGACTTCAACGTAAATTTTCATGACGTAACTTCGAAGTTGACTGACTTAGTGTCACTAGTTGATTCATTCGGACTTAATATAGTCATTACGGATTATACAAGAATTACTACCCAATCATCTACTTGTATAGACAATATTCTCACAAATTTAAATGACGAGGATTATGCTGGCGGCGTTATTGAACCATGCCTATCTGATCATTTAGGCCAATACATTTCTATGAAAGCTATGGGTGACTTACCTAGGGACGTATTAAGAAGACGCATTACACAAAATGGCATTGGAAAATTGCGAGCTTCTCTCTGTGACCTTGACTGGAATATTTTTGCTAATAACAATAACAGCGTTGACTTTTTATCTAATTATCTTGTAAATAATTATAAATATCTAGTCAGTCTGCATTTTCCCCTTAAAAAATGTTTATATAATAATAAACCGCCGATAATATGGTTTAATGAATCTTTACGTAAAATGCGCGATACTTTGTCTAGTATTAAACATGTGTGTAACGTAACTAGAAATCCTGTTGATTTTAAAGTTTATAACAATTTACATAAAGAATATAAGATTGCAATCAAGGAAACAAAAAGAGCCGCGTATGGCCAATACATAGTAAATTCCGATAATAAAGCCAAAGACGCTTGGAGAGTGATAAATTATGAACGTAATGAAAAACATATATCTAAAATTGATCCAAATCTATCGGAGAATGATTTTAACACTTACTTTAGTACTGTAGCTGAGAATATTGTTACCTCGTTACCAAATAGTGATATCGATTTAGCGGATATATTACAAAAAATACCTGTAACAGCAAAATCTTTTTTTCTAGGGCCTGTTTCTACTTATGATGTTCTTGAGGCGGTAAATACATTAAAAAATTCTCCTTGTACTGATGTCTATGATTTAAATAGTAAAATAATCAAAGAAACCATTGATATAATTCTGGGTCCACTTACAATATTAATAAATAGGTGCTTTAGTGAAGGAGTTTTTCCGGATTCATTTAAAATTACGAAAGTCATTCCCCTTTTTAAAAAGGGAGATATGGGATTATTAGATAACTACCGCCCTATCTCAATTATACCTGTATTTGGTAAATTAATAGAAATTCTCTTAAAGTGGTCGCTGACAAGATTTCTTGATCAAAATACCATAATTTCTAATTCGCAATT
Source organism: Stenurella melanura (assembly GCA_963583905.1). Lineage (NCBI taxonomy): Eukaryota > Metazoa > Arthropoda > Insecta > Coleoptera > Cerambycidae > Stenurella > Stenurella melanura. Next base: position 145,112,399 of record OY757314.1, on the reverse strand, counting down.
TGGGTTTCGGCCTAAATTTTCAACCATACAAGCTGTGCAGCAGGTGGTGGGTAATATTGTTGAGGGTCTGGAGGAAGGAAAACATACTGGACTTGCTTTATGTGACCTCTCCAAGGCCTTTGATTGTGTATCTCATGACCTGTTGCTAATAAAGTTAACGTATTATGGTATAAGAGGTGTACCTCTCTCACTATTTAAATCGTACCTAAACAATAGACAACAATGTGTTAGTATCAATAATATGAATTCTGCTCTTACCAATATCAAAAGTGGCGTTCCCCAGGGATCGGTCTTGGGACCGTTGTTGTTCATATTATTTATAAACGATATAGATCACTTTCTTCGCCCTGATAAGTGTGTCCTTTTTGCAGACGATACAACTCTAATTGCCTCCGACGCAAATTATTTGAGTTTACTGAGTAGTCTAGGTCAAATTGAAACAAAGGCTAATCAATGGTTCATTACAAACAAACTTAAACTTAACAGTGATAAATCACAAACACTTGTTATATCATCAAACTATAGAATCAGTAAGGGTGAGAGTGTAAAGCTACTGGGAGTTGTATTAGATGATAGATTGAGTTGGTTGGGTCATGTTGAATTTTTGTTGAAGTCACTTTCGAGTACAATTTACTTATTACGCCAGTTGAGGCTAATTATAGGAAGCAACACATTGCTCTCAGTATATTTTGCCCTTTTTCATTCCCGAATTACTTATGGTGTGATTTTATGGGGAAATTCAATGCACGCCATAAAAATTTTTCGGCTTCAAAAAAAAGCTGTCAGAGTGCTGGCTGGAATTAATGATAATAGAGTACATTGTAAGCCACTGTTCGTGAAGTTTGGTATAATGACGTTACCATCTTTATTTATATATTATTCTTTAATTGAAATACACATAAATATCAGTACTTTCAACACGCACTCTGACATTCATAATTACAGTACTAGATCCGTAAATCTATTGAGAACTCCCCGTTTTAGACTGAAAAAATCTGAGAATAACTCTTTAAATTTAAACATGTACAATGTCTTGCCAAATAGTATAAAATCATTAAATACAAACTCTTTTAAAAAGGCCCTGAAAGCAATTTTAATTAAACAATGCTACTATTCTGTAGATGACTTTATGACAAACTCAGTTCAGACTGAAATAAATTAATGACAGATATTTAATACATTAATGTTGATATGAAGCAGACACACGAGGTGTTTAAATAATTTTGATTTCAATGTAGTATTAGATATTATAGTTTTTGTTTGTTTTTTTTATTCTACTTTGTCATGACAAAACATATTTATTTGTTTTTTATATATTTATGTGATCTTTCTATTTAGGCTTATGTGATACTTTATATTTATATATGTTTTTTTCTTCTTTTTTTATAGTTACCCCTTTACAGTAACTTAATTTCATATTTAATTTAATATTTGTTTTTCTGACTTGCTACAAATGTACTCTTGTGTATGTAAAGTAGTTAAATATATTATCTATCTATCTATCTATCTATAATAATAAAATATACAAAATACAATGTATAGTGTTGTATAAATACGTAAAATACTAAATTGTTTTAAAATTCTTCCTGTGAATATTCTGACAAACTATCTGTGAATGGCGAACTATCTACATTAATAATGATATAGGTCCTGTAAAGATGTCGATACAATTGTCGAGTTCCCACATTTTAACCTCTTCTTTTAGTACATAATTTACGTACATAACTTTGACAAATTACCAAGAGCAAAACTAAGAACTTGAAATAATTAAATCAATTCATTTAATAATAAATTTTTTACGATAATTTCTGTAACTGAGAAGTGGAATATTACCATGTCCCTGGTTAATCTTTCTCTGAGTGATTTATTACTCTGATTTTTTTTTTCGAGAGTGAAGTTTTTTATGGTGTGATTTAAAGAAGTCAGAGGTGTTAGTTATTGTTTTCTTTTTTTAATTTCTTGAAATAAAGAATTTTTCTATTATATTTTTTAACTTACAAGCTGTGCCCATTGTATTTTTGTGGAGTAAAACTAAGAGTCCGAATCACTTAAAAACGAATTGTCTTTGAAGGGCAGTTTTTTTGGTGGAACTTCTAAAAATTATGAAAATTGTAGCAAATAGTTTTGTAATTAAGTCCCAAAAGATATTGGTTTAAACAAAATAACTTTGCTGTTTTTTCTTTAAATAAATTTAAATATTATACGGCGAATATCGCAAAAAAATGGGATGGTCATTATGAAAATTACCTTGTCCTATCCTAAAGTAATTGTTTATTTTTTTAAGTTGCAAAAAAATAGAAACAATTAAAATTTTAAACACTTTTAAACAGTTAACTTGAAGAGCAATATGTGTATTTTAAAGAAACTTTAGGAAAATATACTTTAGTAGTAGAGTTAAATCATCAAGCTAAATTTCAAGTCAAAATTCAAATAATAAATAATAAAAAAAATAATTTTTTTATGTTGAAGCTTTGATAGCTAAATTAATATGACTGTTTTGCTGAATAAATATGCCTTGTTTAATTATAAATAAGGAGACGAATGACATTATTCTCTATTATTTATAGCAGGATTTTTTTATATTTATTATAATACGATTAGACTTGATAAACTAGTAATTACTGAATTATCCTCAATTCTTGTCACTTTTGTATTGCACCTTTCACCTAGTATATTTATCTCATTATTTGATTCATAGCAAGTATTTGGGTCTGTTTTTATTCACTTTCGTTCCATTTTTAATTCATAGCTTACGAAAAGAATCTTCTAAGTAAAGCATAGGCTTTCATTAGCGTTTTTCTTGCTTTGCGATATAGAAGCTGCTATTATGCATGGACTTTCTATCTTGAAGCGAAATAGTTATCTAGTGCAAGCACATATGGGAATGGGCAAAGCAAACGAATAGTCACTGTCACTGTGCCAGTAGACTTTTTTGAAAGAATGCTTATAGGTGTTTAGCGATTTAAGCACATGATTCAATTAGATTTACGTTTTTTGGTCACCACTTTTTATAGTACAACATCACCAACATTTATTTAAAATGTCGATCTGTCTTTACTTAAATGTAATCAATATAAACTTCATTTTGAGTATTCGATAAAATGGTTTTGAATAAAATGCAAAAAAAGAGAGTAAAAATGCATTTGACTGTTTGGTTTACTTTAAATGTTAAACGCAGCCATGTACTAGTTTTCAGGCCTTTCAAAGTCGAACTTAGTTAAACAAGATGTGTCCTCCATGATTACTCAAATTTTTACGTTTTTAAACGCAGTTTTTGAAATAGAACACCCTGTGTATTTTTACTTCAAACATTTCAACAACCAATTACTTACACACACAGTTTTTCAATTTGGGTTTTTCATAAACCGTCACAAGAAGTGGTCATTGTGAGGTATGAGTCTGTATAGGTAATAATTGTTGACATTTTAAGTAAAACATACAGTGTGTTCCATTTGAAAATTGAGTTATGATAGTTAAAAAATGTAAAATTTTGATTAGTCATTAAGAACACCCTGTAGAAGTATCTTCGGCTTTGATAGGCCTGGAAATTAATACGTGGCATTGACTAACATTCAAAATGAAACAAACTTTCAAATTTTTAACAATATGTTATTTGTAGATTTTATTCTTAACCGCTGCCAATGTATTTTTTATCAGAAAAAATGAAATAACTTGGCAGTGCCGCAGTGTGAGTTCAAAAATGGTATATGCCTGGAGTCAAAAATTATTTAAAAAATGTTGAATGTTTCATTAAAAAAAGTATTTAAAAAAGCAGGTACTTGCTTGCCACCACTATGAGAAACACTCTGTAGATTTAAAAATAATTTTAATATATGCTGCTATTGATGTACAATTCTGATCTAAGGAATTTTTCCAAATTGCAAATGGTTGAGGAGTAATTGAAGGTCCATTTATTAACGACTCATCCTGCATATATAAAATTTCACTGAAAACTACACTAAAATGTTGGTGACATCAATAGAGAAATGTAAATGACACCCATATGCGTGTAAAATCGCTATACCCCTTGAGGCATATTTTCAAAAATAAATCAACCTGCAGAACTACAGTATCTAATCGTTAGTTTCGCCCAACCCTGTATACTCGATTGCTTTTAAAACTAACTACTAATATAGCCCATTTTGTGTATTGCTTGTTGTTTTAATTTATTTTACTCACAACTAAACCTAGGTTAATTTCATCTTATTTCCAGAAATTTCTAGCTCGGTTGTTTTCCAGAATCAGAACACGATTGAGATGTCACGTTTGACAGCGCAGAATAACAACTGTGCGTCCGCCCAACAAGAATCCTCCTCCGGTTCGACCAGCGCCCAAGAATCTCCTTCCGACTCGAAGAAAGAAAAAAACAAACAAAAGAACAAAAATAAAAGCAAACACAGCGGACATTCCTCAGAAAATGTTTCGTCTGGGGAAAATTACGTGTAGTGCATTGATTAGTGTTGACATTTTGAAAATTTTAAATTTAGTTCATGGGTTTCGATACTCTGGTGATATTTTATTTTCCAAGACTGATTATGGAGGACGAGCGAGGATAGAAGAACGCTTCTGAACTGAAACAATTATTTATCGTCCTTAACTGTCCTATATCATAGATTAACAACAGATCGTGGACGGTGGCCATTAGCGAATATTTACAAATACCACAGGAATGTGATTTTCTGCCTAATTTTTATATTTAAAACTGTGTTGTCTATTCACAGACGATTTATACTTAATTTATCGTATACTGTGCTGTGCATACTTGGCCACATTAAAACGACTTATAAGCTCAGAGTGAGTCTGATAAGGAGTAGCGTAAATAAAACTCCATAAACACAACGCAAGGGACTTAAACTAAAACAGCTTGTTAAACTATGCGAATAATGTAATTCCATTCTTTATTTCATACATAAGATTATAAGAAGCGGTAAAATTTTGATATTTGGTAATTTTCTATCAACTATATGGTCTTTATTTTGAAATATTTTGGTATGTAGTATTATTGTTGATTAGAATTTTCATTTAATATTATAAAATTCTTTTCGCAAGCGTGGGGTTGTCTAATAATGTGAAGAGTGTGTATTGATTGTTTATTACCTGATTAAGTCCCAAACGCTTTAGCATGAATATGGTATGGGCTAGCGTCATGAAACGCAATAGGCTGTTTGAGATGATCTAGATACTCACAATATCCTGGGAATGCTCCCAGATGTGATGCCTACCATTATCGATCATGTGCTGCTCGCAAATTGGGGACCAAAAAGAAACTAAAAAGAATTTCGCATGTCACTTAAATGTTTTATTACAAGTTGTGCATATCCGTTCCTTGGAAAGGGCTGGAATATTTGTAGCAAAGCTGTCTCTGATAAAATCGTTTCCACAAATACCAAAACACTCGAACACAACACTTGTATACCAACACTTAATACGCGTTTCGCCAACCACATTGGCATCATCAGAAGATGACCAAAACTAAAATGTAATTAAGCCTGCCTATATTTATACAAAAATTTTGTCATGGTTGAATGGTTTAACTAATCCTGTTGTTACTACCTAAAACTCTTATTATGATTTAACAAACCTATAATCCAATATAGCGGACTATTTGGAATCAGTCCTTTGCCACTATTTGTATTACTTTTACATTTTTCAATTTCTGAGCTTTCAAAAGCACTGCGTCTACTGATCCACCTATCGGAAAGAATTTGATTGAGATAGGCTCTTACTTCCGATGCAAAATGTGGTGTAGCTCCGTCCTGCTGATACCAAATATTTCTAGCAATTTCATTATAGGTTTGTCATCATCTGGGAAAAGTATTCTTAACTCTGGACCTAAGAAATTTTGCAAGAGATTCAAGTAACGTGCGCCAGTTACTGTGCTATCAAAGAAATATGGTCCAATAGTTTGAGAATGGATAATTCCAGCCTTTCAAGGACAGAATTAAAAACCCTTTCAAATAAGCACCCTCATTCCATTTAGAAATTTTAAAAGGGTAGCAGTCACTCCAAGGGGGTTGAAGGGGAAGGTATAAAATTATGCTCAAAAAATTTCATTTTAGAATTAATAATTGACGTGTTTTAGGATTTTACTCATAAATTGTAAATTATGTAGATAATGAATATCCCTTACTTATGGACCTCATTCTATGTGTATAATAAATTAAATTACAACAAACTTTTTATCTTGCTGTAATAGTATTTGTTTTATATGAAAAACATTTTTTTTTTAAATTTGCGTATATACAAAAAAAAATTTCTTAATTCAAAACAATCGTTTTTAATATGTAAACATGTCAACTGTTCCATATTTTTGGGTGGCGTTTCGTTCGTCCAGCACTCTTCAAATTATAATCCTGTCAACTAATTTCGTAAGTTAGATTCAATTACTTCCACATCCACGTAGTGGATTGAAAGTATAGTAATCGTCAGAAAAATTTCAAAAATTTTTTTCTGTTCAAATAGGCTTAGAAAGTCAGAAAACATCGAGATTTTAAATTTTGGTGAAAAAAAATTCTGTCGGTCTGTTGGTCGGTCTGTCTGCAACTTTTTGGTGCGCATGTTTTTTCAGAAACGGTTTAAGATATACACATGTATCATGACGGGATCTGAAACTAATTATATTTTATGCTAATTCCGGTGAAGGGTTGTTGGTTAAATAGGGGTAAATTGGGGAAAATAACTAAAGCAAGCTAGTAAAAGTACAGAAATTTGGAATTTGGTATATACTAGAAACCAAGGTCTCGTATTTTTAATAGCGTAGCTGTGTAGATGTATAAATTAATCTCAATTAGGTTATTAAAATGCCGTGTTTATACAACTGCAGAAAAAGTGCAAATTGTCAAGTGGTACTTCGGAGGCCATTCCACTGATAACACAATAAATTTATTTACTGTGGCATATCATGACAGACCAATCCCCTCAGCTAGCATAATTTCATTCATTATTAAAAAATTTGAGAATTTCGGGTGTGTCATGAATTATTGTAAAAAATGCTGTCAACCCGAACCCCGTCATCAACAAATGAGCGAAGAACGTGAAATTCACGAAACTAATGTCTGTGCACTTGTTGAAACTAGTGAACCTTGTTCTAGCAGACAAATTGCTGATGAAGTTGACATGAAGGAAATAACTGTAAGAAATATTTTGAAAAGAAATGGGTACAGTTGTTTTAAAGTTCAAACAATGCAAGAAATATTTCCCGAGGACAATTTCAAACAGATGGAATTTTGTGAAATCATGATAAATAGAGTGAATTAGAATGAAAATTTCTTGAAGAATATATTGTTTACAGATGAATCATCCTTTTCATTACATAGGAAACACAATCCATCCGTAGTACGATATTGGTCTCGGAAAAATAAACATTTGAGTGTTGCTGTGCGAACTCAGTATCCTCAAAAGTTGAACATTTGGACGGGAATTTTAGACAATCAGTCATTATAGGCCCACTGCTAATCGATGGCAATTTAAATGGCAATAAATATTTAGAGCTTTTACAAAACCAAATAATTCCTGCAGTGTTCAAAATCTTCCTGTCACCTTTGACGACATTTGGTTTCAACAAGACGGCTGCCCAAGTCACAATACCTTAACTGTTATTAATTTTCTGGAAAGAACATTTCCCAATTGTTTAATAGCTACAAGGGGGAATGATAAAATGGCCCCCAAGGTCACCTGATCTAGCACCGGATGATTTCTTTCTGTGGGGCTTTTTAAAGGAAACCGCGTACAGACCTGCGTTTGAACGAGCCAATAATTTAGTTGAATTATGGGAAAAACTTATCCAACTTTCTGCAAGCATTACTCCAAATCAAATCAATGATATGAGAGGTTCATTGTATAATCGGTTTGGCTATTGTTTGGCACAAGAAGGTGGTTTGTTTGAATCCTTACTTCATTAATTTATTGTTTGATAATTATTAGTTGATTTTAGTTTCTGAGGGTTATTTAATTTAATTTTAATATTCTATTTTTGTAATTTAATAAGAATAATTAATTTTTCGATAATTATTAGTTGATTTTAGTTTCCGAGTTATTTGATTTTATTTTAATGTTCTATTTTCATTTCGATTTTAATAAGAATTATTATTTTATTCCCATAGCATTTACGGCTAAAAAAGAAACTGCAGAAATGCTTTCAATAGAAGAAATTATGTGTCAAAAATGTGACACATAACTTTTGCGCTTTTGACGAAGAGATATTTTCTCGTTTCGTATAGAAATTATTACCTAAGTCCGCATTCATCCTTAGTTCATGCTGTACTAAATTCAATTCATTGTGTGTCTCTGCTTTTACGATTTATGGAACTAGCGGGGCGTGGTCAATTACATCGTTATTCCTGTACCCTAAACTGCATTTTCCGAATCTATAATATAGTCAGTATGTATTCCATTAAAGAGATTTGAATGTGGAAGTAGTGATTACGTAGGCAGCAGTTTTTTATCCTTAGTGTAATAATTGATGCAATTTATTTCCTAATCTATGAACAACTGCCATATCTAATTTTTTTTAAATCCTGCTTAAACCACGAGTAAATCTTGTTTCATAGGAAATTGATACAAATATTGCATTCTGGAAACTACATCTTGGGGGCACCTGTCTGTCTCGAAATTGAACTCTAGTAGAAACGTCTTTCTTCATTCGTCCATTTCCTACCTAAGAGGATAACAGAATTATGACCTAAGGCCTTTGACGTACAAACTGGGCTATATACACCCACACCTACGCCCTCTTCTGCGCAGCTAGGTAAATAAAAGTCCATGAGGGGTATACGTTACGATTATTTCCTGAATTAATATTAACTAAAAGCCAATTATGTCCACAACTATCTATTTTTGTTAGCTACCAAGCAGCTAATAAATGCAAGTCTTAAAGTGGAGTACTTTTTATTTAATTTTAAATGTGTCAAAGATTTATCATTTAAAAATCAATTTTGAAAGTTACTGATGATAAAAAAAGTACTTAATCGTGTGCCTACACCCATTATTTCACTAAATCAAAAGTCTCCACTTCTGTATTTTTCATTAAAATCGAAAATGGAGCTAAAAAATTCCTAAATAATTTATTTATACAAACAATGGAAAATATGGAAATGACGGCTTCTGATTGAATCGATTTTTGATCAGGGTAATAATCTTTAATTATTTGTACATAAAAGACCATTGTAAATATTAAAATTGTGTAACAAGATCTTGACCTTAAGAATGTCCTGAAAAAATGATTAATTTTCATTTAGATAATTTATTGTTTGTACTTATACATTTATTTATAACTTCGAAGACTAAACACTTTGCCATTAGATATAGTTTTATTTATTAAATATACAGTATTAACTTTTTTTTTCCCGATGCTAGGCAGCTATTGTAATCTTTACACATTACATAGATTTTATAATTTTTGTTTTTTTTTTTTTAATTTTGAATTTGTAACAATCATGTCTTGTATATAATGAATTGTAGATAAAATTTGTACTTACAAAATATTATTTTTTATGTAATAAATAGCATTTTACAGCTTTGTTATAGCACGATATAAGAGAAAAATAAACGAATATTTTTTATGTTATAATGAAAGGTTGTTTAATTTCTCAGTATGATTAATTTTTACAAAAAATGTAAATAATGCTTTTTTGTAGGTAATAAAAATTTCTTTATTGTTTTTTTGTTTATTTACAATAAAAATCGCCTGAGATGTTTTTTTAATAGACGCATGATATTCTTGACTTACTACTTTATAGTATTAGTAAAAAAATCGCTGTTTTATGGAAAACTTTCCACAGTTATGAGACCTATAAAAAGTGAAGCAATTGAGTTGTCTAGACATGATTTTCACCCTCCGCAGTTCTAAAAAGGGTGGTTTTTGAAAAATATATGACTTTTAGCGCCTTTTCGCCTTTTTCTCGATTTTCGTAAAATAGATGTTTCTAATTTTTTTGACGAATAAACGTATTTTTGGTAATCCCATTAAATGCAATACCCCGCTGTTTGTTTTTTTTTTTTGGCCTATTTTATTCGAGTAATGTTAAATATTATGAAATAATCGAAAATTCGTGCAATATTTAACTTCAAGCTTATGTAAGAAATGTTTAAAATATGAAAAAAAATATTTGAATACACGTAATGATAATAATAATAATATTTATTAATTTCAAAAAATGTACAAATACAGTTAAGAAACATTCGGTAGAAATACAAAGAAAATATCACAAATAACATTGTAAAAACATATACACACAAAAGACAAAAAAAAAAAAATGTGTACAGTGAGCGATTAAACAGATATTATAACTAGAACTATAGAAAAGTAGTCCCACATTTTGTATAAAATTCGTCAACACTGTAGCTGTTCATGTCCAACAAAAATGATTTTAAAGCCTTTTTAAACTTAAAAAATGTTGTCATAGATTTAATATGCCCCGGCAAACAGTTAAAAAACTTACAGCCCATGACACAGAGACTTTTTGGTATAAAGCCATTCTGTGTTCTTTTGGTAAAAGGAGACGTTTATTCCTAGTGCTATATGGATGATCATTGATCAGTTCTAATCTCATTAAATTTGCTTCTATTTTTGTAAACAAAACATGACAGCTCATAAATGTAAATAGAGTTCAAAGTAAGAATGTTTAAGCTTTTAAAGGCTTCTCTGCAGGAAGTATTTTATCCAAGATTGGCTATTATACGTATTGCCCTTTTTTGTAGTAAAAAAACTATTTGCTTAAGATCAGGAACCCCAATGCACTATACCGTACTTTATGCAAAAATGAAAAGTAGCAAAATACAACTGCTTTACTATATTGATAGGCTGCATTGTTTGGATGTTATAGCCAAAGCATAACAGGCCTTTGACAGTTTAACACATATCATGAAAGTGATTAGACCATTTAAAGCTGCAGTTGAATTTCAAAACGAGCATTTTTGATTCATTGGCATACTCCACACTTGTAGTAGAAGATAGAAGACAATATTAGACTGCACAGTTTTAAAGAGAATACAGGTTGTTTTACTTTGGTTAATACATAGTTTATTATTTTCAGTGCACAATATTACTTTGGCATATATAGTTTTTGCACAGTTTCAGATTCAGCAAGAGTATTAGATTTTATTAAAATGTTCGTATCATCGGCATACGAAACTCAAACATGATGGATACTGAATATAATTCAGCATGTTATTGATATAAATAATAAAAAGTGTGGACCCCAATATAGATCCCTGAGGCACTCCAACACTGACACTCTGCGAGTCTGATATAACATCTTCAATACAGACCTGCTGATTTCTATTTGCAAGATATGACGCAAACCAATTGTAAGCAATACCTCTAATTCCATATTTCTCAAGTTTCTCAAATTATACTTCAAGAAATTGATCCTTTTCAATATACGTTCGGTTTTATGTCGTTTTCTTTAGTCAATTAAAAGTTACAGCTACTTTAGCCCCGCGCGCGCCCTCGCGCCGGCTCACTTCCAGCGTAGCAGGTGGCTGGCGCAGCGCGAATCGGAACGTTACTTAACAAATTACTGGTCGCTCAATTTATATTGAAAAAACAAGTACTGTATATGTTTCTTTTGTAAAATTCTCCGTTCTCTCAAATGGCAAATTCATTTTTTGATAAATATCAAATTTAAAAAATTATCAGCAAAAAACTGCATTTTTTCATACAAATTGTTAAATAAAAAATTTATCACCCGCTTTCTTGCGGAGACATTTTGATATGATATTCTACACACTTTAGGTTTGTTTTGGTTCGCAAAACGGAAACAGTTTGGAAACTGCGCGGGACAGTATGCGTAGATGCAAAAAATCCGTAACAGTCCGAAACTGTCGAGGACTCGTAATTGAACCAGAACGAATATTGGCGCGATTAACGCGCCATCTTTTGATGTTTCTTCTTATTACAACCATTCAGGAACTTTGAGTTGGCTGTCTTGAAAACGTTTCATGTGTAATTTTAGTTTTAGCAGTTGACACCGTTTTGAAGAATTATATTTTGTATTTCTATATTTTTCACAAAGCAAAGTAAGCAAATACTTAAGAACAGCTAAGAGAAAAAAAACATTTTTACTCCACATAAAACATGCCATTTTTTCTTCAAATAACAAATATGAATTAAGTAAATAAGTATATATAATAACTTACTGCTTTGAAAATAAAATCCTAGGATTAGAAATAATATATTTTTTTAAAGTAATGTCTATCTATTTATTTCTCATTGAACGTTTGAAGAAAAAGTAGCATATTTTACGTAGAGGAGTTTTTTGATTTTTTAATCTCGGCTGTTCTTGCCGAGCTTGCTTTGCTCGTCTGTTAAGTACATCCTTATTGACAAACAGTTTTACTTTTACTCCTTATAAAACAATATACTATTTTCAGTTTCTGAGTAATCAGTGCTGGGAGTTTATGTGGAACACCCTGTAAACATACAATTTTAACTAAAATATTAAACAAGTTTTCTGAAGTCATTGATTAAACACATTTCTATATATTGATTGGTGATCAGATCAGAGCGCCATATACACAGAACATATACTCAGGCCATATATACTGATACTGGTAGCAGCGAAACGTGAAATGCAAAAGCGCATGCTCAACAAAAACAGTCCAGATTTGTTCATACTCGAGGGCATGTACGATTTCTGACGGTCCCTGACAATCCCAGATTATTTCTAACAGAAAACCAGAACAGATGATCGGTGAATCCGAACTAGTCAAAGACAAACCAGAACGCGTTTTACTAACTGCGCATGTGCCTGACACCCGAGGACGTCCTCGGACTGGGTATTTCTCAAAACCAGAACAAACCTTTTCACGAACACGTTCCAAAAGGAATTATCGATCGAGGAATTTTTCCGAAGTAAAAATCTAACATGACTAACATAACCTAAAAGTTATCTATATCATAGTATATCATAGTAAACGTTTTCAATGAAATGTTTCTTTATGATTAATTTATACCTTGTCAGTGGTGCCTCTCTCACAGTTATTGGTAGTTAATTGAAGAGTTTTATACCAATATATATGCTTTATTTGTGTTTGTGAATCTGTGAAGGAATTACTAAATCTGTGTGCGACCGGGTCAAATGATCATGAAATTCCATATCAGTAGCAAACTTGTTTAAATTTTCTCTTAGATAAACTAAATTAAAGCAAATAATTGCAGAAGGCAGAGAGTTGGTATGTTAAGCTTGGTGAACCATGGTTTACAATTTTCATAATTAGGATACCAGCTAAGTTCTAATAGTTCTTTTTTGGAAAATGAAAATTTTTTGTATATGGCAAGAAGATCCCCAATTTAATAATTCGTAAGTCATAGTACTGTGGAATAAAGCATGATACCGTTATTAGAGCTGCATCTATATTTATTTTATATTTTTTATAGCATATATTATGATGGATGATAATTTTTTTGAAAGATTATCAAATATGACCTTGCCAATTTAAATTTTGATTGATGTTATGTCCTAGGAATTTTACAGTGTTATTGGTTTTTGACTTTAGTGAGAACTCTGATGATTGCGTTTTATTTCTATTAAGTCATAAATAATTTGCATTGAACCAGTCAGAAGCAGACTTAATAATGTCCTCTATATAATAAGGTCAGTATTTACGTTTTCATCTATTTTTATAGCTAGGGTAGTGTCGTCAGCAAAAAGTACATTAAAAAAGACATTTGATGTGGAGAAGTCATTTACATAAATTAATAAAAGTAGTGGCCCAAGGACCACATGTTTGATTTGCAAACTTGAACTTAACTCATTACTAAAGAGTGTTGATTGGTACCTGTTCGAGAGATAGAGGAGCTTATTGATTTTAGTAACCCCATAAAACTGCAATTTGGATAGCAAGGCTTCGTGTGACACACAATATCAAATGCCTTACTTAAATTTAAATCGATAAAAATAGCAAGGCTTTGTTTGCCCTCTTCAAATCCCTCACATAATAACTATTGCATTCTGAACATTTAAGCTTTATAATCTCCCGATTGTTTCTTTAGTATTAAATAATAGATTTGATAGTACATGAGATGCTTTAAAAATTACTACTTTTTAAAAATAAAGCGATAAATATTTAGTGTTGTCTTTTTTTCTTATAGACCTAGTATATATCACCCTGAGCTAAAGATTGTCTACAACTGAAATGTTTTCATTTATTCACTAACATATCTCATTAGGAGTGATGTTTATAGGTGAGCATATGAGTGTGACATCAAAGACGGCATCTGAAACACTTAAGAGCAAGAGAAAATGGATTTAATCGTCTTCAGAAGATAAGAATTTTATGTTAAATGAACAGACATGGTTTTTGTTTACTTTTAGTGGTCATTCATATGGACTATTTTGTAGTGTTCACTCTGCATTTCTTCTTTTGTAGCCCACACCAAGTATTGATACTACACATCTTTTTTATTTTTCTTTTCTAAGTCGGTACTTTAAATACTAACGCTTATAAAATTACTTTTATAAAAATAATATAGCTAACAATGAAATTTAAAAAATAGTTGTAACAACATAAGTTCTTTTTAAGTTTCTTATTCTTAAAAATATTATGTTATTATGTATATATCCTACATTCAAGGGAACCAAAACATATTTGGCACGTCGGCCCTGATAACCCCTTGGGGGGGGCCCCTGATTATGATGATGTTATCGATAATTTGTTCAATACATGTTCAATTGTATTCAAGTCCGGGGAACATGCAGACCAAAACATTGTTAATACTTTCACTCGATTTAAAAAGTCAGTTACACGTCAACTCTATGTGCGTGCCATCAAACATATTCCACCTCACACCATAATTAAGCCTCTACCAAAAGTGATGGTAGGAGTAAAATTAAATTATTCTTCTTGTTCTCCTGGGCGTCGATACAGTGTTTCCCTTCCATCAATCGACTATATGCAGAAACAACTCTTGTCCGTGAACAAAACTGGACTCCATTGATCAACATTTCAATTTTTGTGTTCTCGAGCAAGGGCTAGTCGCACTACTCAATGATATCTCGGGTTTTGAAGCTCGCTTTTAATTATATGACTTCAAACCAACTTCCTTGAGCCTTCCTCTAAGGGTAAGATCGTTTATTCTGGTTGTTGCTTCTTTTTTTAATTACTGCATGATCGAGTAGAGTTGTCAGGATCTACTTTTCTGGAAAAGATGTTCATGCATATGGCACAGAATTTCGCAGGTTATGCAATACAACAAATGTTAACATTATTAGAAAAATTGAAAATATATCAGAAACAATAATTTCTTGCCATAATCATTTTTTCTTACCATGTTCACATATTGCTCTAAAATAGCTTTATGTACCTACTAAACAAAAGAAAAATGCATCACTCATAGTGGACAACATACCTACTGCATTTTTTTTGTTAATTTTTTTATTTTAATTCATCTTTTCTCTCTTTGTTTTGTAATATTGGTCCTTGTGCCTGTTGGATATCGTAAGAAATAAATAAATAATTAGGAAACTACTGTCAGAGTTGAGTTTTGAGAGTTACAAAATGCTTTCAGAAAAGGGAATTCATTGAAATCATTTTCTGTGATATAAAATAATGACACTCATCTATTGGACAGAACATATTTATTTTAAAATTGATTGGGGTCAGTACAATGAAAAACTATCCAAGAAACAAAAAATCTCATAATGGAACTGAGTACAAAGAAGTAATTGATGGGATTCCCCAGGGTTCATTCTTAAACCCTTTACTTTTCCATATTTATATTAACGATATCTGTCGGAATTAGTGATAAGTTAACAATCAGGAGAAACAAACAATCTTCCCTGAACTAGAAACTAGTATTTAAAGAAACATTTGAGCTGCTGATTGGTATTCAGCAAATCATTGAAGTTAAAATTAATCGAAAACTAGCAAAAAGTTCTTTTAGGTAGGTACTTTTTAGGTTCTTCTAAAATTTAACTGTAAAAACACTGCTTGCCCAGATAGCATTTATTATTCCACGAATGTACATTTTGCATTCCTAATGTTCTAATTGCATACTGTACTAGCCATGTATGTTCCCCCAACATTCTCATATAAATAATATTTTCATATACAATATGAATATACATACGATATGGATCGAACATACACAAAAGTTTATGTTCATAGTCGCGTGTACTATGTATACATGTCAGGGAATGTTCTTCGTATATGTGTTCATGTACATCGTATAAACGTTCGTCGATGATTTTATCTGTATGATAGAGGTGTACATTTTGTAGAAATATTTGGATCGCATGAACTAATAAAAATAAAACTGCATCACAACTGATGAGACTACCTATTTCTACTTTTATATAGTATCTACTTTAACCTTAATTATAATAAAAATAAATAAATGTTTCTCTATCCAGATTTGATTTAAGTACATTTATAATCATTCCCTGTCCAGTGGTGAATAACATCCATTTTATAAATTTTAAATCGTTGGCAAAATTGTAGATGCGAAATATGATTTAAATTTTGAATTCAAATTAGGCTTGTGATCGCGCGCCACGGTCCCTAGGTTAGTGCGCATGCTCAATATTCTCATTCCATTCCGCTAGGCCTCTGCTGTCAAAATGTCAAATGTCGATTTCAATTTGTTTATGGTTTGTGTTTTGTTTGCCTGTGATTATTACTACATACTTAATTGCATTGCAGTAAGTATTTTACAATAATTATGTACAATAATACAACTACCACATAGTTTACGGTCCCCTTTATTGTCATTTGCAGATATTTTAATTTATGTTTAGACACTAAAGTTGAAAGTACTTACACTTACCTATCCCTCTGTACTTTTATCAAAGATTAGGTCTAATCTTTGCTTTTATTGTAATACGAATAATGACGTTTGTAGGCATCGATTTTTGGGGAAAAAACGAAGGTGGTGTAATTCGAAGTGACTCGTTCCACGAAAAAGAAGTTTGGTGGTCACCATTTAAACGGAAACAATTTGATAGTTCATTGAAAAACAAGAGAGATCCCATATGAAGCGTGGACACTATAAATCTTGTTTTCAAGAAGGTAGGTTCGATCTATTTCAATATTAAGGAGCTTTTATTTATGTAAATCACAACCATCGGTCTTGATTGCGACATATAAGTTGTCATATTTGTACTAATTTGCTTTATACCTATTATAGAAGATTATAAGCTGCAGTTAAATAGAAAAGAGCAGAACTCACATCGGATATACAGAGTGAACAAAAACGAATCGAAGGACTATGTACAAAAAGCAAATTATTCCTCCCAAAAGATTATTATCAGATGAAGATAGTGATATCGAAGAACATATTGGAAGACGTCGACTTCCCAAAGTGAAATACATTTTGCTGTTACTAGAAGTTGAGGGAAAATATGTTGTTCTTCTAATAACTTTGGTAGGTATTAAAATCACAAGTACAAATATTTCCGAATTCCAAAAAAATACCTGTTTTGTAAATTAATGATAATATCAATTTGTTTAATTTGTTTTTGATTATTTTTATTTTTTTCTGCAAGATGTTTGTAAGATGTTATATTTTTCAACTTTATTATGGCCAGTTTTTAAAGTGAAACAAATATTCAAATATGCTCTCGTTTCTTTTATAGTTGGAACTAGCATGTGTGTCCCCACCTCCTCTAGACAGGAAGAGAATACCTTCTCCGAAAAATTGGAAAAGCCAAAAGAAGTATTCAGCCAATAGGAGCAGTCACAGATCATGTGTTGAGAATGCCAAGTGGAGTTTCGCAATTACAAATATCAGCATCGGCAACATCTAGACACTGGTTTTGGAAATGTAAGCCCTCCAATTTTTACTATTTTTTATTTACTGGCAAAATGTTGGTTATAGCAAAATATGACAGTTCATAAGTAGCAAAGAACAGTTTGTTGTTAACAAAATATCAATTTAAATTCTTGACACAATTGTTTTCTATTATTGCAATTCATTTTTCTATAGTAGGCGCAATCGTTATAGTGGCTCAACGGGTGAAAGTATAATAAAGACGGAAAATGTTATTCTTGCCAGTTAAACCTCGTCTTGTGTCTCACTCGTAGAGTCACTGTAACGATTGCGTCTACTATAACAAAAAATAAAAATATATTTAAAGTAGCACCAACAGTTTTATTTATACCTCTTCCTATTTTATAATATGCATAATTGTTACAACAATAATTAGTAGTTAATAGAATAGAATCATGTTTTGCTCTGGACAATTTAAAACACGATTTGAATTAGATAAAACTTTAAGCTAACGTAATATGATCATCAGAAATAATGTGTTAAATTTGATTTTAGAGTTGAAATTTTCAGTGATAAATGTTTGATGTATTTTAAAATGATTTTGAACAGATCTTGTATAAACGTAAAACTAATTTTTTTACAAATGATATTCTTGGGCGTTTGTAAAGTACTGTTATAACAAATTCAGCATTTGTGTGCTCTATTCAAACAAAATTTGATCGATAAACCATGATTGACTTTAATTGAAAACTAGTGGTAAAAACAAATTTTCTGTGCATACATTCCACATTTACTTACATAATGTTCTTCACGAGGAATGTGTATTGTGGAAAATTAAAATAAGTAATAATTGACTGTAACAATTAAATACTAAAATTAGATACTGGATTTATTATATGCAAGTATTTCACTCATACCATGTATTCTCTTCAGAGTTTAATTATTATAATAATTTATTATTTATTGAAATCATAGATGAGTGGCTGCTTCATCATGAACATACTCAGAATGAAGCAGCGACTCATTTATGATTACAGTAAGTCATAAATTATTGTAGTAATTAAACTCTGAAAAAGATACATGGCATGAGTGAAGTATTTATAGCTGCCACTGATACATAATGGTCATTCCTACAATATGGATGCATCGTGGATTTATGATCCACGTGTACATACCAGGTACCTACAGTTTAATTCCTACGAAGGTAGTACACGTATACCGTGAACGTGCAGTGTACATTATGAATGTAGCATGGACCTTCCTCCTATATACCTCATGTATCTAGGAATATTTCAATATACCTTTTTGGTTCATATCAAGTACCATTTTGGTTCATGGGAATGTTGTGGGAATCTTATTCGGATGTTGAGAAGCGGTCATCTGTACGGCTCTCTGACATTCAGATTATATACATTACATGCAAAATGAATATTCATTCTTAGTTCCTTGGTACATAAAGTACATTCCGAGCACATGCTCTGAATGCAAAAATGCTATATGGGTGTGTACCTATTTCTTAGTCTTTAATATTGGGACTGCTGCTCACTGAACTATACATGCATTGTAGAGTTCAGTGCTGCTGAAGAATGGAGAAAAAGGTTTGGCCATTTTTTTCCCTGTCAAGGAAGCTTGAATCTTTGTTAGTGCCAAAATCTCTTTCCCACTTCAAAACGAACCTTATCCTGTGTAGGTAAATTGCACATAATTACACACATTTATTATTGGCAACGAATTTAATTGATTTTCTCAAAACCCTAGCAACTGATTTTTCAGGAATTTTCTTCGAAAAATAACAGTTGGTCCAATTATCTAACAGCGGATTTGCTTTTTATAATTGATAAGTTACAGAGAACACCATATAACGATTAATCGACGAATTACACCCATTTTTATTATTATTATTATTTCAATGAGTATGCAAGTTCAATAATGAATATAAAAAAGTTATTTTAGATTATTTACATCGGGGCTAAATGCTTTACCTACCTCAATTTTTGAATGACGTCACAAACCGTACGTGAGCGAACAAACGTAAACAAAGCCGTTGATAAAATTTGTATGTAAGAAGCTAAGTACTCTGTGTAAACGCGTATTTTTTAATATCGCATTAAATGATGGTTATAAAATGAAAGAGTTGATTTTTTTCAATGTACTTAGTTCTAAGCATACGATTATGACAAGTTCATGTGAGAAAAACAAAAACATCTGTGTCCTTGACTCTTGACGAATGCAACACTTCGTACTCGAGGCTTTGGTGCATTGTGTAAATTGGGCTGCCGCCTGCCATTTCTGGCGAACGTCAAATTTCTAGTGGCAAGACTGGCAAGTCATGTGTAAGTAGCTTGCATGAAATAAAAGCTGTTTAAGATTTACAATAAGTATTTTGTAAGTATGGAACGTATTAATTAATTCGGTAAGTTATTTTTTTGTAAATTCCTTTCATCTTACTCCGTCTTTGTATATGTAAACAAAAATATTTGCCTGTTAATGCGTGGTATTTTAATAATACGTCAACATATTTGTGGAAAGTAACTAATTTATGCGATAAGATTATTATAGATTATTTTCCTAAATTTAGTGATATTTTTGAAATTTCTAGAATCTTCAATGATTTTTCCAAAAAAAGGTTATTATAATGAGATATATGAAAAAAAATTGCGTGACCTGTAGGCATATTTAAATGCTTGTTTCTCTTTATTTTTCTTAGATCTGATAAATACCAAAATATTTACATCAAACAAGATGGATAGTTTAGCTGGCCACGTGAAAAATAAATATGTAAGTAGTGGATCACCCATTTTAAAATCGTTGGACCCGAATATTATCTATGCTAATATAGAAAATGCCTCTGGCGATCCCCCGAAAAACAATACAGTATTACAAGAACTGTCGAGTTTGTGTTTAAATGATGATATTGAACATCAAGGATCGAAGAGTATCTTGCTGTTGGATGACCGTGAACGATTGAGAGTTGGTTCTGTAGAAAGTTTCTTAAAGTCATTAAATATAAAACCTAATAAAAAAGTGAAAGTAGTTTCAATATTTGGAAATACTGGTGAAGGAAAATCATATACGTTAAATAAAGTTTTTTTTGATGGTGAAGAAGTTTTCCGTACGTCAGCATCTCAAACCTCATGTACGTTAGGTGTATGGGCGATGTATAATCCTAAATTAAATATAATCTGCTTGGACACTGAAGGTTTACTTGGTAAGTAATTTTTTGTTTAAATTATTTGTTTCTATCTTGACATTTTATATTTTTAAAGGTATATCAAAAAAGGAACATCAGCGAACTCGTCTCTTGCTCAAAGTGCTCGCCGTATCAGACATAATCATATATAGAACACGAGCAGAACGTCTCCAAAGAGACATGTACACATTTTTAGGTGGTGCATCCAAGGCCTATAAAGATCATTTCTCTGCTGCATTGAAAAAAGCACTTGCCAAAAATGATTGCGAAAAAAGTACTGGTGGTTTAGGGCCAGGTGTTATTATTTTCCATGAGACCCATCATACTGATACTCTTCATGAAAGTGCCGATATTACTCAGTCTGAGGAAGAAATTTTGCAAACTACTTTTGCTGAACTTAATCTCTCATACGATGCATTTAGTTTTATTAAGTATATTGGTGTTAAGACTACCACTACAACTACGTCATTTGCAGAACTAAAATCGGAGATATTGGAGAAATTAGAGAGTACAGAGGTTAGGTCACCACGTGATGCGAAGTATATTTATCTCATATTAAAGGTAAGTTGAAAGATGTTTGCATAACAGCATGTTTTCATATTTTTTAAAAGTCCAAAAATGAAAAGTACTTATAGTAAACGCAAGAGATATAGTGAGACTATCAAAGAAATGCGGATAAAGCAGTTTAAGCCGACAAAGCGACCGACAAAGAACACTGCCGGTCTCTTTGCTTCTTCATATCACTATATGAATTTCGTTTACTATACCTATTTATGATATAAATGTAAATTAAATTAAGTATTTGCTACCTAAAAACTTTAATGACGTCACAATTTATATATAACAGATCAAGCTTGTCATTTACTGGTAGCTTTAACCTCAAAATTATAAAAAATGTCAAAAAGACAGCTGTGTTATTTTTTAGTTAGTATAGGATGCGTGCACAATTTGACAGCTACTGAGATTGTAAATTACACAACCTCAATCGTCCAAAGTAATTAACATAAAATACACAGTTTTCGTTTGCTTTTTTAACTTTCCTGTGCTCTCAGCTATTGAAATAAACTGTTTTAAGTGTAGTTTTCATTATATATAAAAACTATGTATTTTCTACAATAATATTTTCGACTTTTCTCTTTGATGTTTTGATTGAGCACAAACTTGTCCTCTTTGTTGTAAATCGATGGCAATCTGAAATAACTGTAACTTTATTTTCGTGCACGCAGTAGGTATACTACTCTAGATGTATTATCGTTAAATTTTAATGTTAAGTAATTATCACATACCTTTTAAAGCTTAAATTGGCATTCGGCTCGACTTCGACAACCAAATACCGTACAATATGACGGCTTTTTGTCGTAAACTGGTAAGTGAACGAATAACAGCATTTACATCTTAAATAATCTAAATATGCCCTATATATAATAAGATCAATCATATAAATTGTTTACACATGAAGACATTTGCTAATACACTGCTGGCCACTCGAACTTACACATAGAGACTTTTAGGCAAAATTTAAAGTTCAATATTTTCAACAGGAATGCAAATTTTTGAATGCGGCTTGCAAAATTAAGAGCTAGTTTTT